>CM051705.1:15426282-15806282 GCA_028022725.1 Lycodopsis pacificus | reverse complement strand
ATGCGGGTGCTGCCTGAGTAAAATGTGTGTCTGCAGGCTTCGGCTGTGAATGGACTGGAGTGCCCCTGAAGGGCCCGCAGGGCCTGTGGTTGGGCACCGGGCCCGGACGCCTGGAGAGCTGCCCAACGTCAGAGGGAGAACAGCAGCCGACAGTGGCTCAATCTCTCCCACACATCAAAGGGGCCTTGACAGGATGCACAAATCAACAGTTGCCAGTGCAAATTAGGGGCGAGCACGGGAGCGTTTCACAAACAGCCACACCAAAAACGTGCTGAGGGGACAGAATCTAAAAGGCACGTTAGTTTTCTTTATCACGTTAATGAGCAAAGATGAAGGCTGTCAAAACAAATAGGAAAAATGGATACATTCATCCATTTCCTCATTATACGCAAGGAGCGTCAAGCTCTGTGTATATCTATATCTAAACGTATATACATATATCTATATATGTATATATAGCAAATGGGGATGATTTCTGAAGGGAAGCTATAATCTCAAGTGTTTTCCCTGAAGCATCCACACAAAGTCTTTGATCTGTGACAGAGAAGGAGAATCTTAAAATGATAACAAAAATGCATGACAATAAAACAAAAAGCCTGGACAAAGGGCACGTTCTTAACATATACAAAGTATGACGTTGATGTGTAATATGCAGTACACTGTAACAGTACATTGGTAGAATGTGATATTAAAGTACAACATCAAATGTTTAGCGCTAAATTCATACAAATGTTGACATCATGGTAAAGGTAGGTTTTCTGTTTGGGAGCTGTGTTTGGATCGCTACGCGCGGCACGACAGTAACGTTACAGCAACACACACCACATGGGTCGGTCAGTAAAGAAGATATAGAGCTCACAATTATTCTCAACCGCAAGGCATAAATAAGCTGTGGAGGAACAACATTAAAACATTTGGAACAACTAACTTGATCAGACACTGAGTGTATTTTATTTCATTCCCATGCTGTTCTTCTGCCAACACCACAAGGTCTCTCACTGACACAGTCCTGCTCATAACCGATGCCAACAGCTGACGTTGTTGTAAACATTTCCCGTTTAAGTATCATTTGTTCTGCCGACATGTTCTGTTATCTTGACCCAGACGAGGACAAGAGAACATACCAAAATGAGAACGCAGGATGTGCTTTGTTTGTGGTTCAACCGACTGGTTTGATTGGTGGAAAGTGACATAAGGGGGCTGAATTTAGACTATAAGAGTCAGAACGTAAGCACTAACACTTCGGGTTTGTTGTATGTTGCCTTGTGCTCATTAAAACGCTTCCCGCTGGGTTGCAACTCCAACTCCACGTCTCTTCTCGTCCTTTTGTCCCAACAACGTATACGGAGGTTGCATTGATTTGATTATGGTATACGTTTTAGCTCTACTCAGAAAAAAACGAGTATTTCGCAAATGTAAATTATAATGCCATCATGTGTTCAAATGTAACCTTGTAGAATTTTGTTTTTGGTGAGAAGCGTGAATAACGTTTTAACAGCAATATAAAATAGATATTAGAGATGTAATTCTGACCTGTTTAACTTCCTAACACCAGCTCTAAGCAGCCTATAATACATCATTCAACCTGCTGATGATTTATTGTTAATCAAAGCAAATATTTCAATCAAATAAATCATGTGTTAATCATTTTAATTTCGTATTTTTATGCCAATAACCACGATAGAAAACAATAACAAAATAAAAGGATAACATTTAGAATTGTTGGTACTTGGCAGGGCATTGGATGGACCATATGTCAATCAAACTGTTGCAGAGGCCAGTCGGGAGAAGAGCAAAAACATCTTTGCCGTGGAGAAAAGCCCTCAGTGCCATTCTCTACTCCTCTTTCATTGAAGAAATACTCTCAAGTTCTGACATAACTGATGCTATTGGAACAATAATTTACATAATGTACATGTAACTCCATCACGACAAGTGCTAGGCAGGAACTGTTCAAGCAATCACGAGAGCAGGAAGCGCTTTACTCATTCACACGAATACGTCACAATCAGACCGATAGCAGATTTCTATGAGCGGTTATAGGTTGGGGTTTTTTTTTGTGAAAATTATTTCTAATTCCAAAGGTTTCCCTCCACGTGAAGAAATGCTGCCGAAGCACAGCAGAAAGGCGACAATAAAGGAAAAAGCCAGCTGAGAAACAAAGGGACGGTGGTTTCTGGACATACATGTGCAGACCACTGTAGGGGACATTGATGCCAGTCGCACAGTCACTCTCCCCTCGGAGCAAATGTGAAGGAGACTGCAATCTGTCATTACACCAAACCAGAGCTAGGTTTAGCCGGAGCTATCTCAAGAAAACTGTGAAGATTCCTCCCTCAAGGTCTGATCTCAGGAAGGATCACATCTTGAATTATGAACCCTCGCAAAACAGTATACATTCACTTATGCAGCTTAGAAAATGTGCCGAAGCATCTGAAACACATCGAAATAAATTATTCCAAAATGTCCCAATTAAAGTTAATTAAAGGAGTTAAATTACCCGTTAACGTATATTTAAGTAAGTCTACATTGGCTGAATGGTGCTGACTCACAGAAGAACAATTTTAAAAAAGCATAGAAAGCAAAATGTGGAACATCCTGAGCAAGTCCGACCAGGTTCCTTTTAATCATAGGGGGTTTGTGGCACTTCAGTGATGAGTGATCCGCCCATCTCAAGGTGCAATCTCCATAAACAATAGCTCCGGGCCAAAAGCAGCATGTTGGGAGTCATCTCTCTCTTGGCAGATGTTTCTGCATCTCGACAGTCCTGGTTGGTTCTTTTTACTCAGGTTATGTCAGTTATCTCCCCCACATCTTCCTTCCTTCCTTATTTATTTTTGACTATTTCTCAGTTTCTAATTTTTAGCTGTGTGAGTCCCAACATATTTTTTGCAGAAATGGCTTTCTGAATTCCTGCACGAAATACCCCAACAAACACATCCATTTCCAGTGCAGATGTGCAGTTTATATATAGTCGTCTCATGGTCACAGCGGCCGTGTGACATAGCATACCGCTGCAGACTGGGCAGGACTTGTGATGAAGTGGAGGGAGTGCTCTCGCCTGCTGCACGTGGAGTTTACTTCAAGAAACTCCAGCTGAGTTCAAACTGTACATTTGATTGTCAAACAACTCTGTATCGATACAAAAGTCATCGTCACAGCTTTCATATAACAGTTTTTTTCTTCCTGTACCAAATTGATTACCCATCACTGACCATATGCATGCAGCACTCCATGTGTGAATATCCCGTCGCTATTATTCTGTTGGATATCATGAACTGGGAGAATGCGACTGATATTGACGTGATCATCTGATGTTTTGTACGAGAGAAGACTCAGATTTAATCACCCCGGTTTAACTCCATAACTTGTGCGGTTAGGCAGGATTGCAGGAGAGCAGAGCCGAAATGAAAAAAGAAAAAAAGAAGATAAACTCTGTGTCTTACCAAAATCTACGATACCATCTGGCTAAATACCAACAGCGTGTCAAAGCAGAGAGAACGAAATACTTTTTTTGATATCAATTTTAAACAGGCTCTTGGACCCAAAGATTAATTGATTTGGAGAATACCGCCTTGTGGTTTCAGTTCTTTGAGATGATTGAAGCCTGAATCCATGTGCATTTTTCCCCCCATGTTGCCAGGATCTGGTTCAACGTGGCAACAACCTCACAAATTCATTGTGTTTTTCACAACCAAACAAAACTGTTACTGGCTTATTAAACTGACTGCAACTATTGTTGTCTCAGGATTGAAGCACATTAAATACGGTCTTTGGTGCTTTCATCAGGCCCCAAGTGTTATTGCACACTTCAGTCTTCGACATGATGACAATACTCAACAGGCAGAGAGATTATGTTGTTATCTGAAGAAAAGTTAAGGTTTTAGTCAGTCCTCCCATCAGTTCAACGTCTCTCTCTTCTTATAACATACCTGTGTTACCACAAAAAAAAGGCAACTTACATTTCCTCCAAGTGCAGTGAGTATAATGAACTTTAGTCCTGAAGACTGAAATCTATGGATACATAACATCCAATCATATGATTATTTAGGTTGCATATCAGTCTATCCTTGTGTGTGATGCACCACTAACATCCATATTCCACAGGGCAAAGTCGATGTAGTTCATCAGTGTGGAGTGTGTTTGTTTATGTGCTACTATAAAAAAATAAAGTGCTGGAACTGTTATTGTTGCATGCAAAACAGAAATGTAGCTTATCTGAGAGAAAACCCAGGCCAGATCAAAGCGCAAGCGCTGCCACGAAGTAATTTAGCGAGTCAGACATAACAGTGTACATCCCCACCCTGGTGTGTGACGTCTTGCTGTGGAACAAATACATCTGAAGCAAAGCTGTAAGGGAACGGCAAAAGGGGACTTGAATAGCAAACAGATCATTTGATACATGGAAATAGATTGACCGTGATCCTAACAAGGGGACAACTGGCATTTAAATCTCACTTGTGGATTGGTGGTGTTTACATGTAGCCCTGTCCTCGGAGACAGAAGGCAGAGACGGGAGGGGTGAAGGTAAATGTTGCCTTTCCTGAACACACGTATTATAAACTGGATGAACGCCATCATGTCTCACCATTCATCGGACAGATGGATGGTGAGCGAAGCAAAAATACAAAAATGTATTTTCTCACTTACCCCTGCTAGTATTTAGTCAAGCAGACAGCTTTAGTTTAATTTGTCTAGGACTCTAGGTGTTAAAGATAATCTTTGGTCATTTTCAACCCACATTTTTGTGTCTAAGTGACTAATGGGGACAAGAATTTTTGCAATTGATCCAGTATTCAACAAGAACGCTGCAACCGGCAGCCACGAAACGGGCGGCAATGTAATCCATCGGAGCAAATCCTTAACGTCGATGTATGTCCACCAAAAGTGCTTGTTTTTGCCAGAATTCTATAAGAAGTGTCTGACAACATTGTGGAAAATACCCTACAAAGAAATAACCTTTAGCTGTTTGTTATTGTTTGTAATCAAGTCTCTTCCTGAAATCTTGCCAGAGGTGTCTTGTTACCGGGAGACAATAGTGGTAACCCGAGTGAGAGTCTTAGAGAAGAGTCCCGGCGTTGAGTTTTTTGTGTCGGAGTACAGAAACCGCAGCTTAGTGCTATTAAAAGATTTCCAATGTCGTGACTGAATATTTAGCTGGTTGCGACAAAGTGGATGTGACGCAAGATTTCAGAAGGAGACTTGTCCTTGAACGAGATAGTTTGTAAATGGGAAGTGGACGTATTCACCGTAACGTCACCCATTAGTTATTGTACTACGGTTTTGAAGCCTAGAGTTTGGTATTTTGGCCGTCGCCATCTTGGTTTCTGGCTTCGCCATTTAATCTTTTTGCAACAAAAAGTGACAAGCGGTTGGAAGCCACTTGAAAGCTGAGACATTAGCAGGCATCTAAAATGTTCCAATAACCTTTCATGAACTGAAAACAGCGTGAAAAGTGTTGAAGTTGGAAGACAAAGACCAGACAACGCCGTGGTGGCGACCTGTCAATCGCCCTCAATCATACTCTGCTTTATCTGCTATTTTACTCTAGATGGGACCATGTAACTACTGTCTTCTGGAGAAATAGTCCCTATGAACTGTTCACAGTGAGGTCTGTGGATTATCTAATCAGCTGACCGCGGGATCGCGTGACGTGATCGGAATCTCCACAAGAGTTCCTGGGCGGACCTTAAAATTAAATTATTTCGTCAACTAATTTGCCAGATGAAATTCAGGCACCTTCATTGCATTGGGGTAGAGGCAAAAATCTCTGAGACAGACATTTCAAAAGATGGACAAATACAAACAAAAAAGGCAGCATTTCAGTGAATTTCTCTGGTAAACAGATTTGATGAAAAGAGGTTGGATCATTTTTACTCGGTCACTGTCAGAACAACTGAAATAACAACTATGGCAATGAAAGAGAACGTGAAAAATCAACTGGAAGTTGGCCAAATACGTAACATACGGAGATCGGTTCTATACATGTTCCTCATTAAGAGAAATGTTCCTCTGATTTCAAAGCCATCGGCGTGAGTGCATTAGAAATGCAAACAAAGACATCAAATTAACTCAACTTGCCACTTTCCAGACCACTTTAGGTCTAAGGCTTGTGGCATGGATGACTTCACCGTCTAACTAAAATCTTTATGAAGCCGTAAAAACATGGATACAGTTGCTATGTCAACATACTAGTGGCACATGTGCGTGCCCCCATCTTGACAAGTTAATTTAAGACAACCATGTGCTTCATTATAAGATAAACATGGACTGTGACAACACCAGAATCACCATGGAAATGCTCACGTCAAAATAAAAATGTTGCAGGAATGAGTCCCAAAACCTGGAAAGCATTTTTGCACTTTCGGTTCCCTCTTCTCGAAGTCAACAGGTTTTGTGAATGCGGTTTCGGTTAGATCCCTGAAATAAGGTCTGTGAAGTTGAGAGGGAGAATCTGTCAATAACTTCCGGGTTGGCCTAAAAGATTTTTCTTGGCCAACCCGGAAGTTATCATAAGAGTTATCATATGAAGTTGAAAATAATGGACTGTAAGGTTATGCACACTGCTGGTTGGTAGAAGCAGTTTGCCTACAAGACGGGGTTTTTTTGGGGAGAACGTTGCAAAACTGCAAAGGGATTTTACTGTGCAGGAGGAGAATCAAACAACAAACCACAGCTCTGTAGTTAAAGGAGACTTCACTGTATCCAGACAGCAGCCGTGCTATCAGACAGGAAGCTCACAACAATTACTCCACGTGGAGCTAAACAAATTCACCAGTCAATTTAGCAGTGGACATTGAGGTGAATGAGCGGTCGGAGACGTGGTGGATTTGATGAGAGCATTTCGGTATTTTTGCAGTTTAATGCCATGTTTTAAAATGAAACTGCTGACTTTAAAGCCGTTTTATTTTGGATTTGCCGGATTACCATAAAAGCCAATGTACGTGTCCTTTAGTTTACTGAGAACATTAGGCTCGACTTTTCTTCACTTGCTCCACCGATGCTGAGATATTCACTGACGTCAAACAAACAGCTGAATCCCACATGTGCATGTAGCAAAAAAATAAATAAATGAAAAGTATAAAAGCACCGCGGACCCGACCCCGACCCCGGATAAGCGGAGGAAAATGGATGGATGGATAAAAGCATTTTATTAGCAAATAAAATGATTTTATACTTTTCATTTTTGCTGCAAGAAAAACCAAATCCAGTGGTTTAAAATAAATGTCCAGTATAAAAGACTCCCTGTCATTCCCAGCAGCAGCAACAAGCCTGCATCGCATCAAATGTGTGTTGTCCTGCATATGCAAAGCCAATGGACCAAAGAATTGTTTTGATTTGCTTTCTCAAAAGAGAATGTGGCTTTAATGTCCTCCCAGTAATTACAGTGCAGAGGAGGGGTGGTTAAAGGCACCTAACCAGTGGTCATTACAGTTCTGCTGACAGCCCCCTGTAAATCCTCCAATTGACCAGCTATTCTTCGAGGAATCATTTTTCATAGGTGGCACTTCTTTGACCTCCACATCAACTGAAAAAAAGTTTCAACGGCAACTCTTGTCTAATGGACTGGTCCAGGGGTCGGCAAGCTGTCTGATATGAATTGTCGATTTTTGAAGGTTCTTGTTAATCTGTGTGCCATATGTCCTCACTTTCATAAATTAAAGCAATAAATGTTTTCCTTCCATCCTGTTCAGGATGACCCTGACTATGACCACGTACAAATTGAAGTTATTTCACAGCACAGTTTTGGGGAAAATTAAAAAGTCAAGTCAGCTCAAAGTACGTCCCAACACATTGACGATTTCCTCATATTTAAAAAAATATTTCGGTCAGATCCGGCCACAGCCCTGGCGGGAAGGCACAACAAATGATCCAGTAAAAAAAAAAAAAAAAGAAGAGTAAAAATGATTTTGTGCAGGTATAAACATTCTGGTGCACTATTCTGCACTATGTATATTTTCTCTGGGCGTACATATTAAATCTATTTAAGCCACTCTAATGGGTATAAAAACTTGCACTACATCCAAATTATTGTCCATTTGTACTATCTATTCATCAGCTGTGGTAAAAATCAAACCAGAGATATTTATACTGCCCCTGAGGTAAATGCTATTCGTGACTTGCTCCTTATTCATTTCCAGTGAGGGATGCAGGGTTTCTTTAGATTGGAGGGCCAAGGGCTCCTGAACCTCCTTTCGCATTCTTCCCACCGTACTAAGAATGGTTCTCAGTTCTCAGTGATGGTTCCCAGCCCAACACCTAAAATAAAATCGTAACCAACAAAAACAACAACTGACCTGAGCTGAGAAAGCAGCCCGGCAGAGGAAAATCCACACAGATTCCAGTATATTTAGGACGCAGGCCACCGGGGCTGATAAGCACTAGGTTCACATCCCAAGACCTCTTAAAACACATTCTTAAATGCCAGGGTCTGAGTTCATTGGTAGGACTTTAAGTAAAAACAAACATCGAACAGGTGAGGGTTCGGGTGAGGCTATGAGGAGATTCAGTCTATTGTTTTTTTTTTTAAGATTCATTGCTGCCAAAAATATATGTTACGTCAATTGTATTTATCAAAAACACAGACTACAGATGACACCCTTAACCTCTAAACCCTCAATTATGACTATATTCCAAATATTACTTTCATTACTTTAATTTATATAGCAGCCGTGTAATGAAAGCAGCACAGCAGCAGCTGCAGTCAACACAGGATCAATGTATCTATGGGCATAGGACGAAAGAAGATACTCGAACCGTAGAGGTACACTTTGGGTTGCAGCATTTTTTCACTGATGGAAACGGCCTTGGTCTGCGCTCTTCCAATGCCCTTCTAGTTCATAGTGAATTCATTCAGCATTAATAAAAACACATGAGCAAGTGATGTTAATTATCCACATAATGTATTGCATACTGCTGTAATGTGCTTTTGTAGTGTACATATATTCCATCATGGGATTTTTTTAGGGCACTACGAAGTGGATACATTGACACAAATACTCAAATAAAATGGCGTACAGTAAATGTTGTGCACTCTATGTTGAATAGGGAGTTATTCAACTCAAAACTTCTAACTTGTGTTGGTTAGCTAGTTGGTGTTAGCTTTCACTACTGTTACAAGAATTTCATTAACTCAGTCAAAATTTGAATTAGTGTGAAGCTTTACTCTTTTTTTGATCCAACTGATTAGAGGTTCAAGGAAAAGAAAAAGAAAAAGGTTGTATTAACATTTGAATTATTTAACTATTTCTATTTTTGACTGATCTGGTAATTTTCGACTGCCTTTGGGGCCTCCACACTATCCTTCCCAGACTAGATTAAATACACATTATGTGCAACATATCACAACGTATCAAAGACCGAGATGTGCGATTGTTAGAGCATTAGAGATCTTTTTAGAGATTGCAACACAAGTCCTGTAAAAGAAACTGCCGACTATGAGCTGCTGCGGGTGTACAGTAAAAATGAAAAGTACTGGTCATTATAGCACTTACTCAGCTTTGATTTAGATAACTGGCTCGAACGAAAGCCATTACCTGCACCAAAAATAAATCCTAAAATGAGAGCAAAATCTGATTTGGTAACCAATAAATTCAGTGTCTCCGGCTCTAAATCCTCTTTCTCATGAGACAGACCTTTCCATAATTTCATAATGACTCGGGCAAGATTTTGCCAACATGGGAAAGACGAAGGATGCAGTGAGGGCTTTCGGTTTGCTATTCTGACTTACAGCTAGCCTCAGGTTGGTCAAACTTCCAACCATGATTTTCGTCTTTGGGTCTCTGTAATTGCAGCCAACACAGCCAGGAGGTCCAGCTTCAGTCCTTCCATTCACAAAGCTCTAAGTGCCTCTTAGTGGCATTTGGATATTAAAACGTTAAATCTGAACCACCGTCACTTCCCAGCTAAAACACTCTATCTTTAGCTCCTTCTTTCCACTCTTCCCTGCTGGCATGGGCACATCAACCTGCAATTACTTTCTCCCTCCCTCCTCAAATCCCTGGGATCAAATGGAGACAACACTGACACGAACAACTGAAAAAATACAAAGCGAGGCATAAAAAAAATAGACTACACAGAAGGAGATGTATATTGTATATCCCTGCCAGAAACAAATCGGCGATTTTGAAATTAGTTGGTTTACGGTATCAATTTAGAGATCGAATGGCAATACTTAAAAATCACAATACATATCGAATCGGCATCTAAGTATCCCGATAGTATTGAATCAAGAGTTAAGCATATCGTCCTAACTGTATTATGTCCTGCTCAGCATATGCCTTGGTCAAATTTCAATAATGAGGACCAAATTTAAAGTTAAACTCTTTAGTTCCCCTCAGCTCTATGGAGCTTTTTTTAGCATATTTCAGCTACTTGTTTTTGCTTCCGTCCCTGCATTCTCATCAATCTCGTTTCCAGACTCAGCAAGCAGCTGTTTCCAGTTAAAAACGCTCTAATAAGCCCACTGTACACTACCTGCCCAGCAAGAAACAGCAGACAAACTTAGTGGCTTGCTGGTGACTATAGTGGAACAATTTAGCAGCTAAAGAGCAAGATTCAGGAGCTGGACACAATTTTTTAAAAAGGCAAAAGACACACAGACGAGCGCAACTTCATTCTCTGCTCAGGTAAACATTACTCCACTATGTCTTTACGAAGCAAATAATAATTTGCTACTATATGGTAGGCTACATGGTGATGAGGGGAGGTATGAAAAAAGTATTGTTTTGATACCAAAGCTCAGGTACCAAATAATCACTAGTCAAATGATCAAACTACCAGTCCCAGTCAAAGAAGAACAAAATAACCAATGTTTCTTACTGACAACAACTTTAACATATATTTTTGAATGCATTTAAGTTCAGAAAACCAGAAAATGAAAGGTCACGTTTGATCCTCTCTCCATGGACGACCATGGTGCAAAAAATGTTTTTTTCTTTTTAAATCAGAATTTAGACACAAATGTGACTTAGGTGTATGCATTGTTTTCTGGATAATGTGGAAAACAGAGGCTGTGCATGTGAGGGGACAACCCCTGTCATCAGCAGAGTTAATTAAAGCCACTGAAGGGGCATTAAGTCACGTCTGGCGTGCTGCAGCAGCAGCATGTTAAGATGTTTGGAGGGGCAAAACAATGGTTAGAGCAGACCCTCCCCAGAAATACCACCCACGCTGCTGTCAGGAGGTGTCTGAAATCACGGGAGGAGAACTCCATATCATGCTCTGTCTGCACTGCTTTCCATACAGTACATATTCCATGTGTATGCAATGTGACTGCCTTTGGACATACACAGCACAAGCTTACCCATAAACCTAAGAAATCTAAGTAGCCGTTTACATTAAACCTCACAATGGCCAGATTTAGATATGGAGGCATTAATTCTGACACACCAAAAAAAATAAAAAAGGTCCAAATGACATAAAAAGGCAGCCGTGCCTCACTGCGGTCACAACCACTTTCATGATGAGCTGCAGTGGCATTTCTGCAGTTTAGAAAGTTGTTAAAGGCTGACTCCACCCCCCCAAACCACTCTGTCATTTAATTCTAAGTGTTTACCAAAGATGCCCACGGCTCACCGAGCGCCGCTGAGACGTTGACAGTTCAAATGATACGGGCAAAAGAAAGAGAGGCTTTTCTAAACCCAAAGATATATTACACAGTGGCTGGACCAATTATAAATATATTGTAAGGTTGATGAGGATCATCATGTTAATTTATTTTTGCGACCCCAAAAAAAACAACATTTCAACTGTTGCTTTATCTCTTTCTTGTGAATTCCTTTTATTTTGAAACAAGCCGATCTGTATTGGAAATTTACACTATTCTAATTATAGCTGTAGATATTTTTCATCGTAAAATAAAAACATTTAAAGGTTGTATGTGTAACTTTCAGAAAATCCTTGTTCTTAATGACACCGGTGGCCATTAAGTGGACTGCAGTCAGCATGTCGTTCCGTAGGCGCGAGCGAGCATGGACCAAAATAGTGACGTGACATCCTGTTGATAAATTAAAAAATAAATTATCAAATTTAGATTATACTACTATCTGTAATGTTCCCTATATCTTATTTGGGTCATTGGCTCCACGAACGATCAGCATCCAAAACAACACAGAGTCCACACGTGAAATATATTGTGATATTGAGGTTTTGGCAGGCTAATGCAAGCTAATGTTCGCTTGCTTGCTAACGTGAATGAATTGCCAGCTAGTTAATGTAGAAAAATACTGTCTTGAGTGGATAACGTCAGCCAATTCATCCAGACTATTAGGGCTGATTTTGGCTAGCTTGAAATTTGCTAGCTTGCCGTTTGTTTCATGACGTTAGCATACTCCATTTCTAGGCTAACTGTCAGCTAGTGTTGCACACTGTTGGCACTGTAGGGGAGCTGAAGAGAGCCAGGGCACTCTGGTGTGCACATAAACGGATTTTCCTGTAAAAACCTCTGTGCTATGCTAAGCTAACCAGCTGCTGGCTACAGCCATGTACCCAATACATTTGCAGTACATACCTACCAAAGATGCTTCTGAGATAGTTTGGAAACAGTATGATTATGATATGATTCTACTGATAGACAGTACATTCTGGTATTGATCTCTAAAAGCCACAGAGCAATGTCTATGTCACAGTAAACACATACTGTATGACATTTTACATTCAAGCTCAGTGTCTAATAGAAAATACAGATGAGGGTGACAAGTGTGCACTCATTCAACTGAGGATGAAGCAGGAACCAACTTGGAACAAAAACCTCACTTCTGCCTCCTGGTGTCTTAAAGCTGCATTGTGGATCCCTGCAGCAAACCACATACCAGTTTGCAAAAATCACAGAGAGGCTATACAGACATAAACCTGCCAGCATCATGAAAGGCTTTACGATGTTGAAATTGAACACAAATCAAGTCGTTGGCTAGTTCGCTGTACATCAATTTAAACACGGTCTGCTTTCTGTCAAACCCAGAAATTTCATATAACAAAGAAATTTCACCACTTTCCAGCATCCATTAAAAGCTGGGAGTCAAGTTTTTTTTACTTCAGTTGTATTATCACTGTTAATATTTCTCCATGTAAAGAGGTAGTTATTTTTGTACATTTGTCTGTCTGGAAATGGGCAATGGAATCTAAGAACTGAACTACTGATCCATGTATGCCATGAAAATTTCAATAAACAAAAAAAACAAAACTTGAGCATCATTTCAGCTTGAACCAAAACTGACAGAAAACAGCTGTCTGGTACATGTTGTCTACCACAGCCTCACCAATATAGTCTTCAGACTGGAGGAAAATATTGTCATTATTTACTTTTCCACAAAAACACCCTGTTACAAGCGACTTTGTAAATAACATGATGTTTTTAGCCATGAACACCGGTGTTTGTGCAGTTTAAAATGCAAATCCAGGCAAAAAAAGGACACTAAGGTGTTCAACAATTCTGACTCATCTGTCAAAAAGCGCAAACAGAGTGAATAATGTGTGACTGAATAAAGGATGTTAACTTCAAGATCTGCACAACCACGTACCACAAATCTATCGTCAACCGAGATAAATCACAAAACTAACTTGAGTTAAAATGTCACCCAAAGCCAATTTCACAGGAATCCCCCTCGCTACTGCTCGGCACAAACAGAGAGAACCAGACGAAGAGAGGGGAGACGGGGGGAGAGAGGGAGGCAGGCCTGTCGCTTCAGAGTGACGGTCCCACCTCTCGGGACATGGCACCCGTCATTAAAGATGACATCAGCGCAGGGAGGGCCTTCCACGCGAGGTAGATCCTCCAGGATGCCGGAGACCGGCTCGGTATAAATACCTGGAGCCCGGTGTCCCTGGGAAGAAGCAGCTGCCTCTCAGACAGACAGACTCCACTACTAAGGATATATCAGCGCAGTGCCGGAACAGCAGCCTTCCGACCCACCACCCCGCTGTTTCTCTGGAGCGTAGACCTTACTGGTAAGTTGGCTGTTGGTGTTTTTTTTTCTGATTCCAGGTTAGTGCATGGTGGATTCCCGACTGCCTGGGTTTTACTGAGTGGAGGGTCGCTGTAAGAGCGCTGATGGCGTTATAAGTGTAATGAGCCATGTGCTGTGGCTGTGTTTACACTGGGAGAGACCATAGGTGCCTGTGATGAAGTTTTGTTCTGACTAGTGTTTAAAGCGGGTACCTTTCAAAGCAGCTTCTCACTTCAAAAGAGCAAAACTGATGGAAAAAAAGCATGCTCTGGTCGATTTAGAAATGAAACATTCTGATATTTACTTGCAACAACCAATTTTGTTGATTAACTGATGCACCAACACAGGTGCCGTGCCACTCTGAGGTTATCTCGCGTGGTTATTGAGTTGCAGATTGTCAACGAGTGCAATTGCGCAGTGATGCTTCTTCTAATAAATGGATTCTGTCTTCGCAGGTTTAGCTTCCCAAGATGGACCTGAGGGTAACAAGCCTTCTCCTCGTCCTCCTAGCTTTGGCTGAGGCGACCCCTGACAGGTACTACCGTGTGGCAAAAGCGAGCAAGTCTGCCTACCCGGTGAAGGGTCAAGGCCCGGAGAAGAGTCAAGGTGAGTCACGCATGTGTCATTTCTCACCAGGGCCATCCGTGTGAAAATGTTTTGTTTTTTTACTGTAAGAATACTTATGGCAATCAAGTGTTAAGGCAATATGCTGAAACCTGCACAAATACAGAAGGCTCAAATTAAACTGGGGGATATAAGCAGGAGTAGCATGTACTTGTGTTTAGTATGACAATTAAATTCCACCCGAGACCATTGTTCATTTCAAAACACTGCAGGCTGCACAGTTAAACTGCTCACAGGCTGTAGCCGCTCCATGAGCCACCCGTCTTTGATCAACAATTAAAACAAATCGAGACAAATTACCCTGTAAAATAGCACCAGGTGACACCTCAAGCTGCACTTACAGACTTCTAATTGGAACTTGTGATGCTGAAAAGCAAGGGAGCAGGCGTCCACCATGTTTAAAAGAAACCCACAAACGAAATATAGAGTTCCAGCCTACGCTTGCACATATAACTGCAGTTCACTTTTTGAAAAAATAAATAAATACAATAAAGTCACAGGTCACTGTAACCCACTGTCAAATCCAGTTATGGATATAACTTATACCACTGATCAAAAAATCACGATAACCTGTGTGAACCCTGAAAATATGGCCGGGGAATTTCTTAATTGTAGATTCAAAAGATTGTCCTAGTCAGCACTCTCATCGGCACTACTCCTGACCTTTCTGTAAGATCGTCTCTCATGCAAACTGTGGGCTCATACACATCAGTAAATGAGGCGGCCCAATCGCCGCCCTCCTTCATTAACTGCCATCAGGGTGCACACCCAGCAGGTCCAGTGCGGCGTCTCATTGGCTTACAGCAGGAGGCTGTGGTTGAACTGGCTGAACTGCTGTGAACGTCTATAACTGCATACAACTGTGATGTGGAGTATAGCTGTAAAAGAGCACTTGTGCTCTGGATAAATAAAAGGTTAAAGAAGGAAGCAGTTCTGCACGTGTCATAAAAAAACTAAAACAAAGCAGTGGTCATGGTGTAGCTGCCAGGATGACGCATAACACCGTCTTCAAATTCTGCTTTTCACACTTGAGGATTTATTTCTCCAGTTTGGTTTCTGAAGAGGTTCTGATGTGGTTTGACTGCATGACTCAGCATTGAAATAGAACAGAAAGTCGACAATAAGAGCATCAAATCAGACAAATCTTCAAAGCAGATGTTGTTACCACGTTGCGGGCACGCCCTAACAAACTGCTTTGTGGTATTAAATTCGCACCGCGTAATTAGAAAGAAAAAATCACGACAGACTGCAGAGAAACTCAGTTCAAACAGTGAATCCAACAAACAAACCACAGCAAGTTTACAGCAGAGCCTCCGACTAAAGGGAGATGTTTATTGAAGGCAGCACAATTAAGAATGGATATAGTTTGAGCATAGTAGTGCTTTGCTGTGTTAAGCTACTGTGGCCAGTATCATCACCTCCCGTTTGTGGTGTTTCTGGCTGCCAAAAAAGTCCACTTCTGGCACAAATGTCCTCTGTGGGGTTTCAGGCACCTCCTTATGTGGCTTGAAAATGACAGCCTTGTCGAGGCATTTTGTACTCGAAACATTTCGAAAGAGAGATCAACACTATTGGCTTTGATTCTTTGACATGTCGTACATTTTGGCAATAGCACATCCAGAATTATTATAAAATGAATGCAGTGTGATAGAAATTATTCTCAGAGATTCCTTTTTGAGATTTCCTTCAAAAATAAAATAAATGTATGATGAACAACTTAAGAGAGAAAACAAATGGGCTAAGGCACCAGGAGTTTCCTGGAGGCTGGCCGGGAAACTTTGTTGCAAGCTATTCCTGATCTCTCTGTCCCCTCATTGCGTGTCATTTCTCTCCACCGTCAAACATCAAAATAAAACAATAAAAAAATAAACAGAAGGGAACAAACAATGTCTCTACGGCCACATGGTTTTATAGGGTGGGGTTATTCTTTTGTTGACTTTTGTGATAAATATAGATTAGGGAGAAAAATCCAGTAAAATAACAAACTCTCGTTATACACCAATTTGGCCTTGCCCATAAACTCTACACTATGTGGCAGGAAATGCATCGAGGTGATGTTGACAACTTGCAGACCACCAACTATACATTCAAGGCCATGAGCAGTGCAGAAAATTAAGGGGTGCAGTATATTGTGGGTAAATTAAACTAAAATTCACAGGAGCTGGTGTGTTGGCTCTCATGCCAACAGACGTAAGTAAGCTTTGTGAGAACATCACCTCAGACCAGTGGTGCTGTGAAGACTATCCTGGGAAAAAGGAGGGCTGTCCCCACAACCCGCCCTACAATCATAGGGAGTAGTGTTTTATACCAGGTTGCGGTCATATGGAGAAGAATCTTACGTAATGCATTGAGAAGGCCCAAGATAGCCATTTCTTGATCATAATATACACCCCATTTCAGTTTTTATTTTCCTTGGGAAAATGTTGTGTGCTTGTATGTGTATTTTATTTTATATTTTCACCTACAACATGGGGCATACTGGGTCGTACCATTTTAAGTAACAGTTCACTAAATCCATTTATAAACATCAAACTTAACCAAATTGATCAAAGAAAAATACATGAGACGCTACGACTTGTGTTGTATATAAAATCTGAGTAATTACATCACGTGTCTGTATTTATGTATTCCCTAGCCGTTACAGGCCACCCAGGTCCTCCAGGTCCTCCAGGTGAGGAAGGACCAATGGGGCCATCTGGACCTCCTGGAAAGAGTGGTATGGGACATACTGGACAACAAGGCCCTGCAGGTCCTCCCGGACCCCCTGGCTACTCTCAAGCTGGTAAACCCGGTTCCCCAGGTGGCCATGGAAAACCAGGTAACTCTGGCATCCCTGGTCATAAAGGCGAACCTGGCGCAACTGGACCAATGGGTGCCAGAGGTGCACCTGGTCCGTATGGATCACCTGGACCTGCTGGAATTTCTTCAAGTGGAAAACCTGGACCATCTGGCTTCCCTGGGTCAGTGGGACAAAGAGGCGAGTCTGGTTTGAAGGGACATCCTGGTATTCCTGGTCTTCCTGGGACCAAAGGAGAAAGAGGCATTGGAGTTCCTGGGGTTCAAGGACATCAAGGTGGAGTTGGACCAATGGGCCCATCTGGAATGCCTGGCAAATCTGGAGTTGGTATGCCTGGTGCCACTGGCTATCCCGGAGAACCTGGCAAGGGTGGTGTGTCAGGAAGAGATGGCGCTCCTGGGTCAATGGGTATGACAGGACCAAAGGGTCACACTGGGGCTCCAGGTATAGGAGCATCAGGGAAACCAGGCCAGAATGGTAGCCCAGGTATGCCTGGACCTATGGGTTCTAAAGGCCCACATGGTCCAGCTGGTCAGCCAGGCTCCCCTGGCATGCCAGGTGTTGGCAAATCAGGCGAAACTGGAATACCTGGTAGTAGAGGAGGCCCCGGTACTCCAGGAACCACTGGTCAGAAAGGAGAGCCAGGCCCAACTGGTTTTACTGGTCAGACAGGTGCTCCTGGTCCTAATGGCCAAGGTGGTCCACAGGGTGCAAGAGGATTCCAGGGTGAGGGAGGCCCACAAGGACCCAAAGGCGACACTGGTATGGTAGGCGCGCCAGGCGCAAGGGGAACCAAGGGTGAACAGGGAGCTCAAGGTTTCACTGGAAAACCAGGTTCCCCAGGGGCAGTGAGTGCTCCAGGAGCTCCAGGGCATAATGGTCCTCAAGGTCAAAAGGGTGTACAAGGCCATGCTGGTCCCTCAGGAATCCCAGGTGCAAATGGTGCCCCAGGACTCAAAGGACACACAGGCCACTCAGGAGGACCAGGAAAAAGTGGTGAGAACGGAAGGCCAGGATCTATGGGACCAGTTGGGCCCTCCGGGCCATCAGGTCCCTCTGGACTTAAGGGCCATCCAGGTCTTCCAGGCTCACCTGGCCCAGCTGGCATGACAGCTAAGGGAATTTCTGGTCCTGAGGGTCCACCTGGAACTCCTGGTGCCAGAGGTCAAGATGGTCACCCAGGGCCTGCCGGTCCTCCTGGTCCTCCTGGCCAACCAGGAGAGACGGTCTACCACGATGAGAAGAGCATGCCAATCAAGTCCCACGAGGTTATGATGTCTCATGAGATGGTGAAGGCCCCCATGTCTGCCTTCAGTGCTGTGCTGACCAGAGCCTACCCACCAGCTGCAACCCCTATTCAGTTCAACCAGGTTCTGTACAATGGGGAGCACCATTATGATGATCACAGTGGTGTGTTTACCTGCCAGATCCCAGGCCTCTACTATTTCAGCTATCACGTGCACGTCAATGGTGCCAATGCACTGGTGGCCCTCTACAAAAACGAGGAGCCAGTTATGTTCACCTATGATGAGTACAACAAAGGCTTCCTGGATCAGATGTCAGGCAGTACTGTTCTTATGTTGGATGGCGGTGACAGAGTCTATGTCCAGGTCCCCGATGAGGAGAGTAATGGCATATTTGCAGCAGATAATGTTCACTGCGCATTCTCTGGGTTCTTGATTGCCTCAACGTGATTTCACAAATTCAAATAAACCTCAAAACCATACGAAACATTGAACTATTACTAAATTCCAAATTTATGTTGTAGATTGAAACAATATATGGTTGTAAGTTTAACAAGTTTAACTGCCATTCAAATCTTTACAATAATAAGTAAACATTTTTAAATATATGGTCCAAATTCCCCACTTCACCGTGTGTGTCTTTGCAGTTCTAAGAAACATGAAACAATATTGGAAGAAATCTTAAGTGGTGCTTTACAAGTGCCTGTAACATTTACAGCACGTCTTTTATTTGTGTTTGATTTTATTAATGTCTGTTGTTTAAGAATTGTTCTGTAACACAAAACACACTAAACTGTTATCTCTAATACTCATGCATTATATGTTATTAGAGATCAGTACATTCTCACAAGCACTGTGATCAGCAAAACACAGATTGAGAAATTAAAACTGCATTTTTTTTTTTTTTCAAAACAGCTATGTCCCATTGGATGTGTTAAGTTATGTACCACTTACTGACCAAAGCACAGAATAAAACTTCTAGTTTGAAAAAGAAAAATATCCCGTGTGTTGTTCTTATTCACAGTATGGATCCTTGACAAGAAGACATAGAAATAAGCAACATACTGTGCTGCTTTGAAGTAAAAGGTGTACCTTTGAATGCAGATGTGTTGTAATTGTGATCGATGGCAGCAACCATGTCTTTCCAAAAGTCGGAATTCACCTCATTTCCTCGCTGTTTTGCAAAAACACAAAAGTTACAATTGAAGATGTTTGTCCAATTCCACTATTAATTTGAAAACAAACCACATAAAATATTACCTTGCGTAACATGTCCACAACTCTTCCACAGAGGAGAGCCCCAGGTAGATCAAAGTAGTTGTCATAGAAATAGTATTTTGCTGAAAAGACCAAAACAAAAGTCAATGAAATCTAGCAACAGCTGATGTGAAGAAATCCCAAACAGACAGACACTTCAGCCTACTTAAGAGCCGACAGCATACAGCTGTTAGGTAATAAAGACCGACATAAACACCATACCAGATCTTGTGAAGGAGGTATTGAGGCTGTTGAAGTGCTTCCACTCCCTCTTTGGACCATAATGTTTGATGATGTCTTCTGTGCTGAGGTCATTGGATCCATGTGTAGCTCTAATCAACCAAGAGATAAAATGTTTCTATTATCCCACTTTAAAGATCAGTAAAAGCAACGACGACGAGGACAAAGGAGGCAGATCTTATACGCTTCATGCACCAAAGAGCGTACCGCAAGACAGTTCCATCCTCAGCCAGCTTCACGAGGTTTCCATCCTCCAGATCCACCACCAGTCCTTTAAAACTGGACACAAAACGATGCATGTTAGAAATACAGTATATAAAGACAGCAATCTAGATCATCACTGACACATTTTGACTCAAAGTACTTGCAATAAGTGTAGCGAACCTGAATTATCCAATTTGTTTATTTTTTTTGTAAATAGCTACAGCTCTTTGCCTTTAAAATCCTTCTTTGTTTGAACTTCTCACAACTCCTTTCCTTCACAAAAACCATAACCTGTGGTCCGAGAAGGGTCACGAGATGGCATTGCTTCATTGCAAAGGGTCACGAGCCAAAAAGGTTGGGAACTGATGGACCATAAAGTAGGTCCTGAATGTGTTCAGCCTAGCTTAGCACAAGAGTATGACTGAAGTAAGCACACCGAAACATCGACACTTAACGACAAGCAGAATATTACTAGAAATACACAGACAAGACAAGGCTTGTGTGACTTGAATAGATGCCAATTAATGTAATTGTTAATATACACATAATCATTGATTTATGATAATAATCACTAGCGCTATGCCGATAAATCAGTCAGGCTGATATATGGGCCAATATTAGCTCATTGCAGATATATCAATATTGATGTATATGTTGCCCAATAAGTAACAAGAAATTGCAGTACAGAACTGCCAAAGTCTGTTTTAGGAACAGTGACTCTATTACATATGACAAGTTGGCAAGAGTCACAAAAAATAGTTTGTTTCTGTTATGTGCTTATGTTAACAAAAATTCACAATCTGCTAATATATCATTATCAACTCCCGAATATCTAGATCAGGACTGGCCTCAAAAATCCAGTATTTGTCAGATTGAGTCTTTAAGTTACTGTGAGGAACTTTTAACTGGTTCTAAAACAGTCTCAATACAATACTGATGCCTCTTCATGACTTCATTCTTTATGATTGTCATTGGTACCATCGGGTCGGAAAATAAAAAAAGACGAAATCACGCAGGGTCACCAAACAACTGTTCAGACTGGTCAGACTCTACGAGGCCTCCGGCAGCAACCAGCCCACAACGGACTGCCCCAGATCCGGCTTTGCTGCCTCCTTAGACCTGCAGTCAGAGCTCCGCTGGGAGCCGACACCACGAGGGAACCAGAACACAGTCTGTGCGGGGGCAGACTGTCAGACCCTGCTGCAATACAATCAGACATTTTCTAAAGGGACTAACCAACACCTTTGTCCACAGGGACCGCCCAAAATCAACACAAAATCCAAGTTCCTCGTAGTAGCTTTAAAATGCTGTATGCTTTGTTTTATGTGTGCTTACAATACCTAATCTGCTTTACTTGGATTTGGGTAGGGTAGAAACTAGGAGAGGCCATACGTATTAGCTGAATGCAGTCTTATCACTCCTAAAACATGAACAGGCAGGTCACTATGCTACATGTAAAGAAGGATGAACTGCTACTGTTGCCGACTCACCAGAAATCCCAGGTAGCAGGGGTTAGGTTCAGCAGGTCCTTGTCATAGCCTTTATGCTCCACCAGATACCTGGCAAAGCTCTCATAGATCAGCTGCAAAAAACAAAGAGGAAATCACACCATCACTGGTAAGGACGAGCAGCACATTCACATTGCGAATGACAACAATGGAATGTAACTATCTGCCACTGATTGTCAAGAATAAACAGGGTTTTCCTCCAACTAAACACAGCACGGAGTGATTTATCTGGTTTAAGACGTGACGGTCGGTGAAAACGTTCCTTTCAGCTCACTAATAATGTCTTGACACTCAGTAGTTTTTGTTTATTCTTTTTTTTTGTTTGTACAAGATGTAAACGCACAACCTGGAAACCCTAACGATGAGCTAAAAAGCTCCACAGGGCCGAGAGTAACTACTCAGTAGGCTGTTAATTAATTGTGTGCTTATCAAGGGGCACCTTTGACATCAATAATTAATTTAATCCAATAACAAAATGAATGATTATAAAATGTATGGCAGAATGATTACAGTTTAATCAAGTTATTTAAGTTGTTCATAGGTAATTAATTACTGGAAAGTTGGCGTAGTAATATTCATTATGCAATATGCATTGGTCTATAATACACACTGGATTTAAAGAGAAATATTTTGCATGACTGTGTCTGTTTCGGGACAGGTTTTTTTTATTAAATCAGCCATTTAGAAAAGATATAAATCCTATCAGTGGTAGTCAATGGAGGACTTCTTTATTGGGCAACCCCTTTAGCTATCTTATCCTGGGCCACTGCACTGACAGGGGGGTGACATATACATGTGACATGCATGGGACAAGAGAGAGAGAGCATAAATTAACTGCAGGCCTGATGGACCAGGCCATAACGATGGGCTGGGAACTCAACAGTCATTTAGGTTTTGTTGTCACTCGGTGTCACAGAATCCAGCTGCGAGTCTTGCAGTGATTTGACTGCAGCGTGCATGCAATGTGACGAAGATGCTGTTGCCAACGGGCACCGATGAGGATTTAAAGACATGTATGATGATCACCACCGCCGACGTTCAACATGTGAGTCACGCAGAGCGACTGCAGCATCAGGAGCGTTGAATCACCTCATCCGTCTCCATTAAACCACAAATAAAACCACACCGAAAGGGCTTCTTTTTTTTTCAACACAATGCATTCGTGCAGGGGGGAACCGAATTGGCAAGTGACTGTAGAGCGTATTGACGGCTGCGTGCTATTTTTAATACAGATGTGTTGCGGATCGAAGCGTCACGGCCACCGTATGATTATGTATCGGAGCTAGCTGCACGCGCTACACACATACATACACACACACTCACCCTGGAGGTCTCCTTCAGATGGTAGCGGCAGAGCGTGTGGTCCAGGTCGAAGCCGATAACATCACTGTCCGACAGGCTGAAGTATTCGCTCATGGTAGCAGACGTTGGGGGAACCGCAGGAGAAGCGCTCCGGGAGCCGAACGATACCGCACACACATCAACTTGTGCACAGCACGACCACAGCACCACAACACCACTAACGTGTCCAACGTGTCACTAGCTGACTGCGGCTCTGCACACGCGCTGCTCAGCCGTGGCTTGCGGTACCGCGAAAAACGAAATGAAACCGAAGCCGTCTTCTGAAAACGCGAATCGATTACCGATGAACGGTTAACGCCAATAAGTTGCCCATATGAAAAACAGAAGTTCAACTCCTGTGCGCCAGAAGAAGGCGGTAGAGAGGCGAGTGCGAGAGTGTGCAGCGCTTCCGGTTGTGGAGCGAACCCTTAACGCACGGTGTATGTGCGCAAAATGTATTTTAAAAGCGCATGAAATTACGCACGGCTGGAAAAAAGGAACTGCTCCGAGGCCCCGGGGGAAATACAAGTGGCTAGGCTCCCATGAATGTACAAGAGCCATAGTAACATTCAGACACACATTTAACATTTGACAAATATTATTATTGTGACGGCATTTGAACTCTGTGGTGGCCCTGCAATGCAAAATATATCTTATCGAAAAAAATTTACCACAAATAAAAATAGTACAAATAAAAAAGCATAAAATGAGCAATGATGAATTAAACTCAACTAAAGATGTGCAATGCACATTTTGGAGACTGAAGCCTATTTTTCCTGATCCTGAAGTCAGGACTTTTTCACATATCGAACCATTTACTGTGTATGTGTGACAAAGATTGAGAGTGTGGACTAAAACCCTGAAAGGCCAAATCTACACCATATTCCCAAACATTGCCTCCGTCTGTCTTTGGTAAAGAGACTTTAGTAAAGAAACAGACTTTAAGACATTATTTTCTCTCAAATCAATGTGATTTTGTGTTTTGTATCTTACAATGGTTTTGAATATAAATGGGGATTGTCACAGCAATAAAAACTAGTGTCAGCATGACTCCTATTCAATATCATCTGGTTTCATATAGCATACACTGATGGCTCAGGGTAACCTACTCTCAAAAGCATATGCCACAGATGTCCAAATGTAATTGTTTAAATCCATTTTTGGGGTTTGTGCCAGTGCAAGGTTTGGATATCTGTGATCTGTATAGCAAAGACACAGAAGAAATGAGTGCATGTCTTTTTTTTATGTATTTTTTTTTTTTTCATAGCTTTAGTTGAGAGTTGGTTCAGGTAAACAAGTGGTAGAGGTTTAAAATGGAGCTGTATCAAAATGAGCACATGTTTAGCTGAACTGCTGTCTTATTTAGCATTAAGAAAATGGTAAATGGAAGCCACCCTTGGCTTAAGAGTTACATGGGCTTAGTGTTCTCATAACAACTAAATTATCTTGTGCAAAAACAAAAACGGTTCAGATTTTCCAAGTCCACTTTCCGAGCAGATGCTTGAAAATAAAAGTCAAATAGTTTGGATGCATCTGTATTTTTTTGCTTTGTATTTTACTTTTGTGATATATTTACATACAGCTTTCGTTAACTGGACACTTGGCTCACCTGTCTACATTACTGACACACCGATAAAAACAAAGTTGCTTCTATGGATTTATTGTGGTTAGTTAATACAGTGTTGGTATGAAATCCCCCCTTCCGTTTGTCAGATTAACAACTTTTCCTTTTCTAAATATGCATATTTCAATCAAGTCAGACTTTTTTCTTTGAAGAAAGTTCACTCCAGTCCAAAATATTTGACTGTAGACTGAAAATGGACAGTTTTAGTTTTTTTTTATAGCAGAATTAAAACCATTTTATTTAGACAAAGACATTTCAGTGAGTAACTTCTCTGGATTTTGGAATTCTGGAAACAAATTGACCGCAGCACTAAAACATACACAGTTCCAGGTCACGTGTTTTTTTTTTTCTTGGTTCGCGGGTCATCATCAGGACACTTTGAGGTTCGGTTCGAGAACGTGTTCGCTCGTTTTGAAATCCAGTCAGTGTTCATCCAGCCACTCATAGCGACATACCTACAAAAGTTGAACTGCGATTTACACAAATAAATAATTAATTTCCAAATAAACAAGCGTTTTATTGAAGCGACAATGTCTCGGTAAGTACCGGTACTTGTGTTTATTTCTTGTTTTTTCAAAGATTTAACCTAAGCTAATGGGTATGTCTTCTGTAATCTGCTGTCTTTTTAGTTTGCTATAACTTGTGATTTTGTTAATGTTTTGAGCTGGTATTGCTACCTAGCATATGATAATACACTGTTAGCCCGAACTAGTTGACTTTACTAGAAAACCGCGTGGAAACCTGTTGCCTCAAACCATTTAAGTTTTTACAAATGGAGGAACTAAACATATCTAGTTGTGTTAACATAGAACCTTAATGCAGTAGACAAATTTAAGTCCACATTAGTAATCTTTACTAAAAATCATGAGTTCACTTGAATTATTTCTTTTCTTTAGTGTAAGTTTAATGAAATAACTATTTTAAGTTCAACATACATAAGCATATATAAACAAATCACTAATATAACATTATTTATTGCTACTTAAGACCATTAGTTTATTGAAGCAATGTCTTTACTTTTAATTAAATTAATTATACTATTTGGTTTTGAGATTTAATGTATTGTTTCAAGACAATTGTACAGAAGGAAAGAAATTAAACAATACATTTGAATGTTCCAATGTGTTTTATTTTTTCAAAACATTGCAGAAATGCAGCATTACACAGTAACTGTGCCATGTGAATGACTATTCACATGCAGACATTTCAACTTGACTGGATAAGGACAGAGGAACTGGGTTAAACATATCGAAACAACTGAACACCAATATGCAGTCCTGAGCATACACTGTAAAACACAAGTGGTGGAACATTCCTACTCCTCATTCAACATAAACTTATAACATAATTCAAAATAAGTATCTTAGTAATTAAACATTTCCTGAGAGTCTTTGGTGACAAAGGGGGATTAAAACCATGTGAGGCTTGGTTTGGAGGGGCTAGCAGACCCCACAGTTAAGGTGTCTCTGCATATAAGACCTAAACAGACAGCAAACTCTGCAATGAATAGTATCAAAAACAGGATTTTAAAACACCGCATGTATCACATGTCTAACATATACATGTTTAGGCTTGTTCAGTAAGGATGCTGACTGTGGCACGCCTCCTGGAGCTTCCCCTGTCTGCTGCCAGGTTGAACCACCTCATTGCTGTTTCACACTCATCTGTGGCGGCACGTGAGACATGATTCTTTCGACGGCATCTGTAATCACAAGCAGATCATACAAAATCCCATGAGCCCTCAGTGGAACATATAGCAGACATGCAGTCTAAAAGCTAGATGCTGTCTGGCATGTAAAGGTTTGCTATGCTATATTCAGAGCTAATATATCATATAACTATTATGTGAAGATATAGTCGAGTAATATCTACCTGAGCAGAGAATGAAGTTAAAGTTGCAAAGAGAATTTGTAAGTTTGAACACTACCTAAGACCTCTGGGTGACTTCAAATTGTTTTCATTAAATATTAGTTACTTACGCAGGAGGAAAGTCTTCGACTCCATCTGGCTGAAGGACCTTTTCCCATTTATCCCTTTCCAGTTCATTCTCTTCCCAACATCACCTAATCATCATCTAAAATGGATCAAAAAAGTACTGTTAACACTTTACAGAATGTTTTTTCTACAATTTCACTCTTAAAATCATGCTTTTAAACATATTTAAAAAAGGAAAGAGAACTTACCAAACAAAGGCTGGCCTCGAGGTAGATCAGTTGCTCTCTCAGGTTTGTCTGAGTTCAGGAGGAAAGGTGAACCTCCCACCCTATTGTATGCCCCCTGTTGCCTGGGTCCTAATGGTAGGCTGCCTGTTACCTGCCTGCAGTATTTGAACGGGGGAAAAAGGCGCGTTTGATGTGCGGATACCCCGGTGTCCGCACATCGTCCGCTGTTTGACGGTGCGCGATCCAGGGGCGACCTGAGTCGACTTATGAACTCACAATATGTACACTTCCATTGCATCTTCACAAGAACCTGTGAAAACAAGAAGAAAACTATTGGCTCAACTTTCAGTTGAGCCAATAGTTCAGGTCGAAACATTTACTCCAATGCGCTGGGCTTCTTGGGAGGCGTGTCATGGGCCATACTGGTAGCCAGAATCTGCCAAGTTTACCCAAACGCTACAGCGTCCACCCTGGTCATCAAATTTTTTAAAGTTTACAACATGTGGTGAGTTCTCCAGTTTCTAAATATGAAAAGAAAACATTGAATTGGGTTGACTAAAAGTCACTTGGCACTGAGATCCACTGTAGGGTCACCTTACGAGACCATGAATGGATCTAGTGAATGCAGACTGCCTATTTGTCAAACTATATGCAGTTTGTGAGCACACCCTTGGATGTGCAGTCAGTTTAATATTAACTGGAACAACTTAAAATGCACGTCAGAGCAAATCTTTAGATGTTTTTACTTACTTGAACATTTTGTCTTTTTGTTTCAGGGTGTGGCCAGTCCCGATAGAGTTGAAGAGTCCGGAGAACTACTGCTTCAACCTTCCTGTTTGGGATCCCAGGGTAAGGCCCCGGCAGGATTCATATCAGGATTTTTATGCTGTAATTATAGAACCCTGTCAGTCAAAACGTTATTGAATTTGCTCAAAAGCACATGAGTAAGAAAAGTGTTCTTCTGCATTTCCAGATTAATCCAAGTGACCGCAGACACTTGATGCCCATCATCACCCCAGTGTACCCGCAGCAGAACACGGCGTTCAACGTGTCTCGCTCCACCTTTGCCGTCATGATGGAGGAGATCCAACGAGGTATGTGATCGCTCAGACGACATCCATCAAATCCTCTCAGTGCACCGACAACATCTCAGACCTCTCCTCTTTGCTCTCATGCTTATAATACCGATATGATTTAAAGAATATGACAATTCTGTGCACAAAGATGTGATTTAGTTTGACTCCGACTTTACCAAGCTTTCCCTTCGTCATTCACAGGCTACGCCATCACTGAGGATGTACAGAAGAAGAAAGCTGACTGGTCCAAACTGTTTGAAACGCCAGACTTTTTACAGAAGTACCAGTATGTATTAAGCTGCCCAAAGATGAAACTGTGGATTGTCCTACACAGAATACACTCAGATGTATGGCACTTTATAAAATATGTTTGTAATTGTTATTTTTTAATATATATATGCATATATTTTGAGCCACCTTAATGTCTTAAAGAGCTGTATATCTGATGTTTTTATGTTTATTTTCTAAATGAAGATATGTATGTAAAACAAAGATAACCCTGTGAAAATTCTACTGCACTCCCGCACCCTGTTTTGTATCCTCAAAAACCAAATGATTGAGTTGACACGTTGCAGTATTTATGTTCTGTACCGCATGTCTTACTCTGAATTGTGTAGACCTGAATCCATTAGTTCTTGTATATAATGCAGGAATTGGTATTTAAATTACTTTTTGTACATAACATAATGTAACTGATATGCTTTTGTTGTTGTAACTTAACTTGACTTTTAATTGCCTGTTGTGTAATGATTGTGCAAAACGGATGTTTGCAATTTGCTTTTATTATTGTCGCTGTTCTTACTTCTTCGTACTTGGTATTAGTTGTCAAATGCCAGTTTCTTAATGAGGGTGCCGGCGGACTTTAGTTGTGTTCTGTTATTAACTGAAAATGTTGATAGAGTTTTGTTCCAGTAGACGTTTGTCTCTGTGTGGATTTGTGGATTTTAATGTAACCTTTAAACCCTCAGTAAGCCGTACTGGACTTAAACTTAAGAGTTGAATGCTGATTGTTTTCCTGATGCACAGACTATCAGAATATGGACTGAAACTTGTTCAGTGGATTTAAGAAGATGTCTTCTGTCTGACTTCAATTTGTTGTTGCAGGAGTTTCTGTTATTTGTATTGCATTATTGTATCCTCCTGTTTTAATAAATCAGCTGTGTGTTCTGATCTCTCTTTTCATTTTTACTTTCAACTCTTTATAATCCTTTGTATTCCACGATTCTTCAGCGGTAGGAAGGTCAGAACAGACGGTGTCCATAATTTGGCTGATGCTGTAGAAACCATGAGTAAGAAGTTGTGTTGTTTAAATTTCTACATGAAATGCACGAAGCAGAGTCAGTCCAGGAGCCACGTACCTTTAAGAGAGTCAGGAGAGGTTTTGTCTTTTAATATGATGAAGATCTTTGTTTAGACATTGTGCTGCAGCTTGATCTGCTTTAGACATTGATCACAGATTCCACTATTGGTAAAACAGGAAATAAGATGAATGTATTAAGATGCTGTGACGTCTGTTGCTATCGTCTCTTTTGTTTCTAGGCATTTTGTCCTGTTGCATGCTTCTTCAGCCACAGAGAAGCATCTTGAATGGTGAGTACACGGAACAAAGAAAATGAGAAGCCAAGTTCAAGGAGAACTTTGAGCGACGTCGGGATTTTTGTCTGCAATCTCAACGGTTTTAATATTCTATTTCCACCTGCTGCAGTGCTTTCTGAAAATGACGTTTTGTTCACTCTTGTCAGGGTTGGCCTGGTTGAGTCTAACATCCGACTCCTGGTAGGAAATCTGGAAAGAAGCATCCATGTCAACCTGGCTCACATTAACCTCCAGTCCTTCTCTGGACCCAGCAAGCTCAATGCCAAGTAAGGGCGCGTGACTTTAGGTTGTATTTTAATTATGGCGGGAAGTTCTTTTGAGTATTAGCCCTTAAGAGAATAATGTTACTTTCTAATTTGTATTAACTCATAACTGTTTTGTTTTTTTCGTGCTATATATTTGCTCTCAGTTTGCAGTATTAGAACAGTTAGTTCGATGTGTTCACTGTATTTCTATCTGTTTCAGAGAGGGAAAGAGCACAAAGTGGCTGATTGGACTGGCCGTTAACGCGGAGTATGAAAACCTAAAAAAAGACCTGACCATCCCCCTCATGTGCTTCACTGACATGAGTATGTTTTTTCAATTGATTTTAATTCAATAGAAATTAAGCAACGTTTTGTGTTATTCTAATTCACATTTGTATCATTTGCTGTTGCAGTCTACAGTCTGGCGGAGAGCTGTAAGATGTACAAAGAGGGGATGACCGTATCAGCCACATACGTGGCCAAGGACAACCTCTGGTGGCAGATGCCCGGCAGACAGTACAAACGGGTTTCTGTTCCAAAACCAAAGCCCACAGTGAGCCGTCAAATCCCTGCCACCGCACCAGCTGGTCCCGCAGCGGCAGGCCAACCAGCCGCTAAGAGAAAAGGCTGCTGGCAACCGGAGGTGTCAGCCAAGAAGTTCAAAGCTGACACGGTACGACAAACTGTCCCAGGCTTTATTGACTAGTTTCAGATTTGAACATGTCTATAATTTTAAAGGATTTTTAAAAAATGTGTTTTCCTTGCATTCTTGCCAAGAGTTAGATGAGAAGAATGTGTGTGGTAAATGTCAAACTATATGGTTATCTTATCTTATCTCATTATATCTCATTTGCTAAATTTGTACAAAAACTACATTTGTAAAAATGACAAGTTGTTTATGTGCTGGACTATTTATTTAGCATGCCTAGTAGTTGTGGTAAAATGTAATTCTAAAAGAATTGCAACAACCAGGCCCATGTTAAGACAAAACAAAGAAACATTTTCCTCGTTCTCTACAGGAATCGGCATCTGTGGCTCACTGCTCCGCCGCCCAAGCGTCCACGTCCATCCAACCGCCTGCAACACCCAAAGGCCTCTCTCCGAGTCCTCAGGTGTCTCACTCAGTGTGAGTCCGTCTCAAAGTGTCAGCCGGCCGAGCACCAAGAGACCCCGTGCTCCTGAGCCCGAGACAACAAGCAAGAGAGTCAAAATTGACCTGGTATGTTAAAACTATCTTCCAAATGTGTCCTGTGACGTTGACATATGACGACATATTCATATTTAGTAACTTACCTCACCGTCTGTTCCCTCTCAGAATCCGCCCCCTGTCGAGCTGTCGGACCTGCCTCCCGTCCTCACCAGGCCGGCTGCAGCTGTAAAACGGGCCATCAGGATTCAACTCGTCAGGTACGCACACAGACTGAAGAACAGAAACTTTTCCTTAAAGTGTCTGAAGCCTGGTTCTACATCATATAGTCCTCCATGACATATGTACATAAGATCCTAGTTCTACTTCATACAGTCTTCCATGACATAATGTACATAAGATCCTAGTTCTACGTCATATAGTCCTCCATGACATAATGTACATAAGATCCTAGTTCTACGTCATATAGTCCTCCATGACATAATGTACATAAGATCCTAGTTCTACATCATATAGTCCTCCATGACATAATGTACATAAGATCCTAGTTCTACATCATATAGTCCTCCATGACATAATGTACATAAGATCCTAGTTCTACATCATATAGTCCTCCATGACATAATGTACATAAGATCCTAGTTCTACATCATATAGTCCTCCATGACATAATGTACATAAGATCCTAGTTCTACGTCATATAGTCCTCCATGACATAATGTACATAAGATCCTAGTTCTACGTCATATAGTCCTCCATGACATAATGTACATAAGATCCTAGTTCTACATCATATAGTCCTCCATGACATAATGTACATAAGATCCTAGTTCTACGTCATATAGTCCTCCATGACATAATGTACATAAGATCCTAGTTATACCAGTGATAGTAGATCACTGGAAACGTTGTTATGAAACTCGCTGGTTCCAAAGTTGACCACTTTATTCGTCAAAGTTATAATGAAATGAAATAGTCAGTGTTGTAGCTTATCTTTACCTACACACCATTTTTATGGCACCCAAGGGTGACCTTTTGAGGGAAAAGGGTGTCACATGCTACTCAATGAACATGTACGTTTTAACAACGTTTTTATCTTCTCATATCTCTTACAGCAAGCGTAATTGAGGCAGCTGCTGATCAAGAGGGACAACGACATCCTCACCCTCCATCAGCAACCATTTTTTCCCAGCTTGAACATAATAAAACAGGCTAATAATATATTTTTTGTTGTTGTAAGCTATGTGGAGAACATTTCCACCACAGGAGGTCATTAATGATGCATCTTCAATCAAATGCAAAAAAAGAATACTCTGTTCTTCAAACCATCCAAGGTCTTCTACAAGAGTTATTGCACACTTTTCAGGAGGACAGACACTCGCCATTAAGCTCACTACAGTGTCTTAACTATTAGCCATTGTGTTGTTTTGGCCCTGTACCGGGGTTTACCAAAGGAGGGCAGCAGATTTCAATATTTCTTGTTTACAGCGGAAGTGACACACACTGCAGCCTTAATGCTGCCTTCTGTGATTGTAGGAAATAATACTTTTTAGGAGCAAGAGTAGAGTTAAAAGGTGTACATTTTTTGCATTGAAGCCTCACGAAGCGGCAATAAAACTACCGTTATGTTCTTACTCCATCTTCTGTTAATTCAACGTCCAAAAGACAATTCTAGACTATCTGCTTAGTATGCACTTGCCAAGGATTACAATTTCAACTAAATCAATTAAATATTGACATTACCTGACCAAGCAGTAACAGCTTTGTGCAACAGTTTTTAATTGATTTTAAAGTATCTTAGCAGAAAGGGATTTATATTTAGCTTCAACACAAATCAGTTAAGAGCCTCCTAATTTAGCTCTTTACTGAAGTAATTCCTGATATAATTTACAACGAAGTGAATGTGCCTGTCTGCAGCACTTGTGTAACCTAGAACTCACAATTCGGACCCGATGCAGACACGTGAAGGCATCACCAGCAGCTCACCCGGTGGAGCCGGGGCTCACGTGCACATTTGACTTACATTGACTGTAATGTAGTGAGTACTAATACACGTTGAAGTTGTGTTTCGTGCGGTGATAGTTGTGTTTGTGAGCAGTAGCAGCTCTTGCACATTTAAAGAAATGAATACCGTTGGAAGTTATTTTTGATTCACTCGCTGTTACAGACTTTAAGCTAGTTAGCAACAACCTGGATAAACGCAGTCAACGTTAATTAAGACGTAACACTGCTAAATGCTGCTAATATGTACTTGCAACGTTACCTCTAGCCAGAACGAGACCGGACGTTACGACGAACCGAGTTTAAATAAGTGACATTAAAGTTGTCTTGGTTGTTTGTAGCTCAACCTGTTTTATGTTTTAACTTTATTATTTGAAGCCACTCTTCAATTCTGTGTTTACACCGCTTAATTACAAACTAACTTGATATTACAATGTCTCCGTTTCATCCAGTGGATGGTAGCAGTTTTTACTACTTGAACTAATCGACCAGCCGTAATTGACCATATCACGGAGCTTATCAGTGGGGTGGCTTGGTTTTGAGTCACATTGCCTCCCTGACAGTGGGCGGGTTACTGGACAACATCACGTTTTTACAGCATCCCTTTTCATGATTTTCTTCTTGTTCTTCCTAGCAGGGAGAATGGCGGGCCTGTGGAGATCCTACCAAGTGTTGATGACCAAATACCCCTGGAGAGTACAGTTAGTGACCGCTGGTAGGAACAACTCCATCTACATATAACGTTACTGCATAACGTAAAGTACCAAAAGTAAAGCAATCAATATGCACAATGGCTCATTTCAGACTATTAGATATTATAATGCTGGATTATAATTATGGATACAGTCATTGTTGTCGTTATATTTAGTATTAATCATCTAAATCTGCAAAGTTATATTTGCCTCTGAGTTGTAGTGGAGTAGAAGTAAAACAGAAAACACTCAAGTAGGCTACAAGTACCTCAAAATAGTACTTAAGTACAGTACTCGAGTAGCCTAACTGTTGTATAAATGTATACAAATATATTGCATGTGTTTATATATTCCACACTAAGTTCTCCTAGTCAAAGTGCCGACGTGTTCTCTCTCACCTGTGTGTGTGTGTGTGTGTGTGTGTGTGGTGAGTGAAACGGGGGGGGGCTAACATTTTAACTGCTGGACCTTTGCTCCAGTTTCAGAATCAACAAAGACAGGCCTTCGAACTGAGTGACCCATTTTTTGTGTGTGTGTTCTCCTTGTAACGTAACTGTATTTAGAGCTTCATCAGACAAGTTAAGCAATTATAAAATGCCTATTTTGGAGTCACTATTTTTATCAATGGAGTCACTGTACACAAGATGTGTTTTCTATCAACCAAACAAAACGTATGCAATCAGAATAACGATAATCGTATAACTTAAGTTTTCACACAAATAATAAAAAGATTCATTCATGATGAAAATAACTGCTTTTCGGTAGAAGCTGCAACAACAGCTTTTTAGGATGTGAGCAGTTTCCCGAACACTCTCAGAAATCGGATCTCTTGACCTTTGACCCTTTTTATCCAAACATTCCCAGAAATTCCAAAAGTGGCTTTCCTCTAAAAGTCAGCGACATGAGGGGCCACATGTTAAATTGCAGAAAAGCACGTCAGACCTGTCGTGTATCTATTAATCTGACCACAGTCGAACATGACATCGCTGCTAAATGTAACACTTCCTGTGTTCCAAATATCTGAGCAGATGTTTAAATGTTCATGTTTGAAGAAAATGGATTTTAATATTTCATCGCAGTGCTGTTTAATCACCACTAGATGGAGGCAGTGCTCCCCATCTGTCTGAAGCATGATAGAGTTTAAAACTGTAAGACCTACTATTAGTAGTAGTAGTGGACTGTAACAAAGTACATGGACTCAAGTACTCTACTGGAGTACAATTTTTGAGGTACTTTTTTTTATTTTACAGGAATTATAAAAGAAAAAACTGACTCTCGCAATATTGCTGTTTAAAGAATAAGATAAAGAGATTCCTGTCATTTTTCGTTCCATTTTAATAGTTTAAAGTATTTTTTGATTTTCAATACAACAGTGTGAATCGCAATTATTTTGGGAAGGATAAACGTGCCTAAAGTGAATTTATATTTATATATAACAGTTTTTGTCACCTGACTGCTTGTATTTATGGTCTAAATAAGACCTGAATACAGATGAACAGATCCTCTTGTAGCTGCAGAGAAAATATGTGAAAAATATATAAAACACCGTCTCCATTTGTACATTTGTGTCGCTGCCGTGCTCAGACACAGCATCTGTCTCCCCGTTTGTCCTCCAGGATCGCTGGTGGGTGTCGGTGATGTCATCGCCCAACAGCTGATTGAGAGAAGAGGATTGGCTCATCACAACGTGCGGCGCACGGCCAAGATGATGAGCGTTGGTTTCTTCTTCGTGGTAAGCGTCCCCTGGACTCTTGTCGTTTGTATAAACACATAAATCAATAAGAAAAGTGTTGGTGTGGCAAGTTTTGTGAGGATTTGATTTGATAGATGACGTGTGACGCGCTAACATGCTCATCCATGTTGCCCAGTGTTTCTTCGTGCCTTTTGTATGTTTGTGAATTCAAGTTTATTTTTATGTCCATGATCGTCTTTATGTACGGCCAATCGGCTGCCTCGTCCTTGAATTATGGAGAAGAGACGTACAGACGTTTGTCGCTATAGACGGCTCTTCAATCACGCACAGGATTTGTGTTGCATTAAGACATGTTTTGCTCTTTCATCTGGAAGGTAACGACTGTCTCATAACTCGTACGTCATGGATCAGACTTCCTCACATGAATAATATATGTTTAGTGGCTCAATTCCAATCAATGTGCATCTGCATGCAGACACTGCAGTTCAGGGAGCGATGCGATGGACAGAAAGCCCCTGAGGTTTCTTTAGTGTGAAGGTTTAGAGCGAGGGAATAAGTTAATCATCATTTCTTTTTGTTTTTTACAACTAAGGGTCCAGTAGTCGGCAGTTGGTACAAAGTTCTGGACCGGCTGGTGGTTGGAGGAACGAAAAGTGCCGCCATGAAGAAAATGCTGGTTGACCAGGTGAGAACAGCATCCCTCTCTTCTTCTACTGCTACTAACTGTTGCTGTTCATGGTTCCCACGGGTCCTTGAAGTTTGAGTTTGAAGGCCTTAAGATAAAGTAGAGAAAGTGCTTGAACTTATTTATTTAATTTAGTTATTTTGATGCTCACACAATCCTCTCTCTCTCTGTCCTTTTTTTAAATGTCTGTGAGCTTCTGTGAAGCTTGCTAGTTCTAATTATAGAACTTGTCATTGTGGTAACAGTAATTAGCCTTGATCCGCGTCTAAACTGAGCCGTGCTGGGTCCTTGACTTCGATGTTTAAGGTGTGGGAGCGCCGGTCAGGAGCATGGCGAACGAACAGAAGTGTTTTCAGCACTTTCAAGTCTCTGTTTATGAGGGAGTGAAACAAATCTGCCCCACGTTATTTTTTCTCTGAAATGAAGACGGATTCAGCGACTACTTTCCAGAACACCGTCAACTATTTTTGTAATATAGGAAAAACACCACCGTGTTGGTCCAGTGTGCAATTCGGGAGCAGAGAAGCGTCCAAAGACCAAACATGTACCATCACTGTATGGAGGCAAATGTAGCTTCACAGGAATATTACTCACAAGTTCGACAGGTTATCTTTAACGACATTTTGTTTTGACTTTTAAAGATTTACAGTAGATCAATAATCAACATGTACTGTTTTCACAAAGTCCCCCAAAAAGTAAATTCCCAGTTAAAACAAAAATAAAGCTGTAAGACGGCAACATCAATAACCTGATGCGCCAATCAAACAAACTGTTCAACGAGTGTTTTTAGCATCTTACACTCGCACACGTTTGCACATCTTCTGAGCTCAACCAGCTTTAACAAATTCGATTTTCTTACATTTAGTGTAAACGGCACCGATTGGAAATGACAATTTCTATAAAATTTCTATATATGCCACCAATTAATAGACTTTAACTCCAGGTGGCAAGTATTTAACCATCACCGAGGTGATGTGTTTTATTGTTTTTTTTTCACTTTCTTTTCTGAAGTTGACTTCCTCTTCTTCTTGTTTCCTGTGTCCTAGTTGTGCTTCGCTCCGTGTTTCCTGGGAGCCTTCCTCGGAGTCTCCGGTGCTCTGAACGGACTGACGGTGGAGGAGAACGTCACCAAGCTCAAGAGGGTGAGTGTACCTTCATTTCACAGAAGCATAACTCCCTCCGCCTCGCAGCTTCCGGTCCTCACAGCCACAAGGTGTGTGTGTGTGTGTATGTGAGTTTATTGCAGCAGATAAAATAGAATATATCTTTATTGTCCATCGGGGGGGAATAAGACACGACAACATAAAAGGCAGACAAGCGGTTAGTAAAACAAACACAGACAAGGTCGGGTCACTTTGTTGACGGAGGTGAGAACATTGTTGGCTCTTGGGACGAAGGACTCCTTAAATACATTTTGAGTTGCCAGAGGGAGAAGATTGGGAGCCATCTGCCAGCGTACTCTTTGCTTTCCGTCCTCTGTCAAAAGTTGAGTCGAGGGTTTTTTTTGTTGTCTGCCAAGACAGGAAGGTTAAAAAGTAGAAACACTCTCCTGTATCTCCTAACTGACAACAAGACCGCTACGTTTCCTAGAAGATGAAGTCACAAAGCTCACCTGGGAGTCCGGAATTGGACCATGGTATTTAAAGTTTTCCACTTTCAACATCAGCCATCAAGTGAAACTGGCTCTCTGGTCACTCTTAATAACTCTCAGACCTAAACTCTTAAATACTGCATGTGTTTGCCTCAAACGTGCAGAATACAAAAATAGTCCAACTGCTTTTTTTAAAATTGGTATCCTGACACGAGTATTCCAATGTTGAGTAGTTGGGATGTGGGAAATAAGTTTGGTCAGTTGAGCCTTAAACTCTCAGTCTGATCTCCACTTGAGGTTACAAGTTCAGTGTTTGACCTCATCTGTCCTCGGCTCATTTTCCATTTATCAATGTTGCATTACAGGCTCAACGAGGAGGCGGAGCCTAATGGAGAAATATTTTACACTTTAATTAATATCAACAACATAAGAAAAATACTTGAAACGGTTTTCGTTGAAATTCCAGATGTGACGGACTTTTCCATTCGACTCTCTTTTCTGTTCAAAGTTGTTTTCAGCTGTAAATATTCACAAAACACTTTTTTTTGTTTATTAAAGCAACAACAAGATATATATATATATATATATATATATATATATATATATATATATATATATATATATATATATATATATATATATATATATATATATATATATATATATATATATATATATATATATATATATATATTTGTTTTTAATTTTTTTTTTTTTTGTTGGTTTTGGCCCCTGTGGTGTTTTCCATGAGCACCGCGGTCACCTCGTGTCCTCCGGGTCTTGATCTGGTCAGCACATGCATTCATTCTGTAAGCGAGTGAAAGAGAGACTTGGTCATGAATAGGTTTAGTGGTCTAGCCTCTCAGCTGTAGACAGCCTGCTGTAGATAGCCTGATGCATGTTGGTCATCATGCTCGTAATGGCTGTGCGGTGCTGATTCATATCTTGAATCCAGGGCTGGTATGGCCTAAAACTGATATCATTCATACGGCAAATTCATACCGGTGTACTTTCCATACCTTCTATACCGTCCACCCCGAATTAACACCAAGACTCACAATGTATTTCATAAATATCATCGACATATTGGCGCCAGTCTAGGAGGAAGGGGGACAAATCACCGACTTTGAAACCTTTCAAATCCATTAAACTGGCTAACGTAACACTCGCCGCCAATTTTTTCCCGTCAAAATTTAGATCCTCTTCAGGTCTATAAGACCAGCCCGTCATGAAGCGCAGTCGGTATTAAATAGACACTGTTTCATAACCGGTTAACACGCCTTGTGGTAGCTTTACGTTGGTACTGGACTCTTGGTCTTCGTTCTGATTTGACTTGATTTGTGTTCCGCAATTCCTCCCTGAGACTCACCACCAACTGGCTGGAGATCGGTCTCCCTTCTGTGTGAACAGAGGCCAGGTAAATGAGAGTACACAGCACCCGAACTCCAACGCTCACCTCTCATTATTATTATTAGAAACTATTTCCTGTGATGGAGGAAGCGACGAGGGGACTGTGGAAATAGCTGGAGAGTGACTCATACCTCAATATATATATATATATATGTGTGTGTGTGTGTGTGTGTGTGTGTTTGTATTTGTATGCCAGGTCAGAGCTAACTGTCCTTCTGGTGCCAGCTGCTCAAACGTCCGTCGCCGCCTCTTGCTTACCCAGCGTGCTGCTGGTCACCATCAATTATTTACAAAAGGAGGCGCATTGGACCTGAAAGGCCAACCTGGTAAATGTCAGAAAGGACAGAAAATAAATGACAAATGTGCTCATTACAAAGAGGAAATGTGAGAGGAGAAATGAATGGAGCCGCTCACTAAAGCAGCCGCTCTGATGGTTGACGTCCAGTCAACACTTTGCTTTTAAATAATTAAAAGCTGTTTCCTCCTTTTAATTGGCAGCAGTCTTCCATAAGCACAGTTTGATTGACATGCTGTCACACGTCTTGTGTCGTTCTGTTAATTTGAGACACTGAAGTGCATTCATTTCCTGTAAAGTAACTGAAAACAGTTTACAACCCCTGGAGGAGCTGAGGAAGACTCGCGTCTTCTCCAGAGAGTGGGAGGAAAGACTTTGAAGTGTCTCCTGACGCGGCGATCAGCGGAGGCAGTTTCACCTCAGGTGGCTCAAAGTAGCCTGTTTGGCCGGCAAGAAAAATAAAATCAACCGGAAAAAAAAAGGTCGTGAACTGGAACATTGGCTCGTTGTTTTTATGTGTCGAGACATGTTGAGGTGACCTTTAGGTAGATGGGTTAGAGAGTGTGTGTGTGTGTGTGTGTGTGTGTGGTTTTGGTTGTGTGTGTTAGCACACACACACGGCTGTCACACACACCTTTCGTATTTACTGTGGAGTCCAAAATTGTTGTGCCCATTGGTGGAAACTTACTGAGTACAAGTGCTGAGCAGTACAATTGAGGTACTTGTACTTTACTTGAGTATTTCCATTTTCTGCTACTAAATACTTAATAATACTTGTATTGTTATGTGTGGGCTATTCTGGATACTTTCAATTGCTGTGCTTTAAGTACATTTTGATGCTTATACTTTTCTACTTTTACTTATTTACACTTTTACAAGATGTGAGTACTTCTTCTGCCACTGGTTGAGTCACATTTATGCTTTTTTTTTTTTTTTTTTTTTTGTTCGGAGTCTTTTCCATTCAGGATTTAAAATCCTGTAAGAAACCTGCTTATTGGTTTGCAGAAGTAATAAAGTTAAGATCATGTGTTTGATCTCCAGCTGAGAGGAGAGCTACAGGTGTCTGTCTGTAAGTAAATACTGCAGGTTTTAAAGGTTTAAATGGTTTTAATATTTCAGGACCATGGACAGAGACGGAAGCTGTGTCTGAAATCTCTCCCGAGTTCACTCTTTCACGTTTCCCTTTATTAGACACTCCATAGTTTATTCTACAGCGATATTAACAGTAAAGTAAGCCAAATCAATAAGTTTAAAGGACTCAATATATCAGATTTTTTACAGAATTTGCAGTGTATTCTCGTAAATCAGGAGTGATTTCTTATTTGAAAATGAAACGTACTTTATTTGTTTAGCTAATGCTTTCTACCTTTGTTGAGAAATGAAATAAATAAGCTAGCTTCCATTATCTAACAGGCACTGCCCAGAAGCCTTTTGTTTCTGATTCCAAATGCAGTAACGTGTCCTTTGCACGACTTGTGAACATTAAAGGAAAATAAAGATTTCCCAAACCACAAGTTGACTAGAATATACTGTGTCCACAAGGGTTTATTAATAGAGATGTCGATCATTACCAATTACTCAACAATACCTTGGCCGTCTGCTGATATTTCTGGCTGCGTGCGGCATTTGTTTTGGAATGAAACTCCTCACCAACCGGAGTTCCAACACATCACCATTTGTCACTTCGCCCCACACCGCCGGTTTCAACTGTTCAGTGATTGAGAATGAGTCTACTGCCTCAGCAGGAGGCCGCAGCTTTTACAGTTTCTTTACAGATGTTTAATATCAAGACAAACTAGTACCAGCAACTCCTGAGCAACAATGTATTCCAAAACTTGTTTTACTTCTTCAATTAGGAGCTACTTTTAACCCTAGGATTCTTTGTGAATTTAGAAGTGACTCGCAATGATACTGATTTATTAACTTATTTTTAAAACGTTCACAGGACTACCCAGATGCCCTGATCTCAAATTACTACGTAAGTTGTTGTTTTTGCCCGCATGCATTACCATTTTGTTTTATATAGACATGCATATAAAGTAAATTTTTATCAACATTTCACATGACCTCATATTGTGCATCTTCTTGTCTGTTTATGTTTCAGCTTTGGCCTGCAGTCCAGATCGCCAATTTCTACTTCATTCCACTCCACTACCGGTGAGATACGGCTTCATTATCATACAGACAGTCACATGTGAAGTCTGTGCGAAGAATGATAACCTACATTTGTATGCAGTCTAGGATTACTTAAAATGTTGTGTTTTCTTGGTGCATATTTGTCTGAAAGTAGTTAAACACTGCAGTTTTTTTCTTGTTTTAATTGCTAAAATCAAAGTCTGTAAAAGCCCGATATCCCTCTCGATGAAGCGATCAGGGCCCCGTGCCACGTAAGTGGTTCAGCAAAGTCGATCAAATGTCCTATTAGCCAGCCTACATTAACGAGATGATTGATGTCAGGCTATCTCTGTTCCTGCAAGGCTGATCCGCTCTCAAACAGTCTCGTTAATTCGAACCAGACGATCGGGATCAGGATGATTGCGCGTGCTCGTCCTACGTCAAAAGGGGGAAGCGTCGATCACCGAAACCATGATGTTCTAACAGTACAATGTTAAATAAAGTCAAAGAAAGAGCCTCTTTTTACTCCGCTGACGAGCAGGAGATGATCATGAACGCATATGAGGATTTCAAGACCATAATCACGGCAAAATCGAACACCGCCACCGCTGGGAGGGCTAGACAGGAAGCACGGCAAAATATCACAGACAAGTTAAATGCGTAAGTGTTGGGAAAATGTATCAGCTAATTGTAATGCCTCATCACCCCAATCAATCAGATTATATGTATTTAAATGTGCCTGCTGGCAGTAGGCTTCATGAATGCATCAGCCAATGAGATCTTATAGCGAAAATAATGATCTCAACTCTTTCAGAATAAATAGATAAAAACAAGCCCAAAGAGGATCTAACTGATACTCATTAATATGAGGATATATGTACTGTATGCCCTTATGCATCATGTAGCCTACTATATATGTGTATATACATGTATGTCTAGATTACCATATAGAACTAGTTTGAATATGTGTGTGTGAGAATATGGGCGGATCAGTATGTGTATTATTCATAATCAGACATTCAATCAATTGAAGCAGTGAAAAGAAATGGTGTGTGATTCTCTCTATTCTTATCATGAGTCCACCTTTATCATGTTCTACAATAATGGTGTGCTGGTGTACTAATGACACTGTCGTATCATTATGAGTGCTTTAACCCCATGTATGCAACCAGCCATCAAGAGGACATGGGAGCAAGTAAACACTAAGCACACACACAATTCAGAATGGTAGTCAATACAATATGTGCCATGGTAATGTAATGAACACATCCATAAGTTTATTAAGGGCCAAATACACTTTGCGAACAGCACGGCATGCAGCAGCTTTCCCCTTGTTCTCCGCATCGCCGACACTGTACAACAATGTAGCACTCGCACAACAGCGCAAGGCTGCATCCAGTCTGTGAGGCAGTCAGTGCTCGGCTGCGGCGTGTGGTGTTCAATGTCTGGCTCGAGAAGGTCTGTAAAGTCATCATGATGTGATAACGGATCTTGGCGATGTGGAAGAACTCTCTCCCTATAAAGCGCTAATCTAACTAATATCCTCCTTCATCAGTGGAGCTGTACATTAATGCAATAGAGGCTTGTTAGTTTGCTCAGCTGGTTTTAAGGATCACAGTGTGTCTCACTTTACATGCATTTCCGGAACTCCCGTATAACCCCCAGTATATGCACAAGCGCATTAGACTACCGTATGTGACAGGAGCTGCCATTTTTTCCGGGGGAGTGACCAGTTTATCCAGCTACCTTCACTGAGCCTGCGCTGGAGCAGGTTCAAGCTTTTGGATGTGTTGCCATGGTGATTTTGTCGAACTTGCTTCGTGGAACCGAAAAGCCTGATCTACGTCATCTTATCCTGAAAAGTATCCGGCTAACTAAGTTAGACACGTACGTGGCACGGGGCCCAGGTGACTTACTTCCAAATCAAACGCGTGAAACCTCCTCCTGCTTGCAGATTGGCTGTCGTCCAGATTGTTGCTGTTACTTGGAACTCCTACCTGACCTGGAAGGCCAATAAGATGTGAGCAATCATCACAAGTCCGCCCTGTCTTGTTGATGATGATGATTTTACACTCATTTTTTAGTGTGTGTGTGTGTTTGTGAGTGAGATACGGGCCGTTCTGGTCTAATTTACTTCTTCAGATTTTTCCAATGTGTAAAACTGTGACTGACTCACTTATAAAGGTCGGGAGAAAGTGCTCGTCTACTCTGAATGACAAATTCACACTTGAAAGTCAAACTTGCATTTTGCATAAATGTGTGTGAAAGTTTGATATTTATGGAAATAGGATTTGGCGCGGTGTAGCCACACATACATACACACATTAACACCCACTGGTTGCAAAGGAAACTTTTCTTATCCGCTTGAAATAATGCTGTTTGTGACGGGTTAATAGTCTTCTAATGAAGCACGTTTTTACCTCAGATTCTCTTCTGTTGATTTTCATCTCATTTGTCTCTTTCATCAGTGATGTTCCACGATTTGTACTAATCTATTGTTATTTACATACTTGGTTTACTCTTTGTCTTCACCTGCCTCATCTGTGTACTTCTACTTAAGTAACTGTTGTTCCTACATTTCCCAATAAAGCAACCTGTTCTTAGGTTTCTGTGAAGAATGTACACAAAGTGAGTGATTGCTCTGCACAAGTTGTCTGTGCAAAAGTAGCGATGCATTCTGGCCTGTTTGAGGCTTCTGAGGGTGAAAGAAGCATCATGGATATGTGTGTGATCTGCGATTACTTTGTTAATAATGCAATAACTATTTCTTGCAATAAATAAACGGATATTAAAGTGTACTCAGTTCTGCCTTTCTGCTGCTTTCAGTATACTGCTGGAAGACAACAACGTGCTTGTTGAATTACAAAAAAAATGAAGGGAAATCATTTCCATTTCTTTTTTTTTTTTTTTATTGAACATTGAACTGAGCACAAAACGCACTAAAAGTGATACTCTACTGACATTTTCTTTCAACTAACTTCACATTTACACCTTCTTTTGGAAATACACGCTCGGAGTAAGATGATACCGCTGTATATGATAAATAAGAAGCTACGGCTGGAAGCCGCTTAGCTTAGCACAATGGCTAGAACCTATAGGGGGAAACCGCCAGGCTCCGTCCAAGGGTAACAAAATCCATCTACCAGCACCCACTAATTATATCTTATGTGTTTGCTCTGTATAAAAACCAAATTGTAAAACAAGTTGCTGTTTGGCCAGGCTAGCAGTTTCCTGTCTTTGTGCTAAGCTAATCGGCTGCGGGGTCTAGCTTTGTTTTTACCGTATACGACTTGAGAGTTTCATTGATCCCGTCGTCGAACACGACAGCAAGAAATCGAGAACATTTTCCAAAATGTCGAACTATTGTTTTTTTCGAACAGTCATTGTCATTTAATTATTTAGTGTTAAACTGCATTGAACCGCAAAACAGACTCGTGAATCCATTGGTTCATCGACAATCACTGTTGAAGTTCAGATTCTTCATCGTAGTCTTTTTGCGATAATGTGCACATTTTCGATAACCAAGTCCGTCTGTGGCATCTAAGCTAATAAAGGTTTGATCTCAATATAGTGTGTGTGTGTGTGTGTGTGTGACCTCGCTAACTTTCATGGCTCAGCGTTGGCTGGCTGCAGTCTGTTTGGAGGCTGCTGAGCTGGGCTGTCAACCAAATTGACTGCACACATTTATTTATGTTCTCTCCACACAAACACACTTGGGCTATCAGGGGAAAGCAAGCGGAGAACGTCTGATGAATCCATTGAAAATCCGCCCAAATACCCCCCCCCCCCCCCCCCCCCCCCCCGAGGAATATGAGCCCCACTCCAGGGAAAGCTGGAATCCATTTTTGAGATTTTAAACCGTGGTAATTAAATGAAGATACAGTTGTCTAACATGTGCATGAGGCATGATGGAGCTGATGTTCAGGTTAAAGTCGTTACAGCTGGAGACTGAATCTACGCCGGTGAGGACGCCAATATTTTTGGTGAGGAAACTACCTTTAGCCAGCTATTTGTGCTGATCTGAGACAGTTTTTTTTTTTTGTTTGCACATCCAAATATGCATAAGCATAAACAAAGTTATACATTTTCAGGATGAGAAGGTCAACGAAACTGCATTGAGGCCTTCACTGGTGTGTTTTTTTGGGTTGATTTGAAAAAAAACAACAAATGAACAGAATAATGTTCACTAACTGTATCTGGACCTTAAGGGCGACAACAAAACATTTAAAAACATTGGAAACTTGGTTTCAAATATAGTATTTCTCTATAACATTAAACATCCATGACTAAATATGAAACGATTTAAATTTGGAAAAATACTTTGCTGATATGGATTATGACTTTTCAGCATTAGAGAGTGTGGCTTAATGGAGGAAACTACCCCAAAAAGATCGCCAAATTTAAACACATTGTTGCAGGGAAGCACGTGACTGATCACCAGCACCATGGACAGCTCATTCAGATGAGTTCACACTGAGTTTAAAAGGATTTTTCATCTTTTTGTTTAGTGTTTAAAATAGTTATTTGATTGACACATATTTATCGTGCTTTTCATCTTATCACTTTGGGTTGAAAGGAAGTAGGACACTAATCCTCAATGTGCTTTAATCACCTAAAGCATGCCTGAAGTTGACTGCTAAAAGTTGTCTTTAGATAAACTTGTGTCACAGACTCCAGTTTCATTACGTCCAAGTTGAGAGTTGACTCTGTTTGATTTGGGGCAATGTGATGCACATTTGCAAATGCAAATGACACAAACAAGTCGTGCACTTTCATAAAGAAAACAGATACAAAATATGTGAATGCTAGAAAAGAGTTGAAATCTCAGGTTTTGTTTGGCACATCCAACACCAAAAAGGAGCATTTAGAAAAGTAGCAATATTTTATTGATGATACCCTCGAGCTGAATCCCCAACATCAGAGACCCCCCCCCCCCCCCCTTGTACCCTGGGAGGTCCCTCATAGATAGGAAATAAACCTGTATTAAAAATCACCCTTTATATCCTGTCATCACAGCATCCAGCTGTCCCTCGGGACTATATTGCCTTGTTGTCTCGATAGTTGTCCAGTTTCCAAACCGGTGTCTGTGCTTGCATTGACGTCAAAGGAGCAGGCTGGATGTATAAAGCCCTCCGTCCTCTCCAGTCCTCGCTCACAGGGACTTATCAGACTCGGCTCTGACCTGAGATCGCACCGGCCGATCACGAAGTTAAGCTGCAGCATCTGGAGAGAATAAAGTGAGTAGAGCGGTTCTCATTTACTCTTTTCTTTTTAACTTAAGTTTTGTTGAATTGGCAGGTTAATAAAGAAGACAAACGGTACAGGCAGAGCATCTTTAGAGATGCTATTTTTGTATTATCTCGTGCTTAAGTGCATCTTATTAAACTATTAAGCGAATACAACAAAATCTTTTTTTTTTGTCATTTTCAGCTTTTTTTGGTCAAGTTTAATCTTTTAAAAAGTTCAAACACTTTGCTTATATCCTCTTCTTCTTGCAGGAACGATAACATCATATAGTTTAAAAAAATAGCCAGGTTATCATAATCCAGGGCCTTTATTACATTTACCAGATTATTTTTACAGGCATCCGATTCTTCGCTTAAAGCCATTCATTCTGGCATGATAGACAAAAAATGGCGCAAAGATTTACATCAGTCGGGAAAATCGCAAAAGTGTGCGACAAACGTATAGTGGTGAGATTGGCCGCTATTTACCTGGTGAGTCTGTGTGATGAACTGCCCGCATGCCATCTTAATAAATACCTCTGGTTGCAGGACATGAAGCCAGTCCCACTGCTCCTGCTCCTCTCCTCGGTCCTCCTCACCTCGCACCTCCGCCCCGCCGCCGGCAGACCGCGCATCCTCCCCGGCTGGCTGGATGGCAGCGGGCGCCTCCAGGCGCAGCAACTGGACGAAGTGCTCCGGCGCGGTAACGGAGGCGCCTCCTCCGACCTGCTGGGCGACAGCATCCTGCGGTTTCTCCGCGAGGGACACCCGGACCCTCTGCACCTGCTCCCCCGAGAAGAGGACGAGGCGGTGAGGACCGCGGTGCAGCTGTTGAAAAGGAGCGAAGACCCGCCGCTGTCCATCGACCTCACCTTCCACCTGCTGAGGAATATGATCCAGATGGCCAAGACGGAGAGCCAGAGGGAGCGGGCTCTGCTCAACCGCAAAGTCCTCGACGAGGTCGGGAAGTAAAGCTCTATTTCTTTTTTTTTATTTTAAATGCCTAATTAAAACAGCCAACCCGCTGTTTAAGTATTCAAGACCTCTGACATTCGTTGTTTTTTTTTGTGCGCCTGCTTTCCTCTCCACATCATTTTACGCACAGATGGTGCCAATTTACGCATCGCCGCATCCGCGAGTAAAACATGTAAATTGTTAAGTGTTGTTTAAAGACTTTGTTGGAAAATATGGAAATGAACTTCTCACCAATCCACCGCCCCCTGGCTTCACCCCCACCCCCCACCCCTCACACACAACACAACGACAACGACGAAAGAGAACCTGTCGGGTATCGTTTCTCAATTCAACATTTGGACACAATTGGACATTTGGTCGGGAAATGAGCAGCGTTGGTCTTTGTCATTGGTGTTTGTGATCAAATGTTTTGATGCTTGAAATGAAAATGACAGAACTGCAGGGCTGACCTAAATATTTACAAATTACAGTTTGATTTAATTCATTCTCAAGATCTTTCTTGTCAGCAAATTGGGTGACCTCGCTGTTAATGGAGGCGATGCTCTGAATGATTTGCCCCTGCTGCTAAATACGTCTATTGTAGAGTGTATGATTGGTGTTTGGCTTGTAACCACCAGATAACTGAATGGCTGATGTGTAGAACCTTTTTTCAGATATTAGAAACATCTTCATACACTATCCAGTAATGATTGTGGTTCAGAGAGACTTTTCTCCACATTTTCCAACAACATATAGTGGTGATCTCCAGTTTATGATGAACAATCACCAAAATACAAGGTTTCTCTTTTTATTAGTGGAACCTTCTTGAGGATGATCCAACAAAGATGCTAAACTATTTTTATTTATTTATTTTCTTTACCTTCCGATACAATATTAAATGGAAAGGATAAGAAAAGGATATTGAACCCTTCTCCGTCTCTTTGTTGTTTTAAATCTACTCTGATTGATCAAACTTAATGTAATGGCATGATTGGAAGGAAAGACAAAACACGCTTTATGTTGATTTGTTTTCCATCTACAGCATCTGCTTTTCTGTCCTGTTAGTTCGAGTGGGAGCACTATCACTGGTACTGTATCACCTGTAGCATGCTAATCTTCAACAACCACAAAAAAGAAGAAAAAATGCCTTGTTTTCCTAAAAACAACTATGTCTGACACTGATCATATTGTTTTCGCAAAATAAGAAAAAGCTTTTTTTGCCATTTATATTTTATAATAAAAAAGTTTAAAGTAAAAATCGTTTGATTCTGTTATTGTTCTGATGATAAATGTGTATTAATCGGTAATAAAAATACAACTATGTGACTGCTGTATGGTTCTTATGGATCGATTTGTAAAAAGATCCTTCCCAAAGACAACTGACACTGAAAATTGAAATATCGGAAATATACAGATTTTCGCCCAGCTTGTGATCGGGTTAATGGACTTTACAAAGCATTTTTGTAGATCCATTAACGTTGAGGAGCCCATGACACGATGGAAGTTAATGTCCAAGTTGTTGAGACGGATAAAAGTGAGAGAGAGACAAGAAACAAACACAGAAGTTGAAATGGCCTCTGAGTTCTTTGTTTCTCTGACTCAGTCCAAACCGTGGGAGTTGGTGATTCTTTGGCCTAATCACCCTCTGTTTGTGTGTGTGTGTGTGTGTGTGTGTGTGTGTGTGTGTGTGTGTGTGTGTGTGTGTGTGTGACCATGTGTTGGTTCATCTCCCTCGTTACGCTTTGCAAATGCCATCACATATCTTTCTGTAGATGCAAAGCAATGACTAACGCTTGTGTCATCATAACTTTAACTTTGTTATTCTGCAGAACTCAGAACTTTTGACTTCAGAAGATGTCACCTGACCGCAAAATCAGGTACCGCAGCCCCTTGTGGCTGAGATTACTTATCGGTTACACTGCTGTTGCATGAAAACCTTCATCATGGAGTTGGGAGAGATCAGAAAATGTTCATACGAGTCTTTTTTGGTAATTGTTTTATTTACATAACATCTGAAAATAATTATGAAACTGATGTTTACAGAAGCCCTTAGAAAGTATTGTGACGGAAAAAGCTATGCAAGGGCTTTAAATCCTGAAGACACACATGAAGGAAATCTTTTGACTTTCCCTCCCACAACACAGGATGCAGTGCTAAATCCACCGTATACATTCCTTTGAGCTATACATGAGAGCTATATTTACACACAATACACTGGATTTCTTGACTGAACAAAAGGCAACAATGTGGGAGGATCAAATCTGGTCGGTCCTCTTGCATCTAGGCTGCTGCAGAAAGAAATACAGATGGGTAATGTATAGAAAGGTATTTCCATCCATCACTTCGCTGTTTTTTTTCCATGTTCTCTTTGTCGTTTCGTGTGGCTAAATTCACTGTTGAGGATTATTGGTAAACCTCCACTTCACGTCTCTGTTTCACATTTCCTCGAGTGGAGAACAAAAGAGGAATATCATGAGATCAGTGTCATCATCATCATCCCACGTCTAAACAATCACCAGTGACTCTCCAGCTGCATGGCCTAGTGTCACACAAATGCAGCACGGAGGAGGAGGAGGAGGAGGATGAGGATGAGGAGGATGCTGTTGTTGTTGTCGCCGCCTCTGACTGAGTAAGCACGGATGATGCGGTCGCCTTCCCGAGTGGATGAGGGGAATCCTTCACCCTCTGCAGCTCTCTTTTTACGTAAGTGGTCTTGTTAGAGAGGACTTCACACGTCCCCTCTGTACGACGCACAGCTGCTACAAATATTACAATTCATCAGCAGAGCAACAAGAACATCTATAAACAGACTCTGACACGCTGGCACTATTTCAGTTTGGGAGTCAGTGCAGCGCTTTCTTTTGCATTTTTAGAAACGTGTTTTGTCGGCACCACGTTCACTGAAACACTTTAAGTACGTAGCATTGTATGACGTACGAGCCGTTACAAGTAAAGCTATCATGTACTAAGAATTTATATTGTATATATATATATATAGTATGTAGCATCTTATGACACATCCACTTATGGATAACTATTTGAGGCAAAAGTGCAACAAAGTTAAAAATGAACAAGTATTATTGTTATGTGTTTATATCAACGCTAATAAAGGAGTGTTATGTATTTATAGTGAATGCTGTCATTTATCTGTTTTATGTATTGTATTTCATATACATATATATATATACATATATTACTATATGACATAAAGGGGTCCTTGGAATGAGTTTCCATGTTTCCTGGAGCATCTTCTACAGTAGAAATGATGAAAAGTTAGATTTTAGTTTGTTGTGAAACCTCTGTCTATGATCTTTGGTGCACAATGTGAAAGGCCTCCATCACAAATGAGCACTCTGATGATGGAGAACACGGGATGCACTCGGAATCTCCAGGAAAGTATTATTAGTTACTATTTAGGACTAAATATATAAATAAAATAATAAAAAGTGTTTCAAACATGTTTTCAATTAGGCTGTGTTGCCTAATGTGTGTTGCTTACCGTGTATACAACATACAAACGTTTGACGAGAGGGGCTTCAGGTACATCCTGTCCAGCTGATGGCAGGAAGCTGAATTACTAATGTGAGGAGTCAGACACACCACAAAGCCAACCCTGATCAAACCATCAATGAAAGGGTTGACAGGGAGATTCAAACACCCTGTAAGTTCTGTTAGTCTCTCAGACAATATGGAATCATTCTTACTCCGATTTCTGACCTTTAGAAAAATTCAACTCTGGCCTTGACTTATCGAAAACAACAAATATTTCTGTTTTGGTCTCAAAATCTGAGGCAGAAGTCAAGTTCGGACTCCTCTTCACCTTCTTCAGGATCTTCCTCTCCATCATCTCCCACACCTAAAGACACACACACACACACACACACACACACACACACACACACACACACACACACACACACACACACACACACACACACACACACACACCTCAACGTTTTCTCACTTACAAGGTCAAGTCATAGACTTATATTTAATCCTTCACCAAAAAACGGCTTTAGTTACTTCATAAATTAAGATTTCTACAAAACATATGAAGATGAAAGTATAAACTACTAAACTGAAAGGATTAATCAATTGACAAAAGATTATTTGGAAAGTACATTTAGAAGCATGAAGTCATTTTTAATGCAAAAAACATTTCATGGTTCCTGCGAGGATTTTCTACTTTTATTTACATTTTTGAATCTTTTTAAATAATTAAGTCTTAATAGAGGAATTTGAACTATTGGACAAATAAAGCATTGTGAATATGTCACTTTGGACTTTTCCATAATTGTGACTGCAGAATTTCAGAATTTCAACAATCAATCAATTAATCCAGAAAAACAATCAGTAGATAAATCCAGAATGAAAATAACCATCATTGCAACTCTATATAAAAGAGTTTAAAACTAGCTCCACCTCTTCAACAGTAACATTCTGCTTTTACATTGACGCATGTGGATAAATGCTCTAATATGATATTTAATATCATAACAGTCCCAGGGTAAAGTACGTCTATGTCAGTAACACATGTTGTACCACGGTGTGCGGCGGATGAGAAGTCGATGTTCCTCAGCATGTCAGCGAGCTCGTCGGTATCGATGACAAAGTGGCTCATATCCTCATAACCGAGCTCTGGACGCTCCATGGCAGAGGCCCTGGCTGTCACCGCCATCCTGCCAGCACAAACACACAAAGCTGTTCAAAGTACAACATTACGTTACTGCTTTAAGTGAAGGTACTGTTGAATGCTCTGTCAAACATGACTGTTATATGTAATTGGAAAACTTTGATGTTAAGTAACACTTGTAGAAAGCTGTCAGTTTGTGGCAACATATTATTATATTATATAAATAAACTATGTGCACCTTTTACTGGAATCTAAGCTCTAGTTTGAATTTTACTGAAGCTTATAAAAACAAAAAGGTGCAAATTCAAGTATAAATGAAAACATTCAACTTCAATAATGCAAATTATTATTCACAACAAAAAAACTCCCATTCAGACATCACATTCATGTGGCTGTAACATGAGTTCATCTGTATTCTGTATTGTGAACATGCCTGGGTAAAACACTAATGTTGGAACATTTTGAATAAAGTCAGAATCATACATGGTCAGCTATTGTAGATTCATTGAAGTGATCAAATGAAAGGAAAAGTTCACCTCAAAATCAGAAATATTTCTTTTCTCGTATCTGTATTGCTATTTATCCATCTAGATTGTTTTGGTGTTGGTTGCCTGTCAATGTCATACTATATTATGCCATAAACTATCATAAAATGTTATTGCATAGTTTGTCATGAATAATGTCATAAAATAATCAGAGTATAGTTTGTCATTAAATGTCATAGAAAAGTCATACTTTAGTATTCCTAAAAACCTTCATTAAAAAGTCATGAAATAGTATTAAATTAAAAAAATGCTGTTATGAAGTGTGCTTGATATGTGAAATGTGAAATGTGTGTTTGATAAAAAAAAACTATATTTGAGTACAGTATGCCATTAAAATACTAAAAGTCATAGCACCGTACGTCATAAAAAGTCACAGTATGAGGTCATGAAAATGTCACAGTAGTATGCTATAAAAAGTCATAGTATGTCATAACATTTCATAAAAACTAATTCAGTATGCGATTGAAATGTAAATGTTATAAAAAAATTGTTTCATTAAAAAGTCAGACTATATGTCATAAAAGATGTCATGGATAACTCTAAGTATATAGTTTGCCAATAAAATGTCATTAAAAGTCATAACATTTTACAATATTTCATAAAAAGTCACAATATATATCAAAAAGCCATAGACTACGCCATAGAAAAGTCATAGTATATTACGCCATCAAAATGTCATTACAATTTCAAGTATAGTTTTCCACTTAAATGTTATAGTTTAGTTTGCCATTAACAATTTCATTAAAACGTCACGTCCTTAAAGTTTCATAAGAATCCATAATATATCATAAAAATAAAATGTCATAAAAACGTCATAATATAGTATGTCATACATGGTGTGATAAAGTCAAGTGTTATAAATGATTGACTGTTGTATGCAAGAGGTTTCTAACTCACCAAATTATTACTGCAGTGTTGATAAACTAGGACACGGTCACAGCAAAGGCCGTGCTCTTATCTAAAGTTAAACAAACTAAGGGAGACATTTCTCTCTCCTCTGCAGAGAAAGAGGCTTTGAAAACAATTAATGCTACCAGAATAGCTAAATTCGACCCACCAGGGGAAGAATGTTACTTTATATGGATGAACATGATCATAAAGTAAGCAAAGACAAACTCCAGCTTTGGAAAGAAAAAGTAAAATATTTGGGTTATGATTTATCTAAGAATGGCCGATACAAAAGAAAAGAAGCCATTCTCAAAGCAAACAAAAAGAGAAATTATGTCATTCTTAGCAATGACTAATTTCTGTAAAAGTTGGGTTCCTAATTACGATGAATTAGCTAAACCTTTATCAAAATTGATTCATGATAAACCTAGGGCAGCACACGACAAATTGTGCTGGACTCTTGAAGCAGACGAAGCTTTAATGGTATTAAATAAGAAGTTAACAAGTCCATCAGTGTTGGGATTGCCAAATTATGACAGGTCATTTACACGAACAGTAGACTACAGAGGGGGTTTACATTCCATTTGAAGACGCAGATCTGACTATGCTTGTTGAGGACTCGTGTAAGAAGAAGAAGTAGATGGTAAAAATGCAACGGGATATGCAATAGTGACAAATAATAAAGTGTTAAAATTTGCACATGCTTACATGTGTTCGCTCAGCAGTGAAGAAAAAAAAGAGATTTCCTCAGCAGAAAACGGAACACGATGAAATTAAAAAGGAGAAAATAGGACAGAATTATGTTCTTGTTGTTTTGTTGTTTTTTTATTATACATTTAACTAAATATGCCACTCTATGCTAAAGGGGTGGGTAACTCAAACTGATATAAGGTTAAATAGTTTATTTTCTCTACAAAGGTACAGAACGATATTCCATTTATTCCATTTCTCATTAGCACTCAAAAAACTGCAACAAAAGGAACAAGTCCCAGAGAGCTGCAGGTCTGCTGAGACTCTCAGCTCATTTAAATCAAGATTGAGGACTTTTCAAATTGCTGCTGCCTTTAATTGAACCACATTCAATTAATATATTAATCAATTTCCTGCATTTCTGCAATTAGAAAAACGAACAAACCTATTATACATAGAGAATTGATACCAAATTTTCTTTTGAAGTGCAACATTTAGATCACGAGATCTTAAAAGACATGCAAACAAATGCTATACAGCAAGAATAAAAAACTATGGGATAAAACAAAACTGCAGAACAAACAAACTTTCTGGGAATAACCTGAGGGCAAACTAATATTACCTAAGACCTTATATAGATATACGGTTGAGCCATGGGTTGGACCATGTCTCAACATGGGGGAAGGTATCTATGATAAAGAGGGTCTTTGAAGCATATGGTTTTAAAAATTTGTTTTTCATTGAACTAAACTAATATGCAGAGAAGAAATAAACTGATCAAGATGTTAGTACGGAAGCAAAAGCTTTGACTAAGGATAAGGAACATTTTGAAATACCAGTAATAAATTATGGTGATAATGATATACATTTTGTAAACAAAGTAATAAAACATTTGGCTGAGGTATTTGGAATAAACACGAAAAATCATTGCTCTTATCGCCCACAGTTAGCAGGGTTAATTGAAATAACTAATGGTACAATTAACTAACTAAAAAATTGAGAACACATATCTTGCCGAGCCTAAATCATTGGTTGGACAAGATGAACATAATGGGATAAAGAAAAATGTTAAAAAGAAAATAAATTGTTGTCTCTTCCACTCGGGAGGATCATACTAGTCCACGCACAAGGGGACGACAACTTGGAATGCACCGACCGTTTTAAGTTCTCCTCAGCACACCAGCACACCAGCTGTCCACATAGCAGAGAAAGAAAACAACAAAATAATCGCACTGGTAACTCTTAATCTTGGGGAACCTGTTTCCCTCTGGGTGAGTCTGGAAGAACAGGGATTTGAAGCCTCTGTGGCCATTTGTCTGACCAGTGAAGATACTAACACGCTCAGAGGGGTTAGTGGTGTCTGTAAGAAACAAAAGAGCTCAGTGATACAACTAACATCGCAGAAATTGATAACTTTAGACAGCCAGGGCTATGTGGGATAAGGGGAACTATGTTTTGCTTTGCTATGCTTTGCTTTAATCAGAATCAGAATCGGAATCAATAATAATTAATCCAATATTATAGCGGGAAATTGACCATCAATAAATAGGAAAATACAACCAAACGAACATTACACGCTGGGAACAATTCTGTTCCGCATGACACCAGAAATTGACCAAACAGGTTTCAAATGTGCCTTACAAGTTGTTTTCTCCTCCTCAAACTGTCTAGTAGCGACGATTGTATCACTCTGCACTATCTGTTGCCACCTGATTAAACAAAATGACATCCTGTTTCTCACCCGATGCAGCAAACTATGTAGAAACATCACACAGACAGCTGATGGATATGGACGATGCCCAGGGCGTGCACCTGGTGGTTCTGTGGGGGTAAGCGAAGCAGTGGAGTGGAACTCGTGCGTTGGCACAGTTGGTGAGGGCATTCGATGCATTGACTATGGATATGGCCTCCCTGCGTAACCTCCTAGAAACAGACCACGACCAAAGGTCAGCCCATCTGGCAGTTTCAGTCAGTCTGTGTACATAGATGACATTGGAGTCCCGAGGGGAAATCAAATTGCTGCGGGGTTTGAAACAGTACTATTTTGGTGGGCAATAATACGTAGAGGGGTCGAGACGGGCGGCTGGCGGAGAGAGGAGGGGTCTACAAAGGGGTTTGGTTCATCTTGAATGTACTTTCATACCATGTTTGAGGAGATTACTGCAGCGATGAATTGATGTTGATATGACTAAACAAACTCTAGTGTACTACAGATCTCCAGCAGGATGGAGAGGAAACTGAGGGAAACGAAGAGCAGAACAACCCTCTTCTCCTCCGGACATCACTGATTTGTTTTATGTTTTCTTTCCATGATCTAGCTAGGAACAGACCCCTCAAGGCAGAGGCAGAATAATCCTCTGGGGTCTGAGAGGCAAAGGCAGTCTACCCTTTGAGCTCTAGTTAGTGTTGTTACATTTTTTACTATGTTTAATTGTGGTTATGTTGTAACCAAAAGAGTGGAGTGTAATGGTAAAAAATGTTTTAACATGTCGTCCTCATATTTTCTGATGATATGTGCTGTTAGAAAATTCATTTGCACAGGAGTCTGGATGTCTGAACACATTGACATGTTCGTTCTGATACAGAGGTCACTTTCAGTCTTATCCCGGACAAGCAACCGGCGTGTTCTTTCTCTAATCAACGGCTCTTTCTCTGAGCATAAACATTCTCTTGGGAACTATGGTCGGTGAAGGTTCGCACCAGAACACTGGCCCCCACCTGTGTTCCCCATCTCCTCTGTCTTGTCCTGTCTTCTCAGTGTTGCCTGTATAAATACCTTGTTTTGATTTGCTGTCCCCAGAGCATGAGCACATTTCACTGTGATACGTGGCTGTGGTTGTGTTCTCTGTTTGCAAACATTAAATTTACTTTCTGAAACTTTGATCATTCATCAAGACTCTGTCTATTTTTGAACACTTTGGATAAAACCAACTTCACCGGAACTGTTAAAGGAAATTTTTCGATTACAAAAGTCAAATAACAGTATGTCATAAACATTTCCAAAACTTTTTTTTAGCAATACTATGAATTAATGAGTGTTTTATGACTTCTTTCGACATACTGTACCATGACCTTTTTTTGACTGTTTTCGACGTACTATAATATAACTTTTTAATAACTTCACTGATGATGATTGTTATGTTTTATTGATAGGGATATTATGAATGGTGAGAAAGACTAGTATTATAGAATAGAGTATTTTGAACATAATATATTGTGATTTTTTAGACATGTTACTTAAGAAACTCTGAACTATATGATGCGTTGTATTTTAAACTGTTATAGATTTTGACATTTTCTAAATATATTGTACCTCCAACTGTCAAACCTACACTATTTACCTTTGAAATGTGCTGGAGTAGAACTGCTAAGTAGCAGTAATGGACAGAATCGTACTACACTCAGTCACCTGCAGGACCTTGTATAATGTATCAACATTAATATCTGACCGCATTCACTAAATGCAGAATCACAGATTCACCACAAACAACATTCGACTTACTTCTCCAGTAGGACGTTGGCGCTCTGTGAGGGTTAAGAAGACAGACAACAAAGAGACAGAGACTCAATGAATCACATTGTGCTTCGGTTGTCTGTGCCAACGACATCAGTCAGAGAGATCTGTCAGACACGTCACCGTGTTCAAATAAAAAAAACATGATTTTAAGAAATACTGCCGGCTGCCAGAATGGCCTCATGGTGTTTTACTACCCTGCTGCCACTAACTCTGTCTCCTTCAACAGCTGCTCTGGCAGAGGATGTGGCATAAAACAGTGACACCTGAGGCTCACACCTTCTCTCACACAGCAGACACGTTGCACTAGAAATAAGGACGCAAAGTAACAATCTGCTTCAGAGACGAGTGAGTCCGCCGTCAGGATGAACTCACTTTTGAACTTTTGTTTCACCCAACCCTCAAATTACACCAAAAGCTTGTTTTTGTTTTTGCATCCCGTATAGTGATCAACATCTACTGCATGAAGCTGTACCAGGCCTGGATTTAAAGTAATAGAAAATACACACTTTGTACAATTTTCACAATTTGATTTAGGATTTTCACAATGAGTTAGTGAGGTGATTTTGGATAAGCCTCCTCTCATCAGCGTAGAACAGCTTTTGAAACAGCATTTGGTCCATCGGACAATAACACGGGAACCCCAATGAATGATCTGGTTGGTTACATGCATAAGAAAACAGATGTATCGGGTTTATTTTCTGCTTTTAATCTTATAAATTAAAGAATAATTTCATGTCTTCAGGCTTCTAAAAAGTTCATTCAAAAGTTTGGGAAGTTTGAACTTGACATAATCAATCTGTGATCTTTTCTTGAAGCTGAATATGCAAACTGCAAGCGAATGCATCAGGACAAAAGGTGGATTCTACTGGACATGTGGTGATGTTCAAGACATGCACTACTCATGAATATGATTTGGTTCAAAAAAAATATTGGCTTTCATGACTTTTTTTCTATTCCCTCCTGTCATGCAATTCATGTCCTGAATCCTGATTGGTTAGAATCCAACATGTCCCACCGTACATCAGTAAAATGTAATAATTCAGCTGATTTCACTTCATGGTCAAAATGCTGTTTCATACGAGCTTTCTGCAGAGTAATGAAAACTCAATTATTTGTTGGTGTATTGTTCTTGGCCTAAAAATAATGTAAGGATAAAGAGTCTTAAAAAACATTGACATTAACCTTTAAAATACTTGTATCTCCTACTTAGATGATCCGGATCAGTGTGTCACTAATCCCCCCCACCCCCCCCATAATTCTACCAACCGATCATAGAACTCAACCCTGCAGCTGATCCGAAGCCTCACCAACCTGTATGAACAAAGGCATGTGTGGCTCTCCGATCGACCGAATGGCCGACTCCACCAGCGTCACCGCGGCCTCCAGCTGATCGCTGTGCCGGCCGATGAGACATCGGACACGTTTGAGTTTATCGTCCTGTTCTCTGGCGATGAGCCCCACCAGCTCCTGCTTCCGCTCGTCCAAGACGGCCACCAGGCCGTCCAGGCAGTCGGCCAGCTGTTCTCTCCGTCGCTGACTGTTCTCCTGAGGAGAGGAAGAAGATTATGATACAATTATAATACAGTATAAATACACAAGTCTGCTTACTTACTAGTTTGAATGTAGGGAAACTTTAAATCAGCACTGTATGTTTCTATTATAGCATGAAGTTGTATTTATCCAGAGGGAAAGAGCTTCAATACAATGTGGGAAGAGTGAAAAGATAACAATAACAATACAAATATACTAATATACAAATAAAAATATACGATATCGGCCTATACAATGTCAAAATCAGGTTTACAGTATGGATCATAAAAATATGTAGAGAAATATAAAACTCAGCAGTCTTTATTGGCTGACACATGAACAACAGGCCATTACATAACAAAGTGCCTATACTCAAGAAGAAGGTAAAAAATGGTTTTCTTGTGTGTGTGTGTGTGTGTGTGAGTGAGTGAGTGAGTGAGTGAGTGAGTGAGTGAGTGAGTGAGTGAGTGAGTGAGTGAGTGAGTGAGTGAGTGAGTGAGTGTGTGTGTGTGTGTGTGTGTGTGTGTATGTGTGTGTGTGTGTGTGTGTCTAACCTCTACAGTGCGGCAGATTTCTTCCATCTGAGTGATGACTGCCTGGACGTGGTCGTTACCGGCGACCAGCATCGCGATGCCGTCGCTCAGCTCCGTCTGCAAACATCCGGAACAGAACTGACGTTAATTTAAAGGATTCACATCAACAACAATAATGTTCACGTCATATTTTACTCTCGCTTTTTAACCATGAGTGTTATCTTGTATACGTTTACTGTTTTGTATATTTAAATCTGGTTTAGCTTTAATAACATCTTGTATCTGCGTTGTGCACTGCCTGGGATTTTGACGAAACACCATTTCACAATACGTACTTGTCTGTATACAGTAAGTGACAAATACAATCTGAATTATTCCAATCACACGTCTGAATAACTTTGCAGCATTCCTCGAACAACAATAACAGAAAAGATTTCGTTTTTATCCACCAATGAACACCGCCTTCAACCAATCAGCATCTCTTTGTCAGTATATGTTCTTCTACGCAGATCTGGATGCTCTTTTAAAATCCATGAACATTTTCTGTTGTCAAAAAACACACATTTAGAGGATCGTGTGCAATGTTGGCCTGTCGCCAACCAACCAAAGCACAACAACATGAGTCACCAGCCTGCATCTGTTTCGAGCATCACGTGACATCGTGCACATTTGTACAGTTTCCCCTACGCAGGCCGACGATACATCACCGACTTTCTGTTTGTCCGATTGACCTTTTGCATGAAGACGGAGCATCAACAGCTTTTTCCTCAAAACCTCATCTGAATTTCAGATGAGTGAATCAGCGACAGAGGGAGAGATGGAGAGGCCGGCACCAAAATGTCAACAAAGCCAACTGCTCATTAACGCGCCGGGACTGCTGCACTCCGTCTTCGCGTGTCCACAAATGAGCAAATTAAGACTTTTTCCGTGTGATATATTTGATGTAAAACAATATCTGGTGTCACTGGAACTGCCCTTTAGATGTCTGGAAGATAACCAGGCGTGTCCTGGTTTCAGTGGCTACATGCAGCGTGTACTTGCACTGGGTGGCAGGTCAGTGTGCAACTTAGTTTGCCGTGTTGGAAAGATTTAAAAATAGAAACAGAAAGAAGCGTGTAAGATAAAGGCCACCGAGAGTTGGGACTTTTGTAAACCCTCTTCATTGGTGCGTTGACCTTTTAAACGAGCTTGGGCTTCAGTTGGAGATAAAGACCTTAAGAAGCTGCTTATTTCCAACACAGGAGAGCAATGTCTCCGTCTGAATGCAGAAGGAGGGGAAGTGTCGTAGTAGCAAAGTGAAAATGACACCCCGTTGCAACCAATGTAAAGTTGATTCTTCACCTTCTGCCGCATGTAAACGCTGGCGAGCGGTGCCACGTCGCAGTCTCTGTGTTTTCCGAACACTTTGCACATGGAGCAGGTCGGCGTCTCACAGGACAGGCAGTAGATGTTGATCTTCTCCTCTTCGTGTTCTTCACACAGCAGCTGCTGCTGCTGCTGCTCCGGCTTCATGCTCACAAGCCTGGAGGGACACACAGAGTAGAAACGGATCCTCAAACGCTCACGCACTGCTTTATTTATTTATTATTGATATTCTCAACTCGTGGGGAAATAACCAAAACCTGTTCTGGTTTTGTGTGTCCAATGTAGGCTCACATCATTCATAGGAAGAAGCTGGCTGAGAGCATTTTCAGGGCCACATCATCATCAGACAAACATCAGATTACATACCTTTTAATTCAAACTGTTATTTTGGATTTCAGTGTAGTAACTATGAAGGCCAGACATAAACCTTGACGCACTTTGATTTTTAGCACTTTTACAGCTGACGTATTTAGACATCAGTGGAGGATTGCCACCTGGGAACCAAGATGGTGTCCGCTTCCTATAGTAAACATCCAAAGGATGTAATAATAATGTTCTGTGTGTTGTTGTTTTTAACGTTATTGTCTGTCTCTAAGATTTGTCAGTGCTGCCAGTGTGCAATCTATATTATTCCCTCAATGCCAGACATTTAATTATCACACAAGCAAAAATAAACCACCAGAACAACACACAAGTTGGCCTTTGAAGCCCTCCCATGGAGGTCACAGTGGTGCAGGTGGGCAGTTGGGAAGCATCGGCACTTTGGAGCATCCTAAAAAGCAAAGCCTATACTTCCATAAAGCAACAAAAAAACAACGCAATAAAGGGTTCTTTGTACTCTGACGTAGGTGTCTCTGACCGAAATGATGATTAAGTAATGATAAATCTGTCCACACATGAGAAACTACAAGTTACAAAACATTTGTGAACAATCGCATCTATTTTAGCCCACGCAGACAACGAGGGGACTCCTGTCCTCTAATGAGCGCCAACAGTGACTCACGCTTCAGCTTCTATTTTGGAGCGAGGGCGACTTAAATATCAGCGCGGAGTTGTAGTCAGTGTGCACGCTTACAAAACAAGGGCAGATGGACGGAAGAGGAGGACGTTTGACTTTTAACACCAAGTTGTAAAGTAGCAATAGACTTCAGACAGTGAAATATGTTCGGTAAGCATTATCATTTAGAAGTTCTGAGATCAATTATGTTACATAAAGTTGTCATCTCGTTGTCTATTTTGGTTTTTACCCTGCACTTTGAAATCTCCAACTTAAAAAAACAACAGTGTCTCTGGCTCTGAACAGTGAAAGTATGAATAGTCCCAGTTTCAAATGCTGTCTATATAAACTCATTTGTTCCATATTTTATGCATTTCTTTCTTCTTCTTGAGTTTCTTTGACAGTCTTTTCCTTCCTAGTATGTTTCCCGTGCACACACACACATCACATATTGAACTTGTCATCAACGACACATAAAAAATAAAAATGGTATTCATCACCTGAGGGGTAATCAAGAGGGTGCACATGTTTCAAAACTGGATACAAATATTTGTCGTGTTGTGTGACTGAGGCCTGATTTGACATCTGGCTCTATCACATCTTATATTATTGTTGGGTAATGTTTTTGTATTATTTCAACAGTCTGGTTTTATTTTCCTCATTGCAGTCCTGAACTGTTTAAATCCTTGTTCAACCACATGAAGCACTTTGTAACCATGTATTATCATTATTATACTTTTTGTGAATAAAAATGAGGGAAAACAATAACCCCCAAGTGTTTTACATTTCAAAGCAAACAACCATGAATTCAAAGTCTCAGAAATGATCAATGCAGGTTGTTTCCTCACTTTAAAATGACTGCATATTCTTTAAGCAAGAACCAGTTTGTTTTTATCCGTCTCAAAGTATTTATTTATTTATTTTTCAGGGACAATGCACACTAATCAACAGTTACACTGTAAGTGAGCCAGAGTTAGCCAGAGAGGCTAATTTCCATCTGCTGTACCCGGCCAGATGTTTCAAGGCAGCCCAGAATAACAAAATCTCAAATTGAAACGGAGTTAAAATTCATAGAGAAACAGACAGCAACATATAGATAAAACTGAAACACAGCAAAAGAAAAGTGTACGACATTAAAGCAGAGCAGACATAACAGGTTTCAGCATGCGTCACGCAGAACAGCCCCACCTACAGGACAAGCACATGTAACACTGAAGCACTTAACATACACATCAACAAAAATGGAAAATAGCAACACTGATCAAGACAAATGCACATATAGTGCAGTCTCAAATAATGCATATAGTCTCAAACTTTAGTCTGGAATGAAAACCACGAATGTCCATCAGTGTGGATGGATCAACTCTGCACTGCTGGCAAACAAAGGCAACAGTCAGAGAGGGGAGGCCTGGCAGTAACAGAATACAATACTGCTCTCTGTTGGTGGTCACTCATGATTACAATAACATGCCGTCTCACGTCAGATTCGATAGAAAGACTTTTCACTGTGAAACCTGTCTGGAAGATGTGACATAGGCTAAATACAGACGGAAGAAAACAGCTGATTTAAGGGTATTTTAAAGTGATGAAGATTATAAATAATGATTCAAATGGTTCGGCTAATTGTTGATAAATACTTTAACTTTATAAAGCGTCCTTAGATCTGCTTACAACGACATTACATTGTGTTATAACCCATTTATTAAATGTCTATAGTGCTTATGAATGTTAAAAACTCACACACGCTCACCTGGAGGACTCCTGCTGTCTGTAGATGTCGAGGATGTTCTCCACCAGCAGGTTCCTCTGCAGACTGTAGACCCCGTGGCGGTCCAGCACCACCTCGTGGCGGCACGATGGACAGCGAAAGCGAGCGCCGCTGGAAGCCGTGCTGGAGGAGCCGCGGGACTGCCACAGAGGGTTAGCCGACTGGAGCAAGAGAAAGAGTAGAAGTAACAATGTCCAGAAAACAGAATGCATGTATTATTATTCTACCATGTCTTACTCACATATATCAATATTGTCTTTATCGTCCCATGAGGGGATTCTCCTGCAGGTTAATGTCTTACAAGAGAAACATGCGAATACACAAAAGAAATAAGGTAGACATATCGTTTGTTTGTTAAGGTGTATTTTATTTGTAAATATTTTGAGAAGAAATATCAGTTTGGAACTCACTGAGCATATGGACGGAGAGCTGGGAAACAGATTATATGGCAGCAGTGGTTTGAGACGTTTCTATGCGACAAATTTCATTTGCTGTGAAACTACTTTCCTGTTGGAGTCCGTTGTTACTTGTACTAGCTTGTATGACCAAGATAAGTTTGCGCACGTGCCATCCACGTGCTGTGTACTTTAGAGTGTCTTATAAAATACGATGGAGTGATGTATTATTGAATAACCAGAACTGTATAAAGTACCTCAAATGTGCTACACATTGATGAAGTACAACATTAAGTAATGTCATCAAGTACTATTAGTTAAGTAAGATTTTGAATGCAGTACTTGTAGACTATGGTATTTCTACTTCTACATGGGTAATAGTTCTTCCACTACTGGGTGAGTGTTTGAGTGTTAACGAATCAAAACACCACCTCAATTCGAAACATCGATGGCTGCTTGAAATAAGAACTGTGTTGGGATGAAAAAAGGAACAACCCTTTAAGGCAGTGTTTCTCAACTGGTGGGTCGAGACCCAAAAGTGGGTCGCGGACCCGTTTTCAGCCTTTGCCTGACCAAAAAAAAAAAACAAAATGTGATTTTATTTTGAAGGGCATTTTTAGATAGATAGATCGATAGATAGATAGATAGATAGATAGATAGATAGATAGATAGATAGATAGATAGATAGATAGATAGATAGATAGATAGATAGATAGATGTAAACTTTATTTATCCCCAGGGGGAAATTCGTTTGTAGCAGCAACAATTTACATAGTAAAATATAACATGTTAGAATTCCAATATGGCAAAGGAAATTACAATCAGTATTACAATCAGTACAATGCACAATATCTACAGTACAATAAAATAACAGAGCAGATATTGAATTGAAGGAAGATTCATAAAAAATGAGCTAGAATAGAATAGAAAATAGAAATGCACAGTATATACCACATAGTGGTATTAAATACAATGAACAACTAGTAAACTAAACTAGACAACCTGGACAGTAGAGCCAGGATCACCAACAACAAGCAACAACTGTGTAGCGTTGTTGTAGTCATGTGAAGGACGATGATCAGGCCCGAGGTGTTTTATTATAGAGTCTAATAGCAGAGGGCAGGAATGTTTTTCTGAATCTGTCCTTGTGACAGCGGAGCTGGATCAGTCTGTTGGAGAAAGTGCTCCGCTGTCCCTGCAGGAGGTGGTGGAGAGGGTGGTCCGGGTTATCCAATATGGATAATAGTTTCTTCAGTGTCCTCCTCTCCACCACCTCTTCCAGACTGTCTTGTTTGCAGCCAATGATGGAGCCGGACTTCTTAACCAGTTTGTTAAGTCTGTTGGTGTCTCCGGCTCCAATGCTGCGTGTATTTATAATTATTCCAGCTTTACGGCACTTGTTCAGCGGTGCAGGAAAAACACTGACCAATGTGTTGTGAATCACATCACGTGATGAAGCTCAGCCAATCAAATATGGGTATTCTGACAAGTTTCCTGACTTGAGTGAGATGTACACACACCGTGACACACGGGGAGAGACGAGGACATATGAGCAGAGCAGGACTGTTTATTGAGGTGTGAGTCGTGAAAGTCAAATCATAGGACGATCTCCAAAAGAGCGAAATGGCCAGAGAGACCAGAGTCATTAGACTCTGAAGAATTCACCTATATGAGTCTGTCCAGTCAAACACTAATTTCTCTTTTTAGAAGATGAGAAAATATAATATTATGGCTTTTTCACTTCACCCTGAATGAACTGAATTTAAAGCTGCAGGGCAATTCAGTGAAAATTATTTTGCTAAAAAGTAATTTATTTTTTAATCCAGCCGTTATTTTACTTGAAATGAAAAGAACATTTATTCATGTATTTCTATGTATTATTTATAATCCTTCCAGTTAAATTTGAAAAATGAGAATAATATTTGTTAAAATATAATCATTTCTTTATTTGATTTGACAGTTGTTTACTACACAGAGACGTTACTACTACTAGACTTCTTGAATATAGATAGTCGTGGGTCCCGGCTTGTCATTAAGGGGTGATGTTGGGTCCCGCAGCCAGACCAGTTGAGAACCACTGCTTTAAGGACACACTCACCTGGAAGATGTCGTTGGCACACTTGCGGCAGAGGTTGTGCTGGCAGGGCAGGATGACCACGGGTTTGGAGAACATCTCTAGGCAGACCGGGCAGATTAGCTGCTTCTCCAGGTTCTCCATGGTGGCTCCTCTGCCGGCGCCGGACCCAGAATTGCCTGCTGATGGAGGCCTGAGAGCAAAGTTCATCCCCTCCAGGGAGCGGTGAGTAACACGTCCAAAAAGACAGAAGAAGGCAACAAGCAGAGGAACAACAGGTGAGGGGGATATCCTAGATGTTGGTGTTTTTAGTCATATTGTCCCTCTGTCTTCTTTTCTAGCTCTTACAACGTCTCTTTCCCCCGTTGTCTCTCCCTTTACCTCCCCCTGCCAGCCTGTCTAACCCCCACATAAAGACCCTCCCACGCCCCCCTGTCTCCGTCCCACAGCAGCAGGACTGGGAGCTATTTTTAGATCCTCGGTTTGTTCTGGCTTGGGTTCCTGTCTAAACTGCGTTCCAGCCCGACCTTTGGAAATTCCGGGCGTGGCAGAAGATCAGGACAGTGGTTGGAACCATCATGGTTCAAATGGTGTTTGTGTGAAGTCTGATACTTAAGAGGGGATCCCTGTGACATCATGCAACCTCTGGCTTCCATGCTCATTAGCACTTTGGCGTAAACAGCTAGCTCCATTTCTCAACTTAGACTTCTGTTTATCTCCACTGTGGCTGAATGGATTTTTACTATTTAAACTGCATTTGAAGAGTCCACCTCCCTGCATTCATTTGCAATTTGAACTGCAAAGATAGTTCTTACTTATCAATGTTAGTTTATATCAAGAACATAGGACACTGAACATATGCAAGGTTAGCTGAACAAAATGTGTAAAAGAAATCCCATTGGCTTTTTGTGAAGGGGACCATTGGCATGCTAACTTAGGGGGCTGGACTAGCAAAATACGTCATCTCTGCAGCACTCTATAGGCCATTCAGAGCAAAATAGTTATGATTATGATTGAGGAATTGCCTCCACATGGCTCTCAACATGGCGACAGCTGAGCCGGCGGATAGCAGCTAACGGTGCTAACGGCATGAACAGCGCAAACAATGGCAACAGTGCTAACAGAGCTAACAGAGGGGAGTATATATATATTATTCTGAAATGGGTCACTATGAATCAGTACTTTTGTACTTTAATTAAGAATTGTTGATGCTTTGATTTTTTTATTTTGAGTAAAACGTACACTTACTGAAGTAAAACGACTTGTAACTTAATATTTCCTCAAGTAAAGTAAGTAAGCTAAGTAAATACTTCTTACACCACTTAATATTTCTAATGTTCTGTTGGTAATCCCATACATACTTGTGGTGAAACAATAGTCCAGCAAAATAAACAACTTCTCAAAGATTGGGGCTTGATTATTGCAATCTATTCGTCTCTTTTCTTAATCTTTAGGACCCAGCGGGACGCGCTATATTTAAAACGTGTCGTGCGTTTGATTGAGTCATCAAGCCAGAAGCAGCAGTGTGAAAATAAAATGGAGGAAGTGAGCTGGTTGGTAACTAGATCCTAATCTAAAGCTGAATGGAAACGCATGCCAGGCTGGAGGGCTGGAAACAGCTCATAGGAAACAGTGTTCAGTTGATAACTTTACAAAATATAAAAAATATTTTAGATTTGAATTTAAAATTGAAATAAATAACATTAATAAATGACCTACAAAGTACTCTAAGGCTGAATAATAATAGAACAGTTCTGGGTCCTTATTCAAATACTTATAAAGACAATCGAGGGATATATTTGCCATTATAATTTTTTTCATTCAAGTGTAGAGTAAAATAAACATACTCGATGACAGACATAATGAATGGCTTAATGAAGGAATGGATTCATTAAATAATGCATTTTTTTAGGGAGTAATAAAATAGAAGTAATGAAATTGAATCTTATTCAAACAAAAAGTGGGAGGTAAACCTAGACGAATAAGTCAATAACACAGTCATTTTGTAATTAATTTGAATTACATCCATCCCATCCAGATTATTGAAGTAAAACTTCCTCCACAATATGACCCAGAGACCCTTTCACCTCCTGTCTCTGCCCTCTGACCTTTGTCAGCTTCCTGAGGAGCGAGTAGATAGCAGCGAGGTCAGTTCCATAGCAGCCAAATCCACAAGGTATTTCCTAATCCACCGAATGGAGTCGGCTAAATAGACTAAGCTATTAATGGGATTACTAGACTATTTATAGGCCCGGGGTGGAGGGCTGCTGCAGAGTAAACTAGACATACAAACACACAGCTATTCATGCATCTCTACGACCAGCTTCTTTCAAATGATTTTCACAGTTTTAGGTAATCCATATACATCAGTGTGCAAAGACTTTGTGTTCTATATTTTTCTAATTATCAACAAATCCCACGAAGAGACCAAAAGCATCAATGAATCTTCTAACAAGTATTTTTCCCCCCTTTGTCATAGAGCTCCATTGTTGTCCAAAAACTATTAAAAACACATCAATGAGCCACATTGTTGTACTATGTGACACGTTCATTACCAGGAAAACACACAGTTTGTGACTCAATGCCCCACACACCTTCCCGCTGCCCCAAAAACGTACTAGAGCACAAACTGTGGATTAATTTGCCGCTATAAAGTCTGACAAGATTTTACACGCAAATGAAAATAAATGACAAACTAAGCGACAAGTTATAAAATCCCTCTTTTTTTATTTAGTTGAATTTCATATTTAGTCATTTACAGATGGTCCGACGGAACAACAGTCAGTGCCCCCCCCCCCCCCCCCAAAACAAACTCCAACCCGTCACTGATAAAATGTCTTCATGTTCAATTTAATATTTTCTCGTCACTCTTAAGAGAAACACAGTAATTTTGGTAGATTGTCCCACTCGTCAGTCGAGTAATGACACAGATCCAAACTATATATACACAGAACGTTAGCTCCATGCTAACTGTTTCTAGCATTCACTTGCATCACCAAACAGAGTGTATGCTATCAGGTTAGCACAAAGCACTGAACCCAGGACTGAAAGTAGACACCAATTCATTTTAGAGTTGAGCAACAAGTTGACCCCCCCCCGCCCCGACCACCACCCCATTTAGTAATATGACATTTAAGTTATGGTATTACTTTGTGACAAATAAAAAATAAAAACTTAAACATGTATGTACACTGTTAAAACAGACATTAATTCATTAAAGGTCTTCATTCACAATAAGGAATTTTGTCAGCAAGTTTACGGTTTTTACGAGTTATTTACAACAATTACAAAAATAATAAATAATGCCTTCTTTCAGCGCTCCGTGGCCTCATTGATTTGAGAAGATGTGAAGAAGTTGAACACTTGGCGCTGCAGGTTTGATGGTTTCATGCGATACAAGACGGAGCCAAAAGGAAGCGATGGAGGTACAGCATTAGTCCGAGCTGGTTTTGAACATTTTGTCACCAAAATGAAAACGTTCTCGGTTGCTGGTTCCACATGTAGGTCTACGTTATTGTATTGCAGTTCAGCAGGCAATATTAATATTGCGGCGTTTCAGTAGCTGAGTTTGACACACAGACACACTCTGGCCTTGATTTATTGTGGGAGAAAAACAAAATACTCATAATTTCACCCTGCCACCGGAAAGAGAGAACATTTAGTTTAAAGATGTACCGACAAGCAAACAGTACTCCGCACGAGACGATTCTCAACAGCACATCAACCTATCGACCAAAGTTAACACTCTCAGAACTTCAGAATGTTATTAATCAAGACAAACATCTCAAACAACTCCTTTCAAAATACCCTAAAATAGGAAGATTTTTAACTTTAGATATGTTTCCGTGAGACTGTTTGTGTGACTCGTGGTGCGCTCCAGACAATGAAACAAAGTTAGAAAGATTGCAGACGGCAAGACATCGATGAGGAATCAAAAATAATATTCCCCATGTTCCAGAAGTAAAGTACGTTCAATTTATCAAAGCACCCGTGTGGTGAGTAAATAAATATGAAACTTTGAGCTCAAAGTTGCACTTAATGCCGGTATTAACTAGAGTAAACGTTACGCAACACCATTCACGTGACATTGACTGTTAGACATGAACAGTACGGAGGAACACAGCCATGACGAACTAGATTAGACTCAATAATATAAACAGCTTTTGGGTTATTAAGACTCTTAACACCTCTCTCAGTAGCCCTATGTACAGATCCGTAACAATACAAGTACCGGGCTGCAACAACTTCAATCAGATGAATCATTTGTCAAGTAAAGATATGAAGACGTCACCTCGGGGCTCAGGGAAACCTTGGTGGCCAATTTTCCGACGTTTACATAAAGTGATGAATCATGAAAAATTATTGTTGGCTGCAGCTAGGGATCGGATATCGATTTATATCGCAGATCGGAATAAAAAATAAAATACACAAGTTGATCGTGGTGTAGAAGTGAAAACATGAGCCTGATCATGAAAATATATATATATATATATATATATAAGAATTATTAGGTAAGAAAGAACAGACTCACACAATGTTGCTATTATTTGTATCTTTTATTCATGCAGCGGTACCTTATGATTACCGTATCTAAGGTTGGTTTTTTTCTTTCACTAAAAATGTTTGCTTCTTGACAAGATCCAAGGTAAAGTGATTCCAGTATGTTTTAGTGTCGTGTTTAAGAGTTTTAAACATAGCTTGATGATTATCGGGATAATATTGTGAATCAGGATTTTTTTTTGGGCAGGATAATCGAGACATTAAATCTCCACACCGTCCCACGTCTAGCTGCAGCACCAACGGTGACCATGCAGATGAAACCGCTCTGAAAAAGTCCCCGTGAGTGATGGCCGACGCTCCTTTCTAACTAGACCTAAATCAAAGAGGAACATGTCAAATCAAAGTGAGAGAAAACACAACGTGTCAAGTGTAAACAAAAGAGTGTTAGTGTAGAAGACTTTATGCAGGATCCTCTGTGGTGGCTATTGTCACCGTGCAGCTGAAACAACACAGATCCAGATTCACTAAAGGTTTGCACAGGGAGGATGAATAAGCAGATGAGACAGCCATGCCTGAAGATTAAAGCGCCTTCTCACGGTCATGTACCCGGTGTGTGTATACTCGCTATATTTACACACGATTTCCTGCTAAAACAAGACACCAACAGTCATCAAAATGTTGCATCAACAGTCGTCCGTTCAGTCACCGCTGCAGTTATTGTTCAAGGCACACGGCTGTCATCATCGAGTCGGGAAGAACTGTGAGAAGGAAATGTTTGGAGCAAAGATGTACCACTTAATAAATGAGTCCCACGACAATAAGATGTGTTCAAGGGCCGCACCTTAATCTACAGACCGTTGTGTGAACTCAAGGAACGGATGACAATGCACTGAAATCAGAGGATTGCCCTTTGCAGTGCGGTCTCAGTGAATCTGGACCTGAGGTTGCCGTTTATCGAGTGACTTTGAGAGTTGACGGTTTCTGAAATAAGAGGTAAAATAAAACCCTGGGCCGAGGTTAAAACTGTTTGAAATGGTAGCGGTGCACAGACCCGAATGCATATCATAAAAACACTTGACAACGTGAACTGTGGCTTTACGGAGTTATCGGGCTGGCGGGCTACATGGAGCTGTTGGCTTTGGTCGACCAAATAGTTTGGACCGCAACACAAGACGGAGCGCAACGACCCGACTAAACATAATCAAACAGTAGAAATGAGTTTCTCCTCCATGGCGTCTGTCATTGTCCACTTTAGTCAATAGATTAAGCTGGGGGTTGGATTTTTATTTTTTTAGCCCAGGGTTGCACACGATGACATACGGGCTGGTACGGGGTGGGGTAGGGGGGGGGCATGCATTCAAAAAAACTAAACAAAAAGAAGAAAAGAAATGCATGCACATTGGGGAGGAAAGCCTCGACCCTGCTCCTGATCCAGGCTCTACATCTTGAGTTCCGGGTTTTGGCTCAGACATTTAACATCAGAGACATCGTCTGTCAGTCACTTCTGCTGAGTCACATCTCTTCTGTTCCTCTTCCTCACGTTCGTGCGCTCATGTCAAATGTAGCAGGGTCCCGAATAAAAAATAAAATAAAAACGTAGCTCCGTTCGTCCCGAACGAAAGAAGAATATTCTGAAACCACCGCACTCGGCATCGGGAGCTTGTTTGAAAGGACGAGCGTTAGAATGTGTTCATGACATATTTAACTGAGACTGAAGGACGAGTAAACAAAACAAAAAAGGTCCTCCACACCCACGTTGCTCTGCAGCAGTCACAAGTGGCATCCGAAAATCCTTCTTTTTGACTTGGAGGACAACTCCAAAACAAGTTCCAAAAGGGAGGAATGTTAAAAACAAACGCGGTCCTGTTGGACACGGAGAAAGTCCAAAAATGGAGGGAGACGCAAGGGAGGTTGGGAGGGAGACAGTTCCAGTCCTAGTCTGGTTAGCAGATTAATAATGACCTTTCCATGGTGCTGGTTGCCCCCTGTAGCTCACTGGTTGTGCCCTCTTGCAGCCCAGTCCTCACTGGTAGTTATGGGATGACGAGAACAGATTAGTGAAGAGTCCGGCCAAAGCCTCGTCCTGGATGACTAAAACTGTTGGCAAGATCACATGTAGCCCAGGCTCGGCTAAAGGTATGTAGCAAGCTGGAGGGAACAAGGGGACTAACATTTACAGTGAGGCTCTTAGCACTTTCAGAGCCCAGCAAGTAGTTTAAATTGCACGAATGCTCCGCCATAACTTGAGTTCAATGGTTAGGGGGCCGAGGGGCTGTAGGCGCCCACCTGACAGGTGTGGTCCAGTGGGTGGATCAGGGGGCTTGAGGGGGTCGGGGTTGAGGTGTGGGCCTGGGCCGGCTGGTGGCTTTGGGCTGGTTGATCTCTGGCAGCAGTCGAATGTGGCTGGATCATAGTAGGGGCTCGAAAGGCTGAAAGAGGGAGACAAGTGGGGAGTCAAACGGGCTGACACTGATTCCTGACGTACAGCTTTACAACGGTGTCTCTCGGTCGTCCACACACAGATATAACCAGAGCTTATTCTACCTGTGTGATGCTTCACCCTGCATTAAACCTACCTGCTTCTGCTAGTTGAGGCTCATCCGCACTGTCACTTTCCTGCAATAGGAAAGGAAAACACCCATGTTACCCTCTATATCATACATGTTTAATAACCTGACTACAAATGATAAACACAGCTAAAGTTTTAAACTGTAACTTGGCAGAAAAAAAAAGTAGCAAACAGTGAATTAATTCCATTATTAAAGCACACAAAGCCTGTTGTGTTACGTGGTTATGCAGACAGATGGGTGACAGACAACACACTGGTCTGTAATAAACTAGAAGTGGACATGCAGTGCAAAGAATCTACATTTTTGCATTAGATATCTGACTAATATAAAAAGGGACATAACAGGCATCTTCATGTTCTATCGCTACATGATGCAAGCTTACCATCAGAGTGTGAAAAACAGGAAGTACATACAAGATGATGCCTTAATATGTACAGTAAAAAAAAACTACAGTAATCAATCAATCTATGCTCATCTTCAGGCAGCAATTCAAGCAAACGGTACAGTGACTTCGTGCAACAGTGACAACAAGCGTATGGAAACATGCAGGTACAAGACGACGTGGCGAATGCAGCAGTGCGGTGGTACTGGGACAGCCCGAGCGCTTGTGTTATGAGTGAAGCAGCAGCGATGAGCCACGTACAAGCGACACCAAGGACGACACATGTGACGGTTAAAATGAGACGAGGCGGCTCTTACGAGTCATTTCGACTCTGGCAGGGTCTCTCCCGGGTTTTCCTCCCCCGCTGGACTGGCCGGGACCGGCGACTGGGGCTCGGGGGGAGGCATGGGCAGCGGCATGGGCAGCGGCATGGGGATGGCCTGACTCTGGCCTTCTGGGTTTTCTGGACCCAGATTAGATTTGGGCTGGCCTATGATTACTGTGTAACCTGTTGGATCGGAGCATGAACACACACGGATCCTGCAGCGTGAGAGCATGTTATATTCACTGGTGAGGTTACCTTCAACACAGATCATTCTTACAGACGCTGTTGCAACATTGACAGACATGAGGTTAGGCAACATCCATACTAACACCATTCTGTTTTAAAAACGCAGAACTTTTTCTGCGTCTACGTCTAGGATCCACACTACTCCGGCATTTTCGGGGACGTGCATGAAAACGCTGCTGACCTTGTTTTAGTTTGAAAACTCCGAGGTTGCTTATTTTAGGGGTCTGGGTTTTATTAGACACCCACGTTGCCTTCTGATTGGGTCTTATCAGACGTCTGCTTCCCTGACGTTTCTTAATTCTTCCTTTTTAAAACAAAAAAGTAGGAGTGTGGCTGCAGCCTGAGTCGAGCTACTGTGACATTACTGGATTTAAAGCAAGATCATGTGACTTTTAAAAGAGGAAATAATCTTCTTAACAATATCTGAGACGATGGACAGCAGCCTCCGAGTTAAGCATGTGGAGCTGCTGACACAGGAACCTGATTCTCATGCTACTCGCTCCACCGTAACAGTTTGTCATTGTGCGTCTTGTTACAGGAGATAAACATCGTCCTCATCACGGTGTACTGTATGAAAAGGTTTTCATATCTTATGGCTTACTCTATAAACGCCTCCTGCAAAAGCTGCCTCAGTATCTCTCTGCGACAGATGTGCACGATGACATAACTTAACATCGTCGACCAAACTGTGACCTCATTTTAATCCAGAGAAAAGCATCAGTACTTTCTAGCTAGAAACAACAACGTCTCCGGTAAACAAGACCAAGACCAACAACAACAACAACGGAGGAATCGAAAGCGATGAAACACTTCACTCTAGACTCAACAAAAAGGTATTAAAGATCACGATTATAGTAGTTTTAATTCTTACAGTCAAAAATGCAACTTTTGTCCTTTCTTGACTTGAGCTTTGGAAACATCTCCATGACTGACATGTTTAACGTCCTGTGCATTAAACCCTGATGGAGCTTTGCAGGAACGAGTCCTAAAACTCAGCAATGAGTCAGCATTTTTGCCATTCCAGTTCCCTCGTCTCAACGTCAACGGGGTTTTCGGTTCGATGGCTGAAACGAGGTCTGTGTTTTGTTCTACAACATCAAAGACTGTTGCTAACAAGTGGCTACATGAGACGACCCAACTAAACAGGTTGTGTGAGAATTCATAAACAGATCTTTGTATATATAGGTTTGCCGTTTATTAAACGCGGCCCCCGATTTACTTCAATTCATCAAGACCCTTCTCCGTTTTATGATTCGTTTGCCATGGAGGCATGTAAAAAAAACAATAACAATTCAAGGTAGCACGGCCTGAGCAACTGATATACAAATGGCCATTTTGTGGGTGAAGTAATCTTTTAATTGATCGGTTAAAGGTCCTCACACCCTTGTGGGAGCGTGTACCGTCTCCTAGATGTACGGTAGTTAATCACAAAGCCAAAGGACACACAACGGCGTGCATCAATCTTTTTAAATACCAGAAAGAAAGTATTTCCAAGATCAGAGTTGAACCCTAACTATGTGTAGCGCCCTCTCACCTCCGTCCTGCTCTGCTTTGATTTGGGCCTCCAGGTCTTCCGGGTCCACGTACTGGTAGTTGTCATCGTCGTCGGGTGGTTTGCACTTCCCGCAGCAGAAACAGCAGCAGCAGCAACAGCAGCAGCAGGTGAACATTGTGCAGCACAGTACCAGACCCTGCAGGAACCAACAAACAGACCCACATATAAACACTAGCAACGAGGAGGCACACAGGAGGACCTGACAGGACTGACTTCTGCACACTTAGGACTCGTGTGTGGGAGCTATAGTGAAATAAGCAGAAGGTACTTTATAATCTTAACAGTCATAAAAGTGTGTTACCCAGGAGAAGAGAAAAGATCAATCCTAGTTTGGAATATTGTGTTAGAATTCTGACACAAGAAATGTTTCACTTCATAATTTACCAGAACTAGAGGGAAAGAACAGAGCCATCCCATAATGAAATATGTAACACTAGAAGCGCTGGCTTCATACTAAGGTAACATCTATTGGTGACCACATGTACATTACCGTTCAAAGATATGGAATCAGCTGTTCTACATTGATGTTTTTCTTAGTTCCTTCAATACGAACCTTCTATTGTGAAGCTTGAAGAGCTTCCAGCTTGTTCTCGGCTGCATCATTGTGCACTCGACACTGAAACAGGAGCCCGTTGATATTCAAATCTGCATATATTTTGACGCTAAGCTTCCCGTTTCTTTTCCCAGCGACTCGTGATTTATTCTATTGTTATTCAACTGTTGCTCAGAGGGATCGTTGTCTCTTTCTGTCGTCAGTCTGGTTCAACTGTTGAACGGCGTTCTGTACCCCACGTACAAAACAAACGCTTCATACAAAACAACATTTATCTGTAAGGAATAACAACCATGAAGACAATGAAACATTTCTGGTCATAATCGTGCAGCCCTAAGTGGAATTGATCAATACTACACTGGTTGCATATAATAAGCCCTTCACTGTAGCAAGTTAAAATAGTCAAATGCAGCACAACACCGTCCCCTTCATGCATAAAGTTGGTAAACGAACCTTAAACCACCACTTGGACATGAGGAAGTAATATTTGACGCTCTCCTCTCCGAACTGTTCGGACACGTAAAGGCCCATGGAGCCATACTCGTTGTAGATCTTCCTCTTGGTCTCATCGTTTAGAATAGAGTTGGCGTTGTTGATCTCCTTAAACTTCTCCGCTGCCTCCGGGTTTTCCGGGTTCTTATCCGGGTGGTACTTCAACGCTAGTTTCCTGTTGGGAGAGAAGCGGGGAACACAGGAAGTCAGAGGAAAAGTGTTTAAGTGGAGGAGGGATCAGGTTCGGATTTATTTTCGGACATTTTCATCAGTTTGTCAATGACTAGCAATTAACTAATTGTTTATCAAAGTAATTTCAATGGCTATTCAAAAAAAAGACGTTTTTTGTGTGAAAAAACAACCGATGCCACGTGTAACGCGGTTCCTCCGCCCACATCGATGTCACAATACAGATTATTGCTCTTCAGCAATAACTGGTGGAGGAATGCCTACGAGGCGGCATTTGCCAAGACAACCAGGAACAGGATTACACTCATTTAGGCAACGGGTTGAGGAAACGCCTTAAGGAATAATTACAACGTGGTTAGCCTGCCTACTCTGGAGAAACTAAGCCTTTCAGAGGAGACATCTTAACTCGGCAACAATTCAGATTATTACACGTTCAGACGGCTTACCTGTAGGCTTTCTTGATGTCCTCAGCCGTCGCTCCTTTCTCCAGCCCTAGCACCTTGTACACACTCTCCCCAGCGGTGGACATCTTCCTTTGGGGGCGGGAGGGGTTCGGTTCAGCCATGGCTCACCTCTGTTATTAGGAAAAAGAGACCGAGAGAGAGAGAGAGTCAGAAATCATTTGAAGATGATGAAATGTTAGTAAATGTTGCCGAGGGATTAAAAGATAAAGCATCGCAGCTTATCGGCCATGTTGCAAGATTCAGCTCAGTTGGCCCTTCGACACTTTGTCTCAACGTCCCAGCACTGCTGTTTACCGAGGGAGCAGCTAGTGTACACAACGTCAGGACAGAAGACTATTGGTGCCTTTCTGCCTGGAGGAGGACATTTACAAGATGTGCTACCGATCTCAGTTTAGACTACAAACACAGACCCTCAAAACTAGGCCAGATACAACTGTTATTACTACAGTTAAATGGAGTCCTACAATTATAATTACAACATGACAATTATCGCTTCTTCCCACACGGTGGAGGTGCTTTCAAAATAAACAGGAACAACCACAATGGGTTGCAAAGACATCTTTTGTTTCAATTAAAGGATTGTGTTATTCTACAGTGTTTGTATTGTTTTTTTAATCCTGAATACTGAACATTTCCCCAAAGGTTTGCACACGGCCCCTGTGTTTCCATCGCTCAGTTTAAAGTGTCCGCACACAGCTGAGGTCTTCGGCACTTTGTTTTCACTTCAACGGCCGAGGTGAACTGAAGCGTGGCGTTCACTGCTGTGACTGTGTAATTAAAATGTTTAATTATAGAATGAGGAAATGTTGATGGCCTACATCTAGCAAACAAATAACTAGGAAATAGAAAAAAAAAAAACACGGAGGAACCGCCCACAAAATATATATATATATATAGCGAGATTAGAGTGTACTTCCTGTGAAGTGCATCTCTCTAAGTTTCTGTGTATATATATATATATAAATATATATATATATATATATATATATATATATATATATATATATATATATATATATATATATATATATATATATATATATATATATATATATATATATATATATATATATATATATATATATATATATATATATATATATATATATATATATATATATATATATATATTTTGTGGGCGGTTCCTCCGCGTTTTTTTTTCTTCTATTTCCTAGTTATTTGTTTGCTAGATGTAGGCCATCAACACATACATACATACATACATACATACATTAATAATAAAACCGAACGAACAAATATCCGAATAGTCAAATATTCGGGTCCAACTCTACAGAGGAGCATTTACTGTTGTGAGTTTTTCCCCCATTTATTTATTAATCATTTAGTCTGTCAAATGTAAAAAAAGAAAAGAAAAATGCTCATTGCAAGTTCAGAAAGCTCAACATCTTCAAATGTCTCATTTTAAACAGAATATGTTTAAGAAAACAAAAGAAAAGCAGGAAACATCTGAAGTTTAAATGAGCAAATACGTGTCACTTAAACAATCATTTAATTAACAAACTTGTGGGTCAGTTTTACCTCTAAATACACACGATGTGGCACAACATTTCCCCCTCCTTTCATTCAAAGACTAGACGTAGACTTTAGATGAGACGAACATGAAGAGGGCAGGATGTGAGACGACTGAATGCTCTGAGTGCGTGAGCAGGAAGGGTTCGCTCTCACATGGGTTCGCTCATTTGTTTATAGCTAAATCAGATGGCGGTTCTTTGTTTTTCCCCACAGGTCCATCTTTAAGGCCTCGTGCACGATGTAGGTTTTGTATGATCTTCCTCTCTTGTGCTTTCAGCGTCTTTAAACTACACCTGACACACAGTTCAGTCTCGGGGTGCACATGCGTGAGGTATAACGCTCCTGGGTTTAGGCGGACAAATCAAAAACTGTAATATTATACCCATAGTCACTATTGTTCCGTAACTGGAGTGAAAGAATGACAGTGATGTTAAATAGCTTGGAATTGGTGTTTCACAATGACAATATACAAAAGAGCCTACTATCAAAGTATGGCTACTGTACACACACACACACACCGACTCTTACTAAGCCACGTAAATAATGCTGTCAGGGTTGTTGACTAAAGAAGATTACATTTTGCTGATTTGACAGATTACATGTCAGAGAAGGCTAATGATCCGGTCAGCCTGTGGCTGCCACACGGCCCTGCACGTACACTTTGCATTACTGCGTTTGTCATGAGGCATTTCCATTGCAGCCTCCATCAGATTTCCAGCGTGAAAGTAAAGACACCCATATAGGGATTAAAACAATACGACTACGAGGACGTCTGTTCACGCAGCACTATTAGCATCAGACGTGATCTCTGGCATATGGAAGGCAATTTGCGCCAGATTTTTTTTGTACTTTAGATATTACAAAGTGGGCAGATTAACAGAGGATTAAAAACCCAGATGACCTTATGCAGTTATTACAAATCCCCAGCTAATGGTAGAGCTGTGTGAACTGAGGGCTTTTGTTATTTCAGCGAACCATTATGAAGTCGTCTGCTCTCTTTGTGAAGACCTGAACTCAGATATTTAGGTTATTAAAGGAATACTTCACCCACAAAACGACATTTCTATATCACTGACTCATTGTGTGTTACCTTGTATTCTTGAAACGATTGAAAAACTTGATGAATGGAAGTGAACGGGGCTTTGCATTAAACAGCATAATCCACATCTCACTTACCCGGCTGTGAACCCATAAAAACGTACTATTTTAAACATTTCAACCTCGCGCAGTAGCAAGTTGACGCAAGCGTGAGTGTTTTGCTGTTGTTAAACATGCCCCCCCCCCATCTCTCTTAAAGTATTCCTTTAAGAGAGAGGAAACAGTAGAATAAGAGTATCGATCCACGCTACCATTTCCCTGATTTCAATTTGCTCACCTTTCAGGGGTAATCGTTGGGTATATTCTCCCAAACATACCCAACGATTACTCTTTATTTAGATCATGTTCATAGGAGCAGACGGACTGCAGTTGGATTGGAAGAGGATGAAGTTGGATTAGGTTAATTGGTTTGTTAGATACATTTTATATCGATTAGTCTACAAAATGCCAACAAAAATGTGAAAAACGGTCCCAATAGCCAAGCGCGGTCCTGCAACGTCTTCAAATAGCGTGTTTTGGACTTTTCTTGGACACATATTCAATTTCCAATTCAACAAAACATCTACCGGTACACATTTTAGAATAAGCAATTTATAATAAGTTATTCATCAATTGTAAAAAATAATAATGTATTTTCAGTCTATAAATTAATTAAACAACTTGGCTTCAGCAGCGCATGGGTTACACTTATTAATAGAGCTGCAACGATTAGTCGGCTAATCAGTCAATCACAGAACCTTTTTTTTAATATTGCTCTTTATGTCATATTAAACTGAATATCTTTGGGTTTTTAGACGGACAAAACAAGACATTTAAAGACATCAACGTGTACCTTTCTGACAATAAAGACCAAACGATTCATGTAGAAAATAATCAGCAGATGAATCGATAATGAAAGTAATCGTAGACCTACTTCTAACATTATCAGTTTCATGAAGCCACTAACATCAGTTATAAAGGTGTGAGACCAGATAGCGATATCGTTAACTTAAGGGGTTAGGGTCTAAGGGCGTACAGCAAGGATGAAGGAAAGGTCACAGCAACCACAGGAAGCATCCGTACCCATAATGGGGTCAACAGTAGCACTTTCAGCATGAACTTGGGGCATCCTGCTTATCAGATTTTAGTTTCAGTGAGTTATGGGCCGTCTTGTGTGTTTACGTGCAAGCGAAGTAACAACTCTCACATTATCCGTTGTGTTCTCAGCAATCGCACACAAAAAGTACTTGACTTTGCTCACATCCAAACTATTAACATCCCCGTCCTGAGGGCATCTGTTGGAAGAAACCAACATCCACTGGTGGTCAGACAGCTGATAACCATAACTCACTCACATTTCTGTTTCTGATGAGAAAGATCTGGAGCGCTGCAGGAGAAAGCAGCTTCGCTTTTACCGTCTCATCCGATTAAGTAAAAATCCTCCTGTTATTTAAGCTTCACACTACCTTCACGCATTAGTCATTTTAAAAGATAGTGCTCGTTACAAAAACTAGAACGTGTCGCAAAATGGCAGCTACAATTTCCCACAAATTCTTCTGTCAATAAGAAACTATTCTGAGAACCACTTAGTCATTTTTCACAAACATTTATGGTTTCCATGCTTCTCAAACATTGGGATTAGTGGGCTCTTGATTTGAAAGGAGAGATCAAAAAGGCCAATACTTTTCTCAGCGACGGACACGCTGCAGGACCAGATGGCTCGCCTGCTGAAGCCAAGAAAGCTGATGTAAACACTCCAAATTCTCCCAACATGCTGCACAAACCGTGGGCAGTCTGTGAGGAGAGAGCAGTTCAGTGGAAGAGGCCTTCGCTTGGTACATAAACCTGCAAGACCTCCAGCCAAGAGCAGCCCGATCAATCCATCACCACCGGAGCGTTCGATGGAGTGTCACTGAGCCAAGTCTATTAGATTAATTAGCAAACTGCAGTCGTTATGGTGCAGATAAAACAAAACAAACAAAAAACCTGCTCTGTATGTACACAAATGGTGCTCCTTTATCATGGTAACAGGACCTATGGTATGTAAATGAAGCAGTACAGCCACTAAAACTAGAGACACACTGGAGTGTTTGGTCTTTCTTACAAAATATTTCGACTGGGGCTCCTTTTGTACTCCAAGTTTCATAAAGTGCAGACATTCATCTCACTTTAACAGCAGGATCTTTTTTTGTGGCTGAAAGGCTGTCAGCGGAGAGACCAAAGCAGAAAATGAGTGTGTGAAAAACACACACAGAGAGTGACTTCATTCTCTGCTCAGGTAGACATTATTCATGTATATCTTTACAGAGCAAAATGGCAAAAAAAGCTATTTGCTCAAAAAAAAACTGGTCTTACGTATGAATAATATGACTGAGAACAAGTACTGCTTAGCAGAATATTTAGACAGTTTATCCCTCTACTTGCAATAGTATGACTGTAGATGAAATATATTTCAAACTAATGTAAACCTGCAGATCAACAAATGTGTGGGCAAAGACACAAAGCAACCTATTCTACTACTCCGGTCCACATTTAGAAGTACTTCAATTGCCATTTTCAAAAGCCTATTATTAGAACATCAAAAGACACCAAAGTCCTGTTTGGTGCCAGTTCAACAAAAGACATGTTGTATTGCTCAAGACAAGGACGCCTTTCAAAAATCCACAAATTAGGAAAAGAATCTCGTGAGGACTGAGGCAACATTGAGAAGATTCTCTCTCAGTGAAGACAGCAACTCTTAAGACAGACTGGAACGCTTTTACTCTTAAAATAGCTCTCTTCATTGTTCAGAAATAGCTTCCCAAGGTGTGTCACATGTTAAAAAAAACTGTAATAACAGCCAAAGCCCCCAGAGAAAAATCAATAAAACATACCTCTGCCTGACAATTATTTGATACTCACATCTGATAACTTCACTCTCAGTCCGTGTGTACATATCCTGCCTCCATCCCGAACAGACTCTACTCCCCCTCCCCACACACAACCATAACTTTAATACGCTGCATCTGTTTATGATCAAAGGTGGTAAGCCGAAAGTAAGAAACCCTCCTGATCTCTTCACAATGGGTGGGGATAACAGCTGTTCGCAGTAAAGGCCTCCGGTTGATTAGGACGCCAGTGTAAACAAATCCCACGTCAATGGAGCGGCATTCTGATTACCGTTAAAACACGCCATGCTGAAAACGAAACGATTCACTTCATACGGGTCAGGCTCGTTCATTTGAAGTCAGGGAACATACCAAATCTCCTACAAGGGAGGAGCGAGTTATCAGATAGTTTCTGATGAGAAACAGGATGTCCCAACTTCTGGCTTCGAGCAACGTAACAGCTCGCCATTTATGAGCTAAACGATCTGGATGACAGAAGTTGGAGGCAACACAGGCGGCGGGGAGAAAGAGCGCCACGAGAGAGTCGACTCCATAATTGGGTCATTAGATCTAGCTTCTTGAATGTCCACATAGAGGAGCCCGATTCTGCACATGTGGTCACAGGTTGTGGTTTTTCTCAAGTTTGACAAGTTTAGATGCAGAGGTGGAAGAAGTATTCATGTATTGTTTTACTCTGTTACAAGTGAAATTCCAGAATTTTAAGTTTTGCTTGAGTAAAAAGCACAAAAGTATTACCATCAAAATGTACCAATGGTACTAATTTTACAGAGAAACCCTTCTCAGGATAAATTATATATATTTGGTACATCACAGCTGGTACTAAAGCTGCCCAATTTTATATTTTAATAATTATATTTATATATAACATTACTTTAAATTCAATTTAATCTGCAAAGTAATTTAAGCTATCAAATAAAGGCGGTACAGTGAAAATTATAATATTTCCCTTTGAATTGTAGTAGTATAGAGTAGCATAAAATGTAAATACTCAAGTAAAGTACAAATACCTCAACAAATGTACTTAAGTATCCGAGTAAATGCACTTAGTGACTTCCCACCACTGTTTAGATGCAGCATCACCTTGCAACCTCTTTTTCCCCCACGCTAGCTAAATAAAAGCACACCTTGACCGACAGATGACTTGATGAAGTAATTACGGTCTGGTGTGTGTGTTTTGGGGGATAACATGTTCCGGTGTGACGGAAGAAGGAACGGCGCGTGATTGTCGTCTGTTTGTCCTTGTGCAGCCCTAATCCTCCACTAATCTCCCTGCACACGGAGAACTACTTTCTATGTTACACCCACCCAGTCATTCACACGTAAACAGAACACATTCGTACGATTTAATTTAACACTTATATTCCTCTTTGTTCCGTCATGAAATACTTCCGTCTGGTTTACTTAATCAGCAGAATAAAGTGACATGTCGGCCCCGGTGCTGACAGGTTGTTTAGCTGTTAGGCTAAACGAAACGTTAGACGGTAGCTACACGAGACATGAGACATCTCACCACTAAAAGTAGTGTATCTACGGCATGACTTCATGAATAAATGCATTAAAATGTGGTACTCGCGGTCCGTTATATTGGGCTACCTGCTAGCCAGAAGTAGCCCCGACATTGCTTTAGACAACGCTGCACTAAACTGCATATACATTCTAACATTGTAATGTATCCTCGTGTGTACATGTGCAACATGAACATAGTCAAATGTGGCTACAGGGGGTCTTTATGCATTAGCTACGTCTCAGCGCACGCATGCAGCGTTTTCATCCTCGGAAGCGCAAATCCTCATTAGCAGTCGTTCACAACAATCTCCGCTGCCACCGCCCTCCCGTTCAGAAGTATAACACTGAAAGAAATACATGGTATGTGGTGTGTTGATAAAATATCCGAGAGGAAAGTGCACACTAAGGGTTTGTGAGATGCTTGGTATCATTTTATACTTTCACGTCACCCACGCTACGCTGCCTTTGTTGAGAATCAACTCAGCCTTAAAACGCCGGATTTTTGCATACAGTTTGGCCTACGCGACCGTGACAGCTATCCACGCTTAGCTAACCTCACCGCTAGCTGATGAAAGTGCTGCCGAAACGCCTTACCTTGTGCAAACTGAACACTGAATATCTCGCTGTAAGGTTAGCTGGATCATAGAGGCGTCCGGTTTCGCGTCTTAGCTCTCTAGTGAAGGCTCATTTCTGGACCGGTGGCTGAGAGGAGGTAGCCTGCTGTGGCCGCCGGCTTCGCCTCTTCGTGTACGCTTCTCTTTGCACGCGCGCTGTGATTGGCCGGTTCCTCCTGCCAAGGAAGGCGATGTTGCTTTCAAGGTTTCCTCCAAAATTCACTTTTCGAGCACATGAAGCTAATAATGAAATCTTGATTTTGACTTATTTCGCAAATGAATCATGTCGGAGCAGAAGCAAACTAATAAATAGAGGGAGCATCCAGACTGTTGTAATAACTGCTTTATATGAGTTATTCACCAAATGCTGCATATTCCCGCACTTGAGGAAATTAGCCTGTGCCTCTGGAAATACACAAAGAATGAAAACAGAAACGCGCATGCTTTCCTTAGGATATCAAACATGAAAGGGCAGAGAATTAAGCGTATTCTTAAACATTTCAGCAGCTCCAGTATCCTACAGGAACCACATTTGATTCGTTTATTTGTTCTTGTAATCTAATTTCGTCTCAATATTTAACACGTTGCTGAGTCATACATGCACCCTTGTGAATTAGAATTAACAAAAATAGTTCCAACAGTTCCTGAATGCAGCATTTATTGTAAAGCCCCTTTTAATCATCGCTTGATTTGACTATTTCTCCTCCATCCTTACCTTCTATGCAAATTAGCATTCAAACAGTGTCTCATTAGGTTTGTATTACGCAGTATGAAATATTTCTTATTACAGTTATACAAAAAAGGTCCAACAATTAACAGCTTTATGGAGGAAATGATGCAATTTCCCTACCTGCGGCTCCATCAACATCCTTTTTATTAATTCTGTTTTTGATTAACTAAGCTTAAACTCAACGACCATTGAGTAAATAATTAACTTACTACAACAGGAGAAAGGTTACACAACCCATTGGGGTTGTGTAACATTACCCATTTTTTGCGTTACACCTTAACCAGGACTTAAAACCTGCCACTAAAACAAAGAAGAGTCATTGCAGTTACATCTGTGACAGCTCTGTGCCACATTTGATGTGCTGCTTCATGTGATGGATATTAATGACAATGTCAAATGCAAAAGAGAAAATTAATTTTATTAATATTTATTTCTCCACATAATACAAAGTCATTCATCCACGCTTAAATGACACCTGTTCACAGAGGATAAAAGATTACATTTAATTAAACTGCAGCAGTATACGAAATCACTCCTAAACCATCAAAGACCAAGTCTGGAGAGAATATTTGTGTTCCATCTATTTTCAGTAGATGCAGCAAATGTAACTGGCAGCATAACTTGTCAGAACAGAGCAATCCCTTACACCATTTACTCTCTTTTAATATTGTAGTTAAGTTTACCCAGCTACCAAAACATTTAATGAATCAATACCACACATCATAGTACCATCGATGTCAGGATTTAAATGTCTTTTCTTCCCCTTTTCCTCAAGGTCACTATTGCCGACTACTACACAAATATCGATCCGTTAACAGTCATAAACAAACCGTCATAAACAAAATAAATTCTCCATATTCCAAATACAGCATCCAGTATTTCTGGTTAAGAGGCAGTTTTACGGGAAAATATAAATTGTGTTTTCGGACATTGAAAAAATCCAGTTGTTGAAAACCAAGCAATGGTCAGTCCCACTGAAGCAATGCAGTAGCATGCAGCAGCATGAAACTTGACGGCTCAGTTAAAGTCTTGTTGCTGCTTTTAAGTCTACTAAACACACCGGTGTCGTGTCTAAAACTCATTACTCTAAAAACGCTCACAATTGGTGCTACGAACAGGCACCACATGGATCTATCTGCCCAGTACGGTGGCCAGCAGGGCCATTCGGATGTACATGCCGTTCTCTGCTTGACGGAAATACGCTGCCCTTGGGTCCGTGTCCACCTCCACACTGAGAGACAAGTACAAAGGGAGACACAAGAGGATAAGTTTTACTGCTGTAGGAGAGCAGTCAATAATTATTTAAGTGCATTCCAGATAGATTTACTCTGAGATCAGTTGCTTTCAAGAACAAATCAAATCAGATTAAATCACTTTATCAGATGGAAATTATGTTTTATAACAAATTATTTTAAGTCAAAAAATGAATATAAATAAAAGTCTGTTATAACTCTCGTTTATTGCAGAGTGCTGGGAACCAAACGGTGTCTGAGCCCGTTGCCTACTGATGTAATTACTTGCATTTGCAGTATTATGAACTGGGTCTGTGGCGACATACCCGGGAAAAAAAAAACCACCATCAGCACACAGTTAGGAAGTGGTATCCAAAAAAAAAGACACCTGCAACTACTGCTTATCGCCATAGAGGCAGCCAAAGAAAAGTAAACGGTGAAGTTAGAGATGAGAAATCCCTTAGTTTCAGCTTCTCAGATGTGAAAATGCTTTGCTTTGTTTTATGTCTTTGTAAACAGAATGTCTTTGGGATTGGTGGTCGGACAAACAATTTGAAGACGTCACCATGCTCCGAGAGCTTCTGGAGGGCATGTTTCACCATTTTATAGACAAAACAACCGATCGAGAAATTAACTAGCTGCTGTAATGAAAATGGTTAGTTGCAGCCTGACGTAAGATCGCGTTTCTCTTATTTCAGGGGAAAGGTTACTGTACGAGAATGCATCATGGTGCTGACTGGGTCTTACCTGATTTCGTTGACCCTTGGCAGCGGATGCATCACCACCATCTTCTTTTTGGCTACAGTCATGATGTGAGGGGTGAGGATGAACTGGCCAAAACACTGAGAAACAAAAAGGACACAGACACGTAAGCTGACTTGGTGAAAGAGTGAAAAGTCTCCTGCTTCGACATTCAGAAAACATGGAACAACTTCTCATCCGAGCAATGACAATTTAAGATAAAATGACTCTTAAAGGTTGTAATGTACATTTGTTTAAAAAGGCATTGCTTTCTACCTTAATCTGAAGAGACAAAGTACAAGCAGCTGATGGAAAGAAACACTTACGGCGTTGTACTCCTCCTCAGAGGCAAACCTCTCCTTCTGGATCCTCGTCACGTAGAGGACGTCTGTCTCTGGCAGAGCTTCCTCGATGCTTTCAAACTCCTCCTGCAAACAGGTAAACACACACATTATCTCTGTATGCTTTCTTTTGTCAAACTCATACATCGTCACAAATGTGGCTTGTAATAAATACTGTGTCAGCACAGTTTAGTCCCCCACCTGTCTGATGCCCTTTGAGGCCACGTAGCTGATGATCTCCGCTGGCATGTGGAGGTCCTTGGGGGCCACGTAGCGCAGGGTGATGCGGTACTGGGTCAGCAGTTTGGCGAGGGAATGAACCGTGCGGCCGTGTTTCAGATCCCCAACCATGGTTATCTGATAGAAAACACAGACATAAGGAACCAACATTTTAAAATATGGGTTCAAAGTGCTGGTTGGTCTACACGGCAATCTCAGCAGTTTCTTTTGTTTATTTGGGGGGGGGGGTCCAAAATTGTGGGCCAATTCCTTACCGTCATGCCGTTGACCGTCCCCAGCTCCTCTCTGATGGTGAAGACGTCCAGCAGCGCCTGGGTCGGATGCTCGCCGACGCCGTCTCCAGCGTTGATCACAGGCTTACGGCAATGACGAGCTGCACTCTGGAGACGAGTTACATGAAGTCAAAACAATTCAAATGGAGTTGGAACTACGTGATAATAGAAAACGTAGTATAATAGTACATATAAAGTAGTTGTAAATGCAGTATAGAAATGCCAATGATGCATCTTCTCTTTTTTTATTAGTGTCTTTATTGCATAGTTTGTCCACCAGAGAGCACTGACAAGTTGGGTTTGGAACTGCAACATGTTCCACTCAGTATATCCTCATCTCAATAATTAAGAAACTATTTTTAAGGGTCCTAATAAATATATATATATATTTTTTTTTATACAAATAATATTGGCTGATATGTTAACAGTTTTTTTTAAACCCTTGACAGCAGTTAAAAAAAAAATCTGAATACATACACATACTGTAATAAGAATTAAACAAATATATTCTTATATGTTAAAATTTCATATTAAAGCCACCAAATCTACATCTTTTAGACTAGCACTAGGGGACCAAAGGATTTTTAAAAATTCTGAAGAAAGTAGTTTTAAAAATTACACAAAATAAAGATAAAAGGTATTGTTTTTCCATTATCAGGGAACCAAAAGCCTGATGTATTTTTGCCATCTTCAGATCCAGAGGGAGTTTTTGGTTCAGTCAGTAGCAGACAGTCTGTGGATCTGAGAGGTTTACCAGGGTCATATGTTGGAGGCCCATCAATGATATAGATGAGTTCATGAAGACGTGCTCGACTTTACAAAAAGGTGCAGTGAAAGCTGAAACCCACCTCCACGGCTCCGGGCGTCGGGTGTCGGAGCACCAGGACGTCGGCGTAGCAGCTCATGGTCTGGACCGAGTCGGACAGAGATTCTCCCTTTTGTGTGGACGAGGTGGACTCACTGAAGTGGACGACCGAGCCGCCGAGACGCTGCATGGCCGCCGCGAAGGAGCTACTGGTGCGAGTGCTGACCTCGTAGAACATGGACGCCATCACTTTACCCTGCACAGTGAGCAGACAGGAGCTAGGTGTGGTGCTGGGCTGGAGACGGACAAATACTAAACTACTTTCAGGTACAACAACTGTGGTACCAGATATTCCCAAATCCCTAATGCTTGATCTGTTTAACGTGTTTTCAGTCTGCTTAGTCGTCTACACCAAGAAGTTGCTGGTCATTTTATTCCTGGGACTACTTTGCATCCAACCTGCGTAGTATTTATTGATGCAGGATTGAATGAACAAAGAGCATCTGTCTCCAGAGCAAAGCATCTGTTCAGTGTTTGAAGTTTGTTTATTTGTGCTTAATAATAAAACCGCCTGAAACAATCAGAACATTTTTTTCTCTCATTCACAGCACCGCCGTGCTGTCTGTTCTACCGCTCGCCCTCTCAGCTTGTTAGGGCGATCTCTCTCTCTTTTCCCTTAGGCTTTGCCGTGGCTCTCTGATTCATATATTCACATATTCAATACTACATCCTTGTTTAATAAATGAAGCAGTACACTGTGTGTTTGACCGATCAGCAACAGTCATCCCTGCAAACCCCACCCAGACAGTTCCAGTTCTTTCAGAAAGTACCAGGGCCTTTTGGAGAGTAAAATGTCCTCTCCTGATCTTAATTTAAAACACAGTCCCTGCGCTCAAACACAATGAAATCCAGAAAAGGTCCCTCATCACTGGGGAAAGTTCCTGCAGTCAAAAACAGGGCTGTAGTGTGTCTGCAGTCTCTCACACACACTACCAGGAATGAACCGACTTAATAACACTTCTTAATAAACGCAGATGCCGTTGGTATTAATGTGCATTACTCCCTCATTTGACATTCAATATGAGCAATAAGATGAACATGTGTGTGAAGAGGACCTACCTTCAGGAGGTCCAGGCTTCGCTCCTTCTGAACCATCATGCGCAAAGTGTGGGCAACATTAAAAAGGTGTGACATCTGAAAACAATATACACAAATTGTGAAAAACAAAATAATGGGTATAAAAAAAAAGGTTGCACGAGTCTCAAATGTTGTACAATGTCTTTCTTTTCCCCCCCAGAGAGTGTGTGTGTGTGTGTGGTGTACCTGGTCTTTGCTGAACTGTCTGACGGACAGGATGTGCTGGCCCACCAGCGGGTGCAGCAGAGGAGAGGTCGGGAAGTGGGACAACGGTCCAACAGGTAGCTGTCCTGGTCCCGACTGAGGGGACAGCAGCCTGGAGAGAGGAGGAGGGTGGCTGTAACCGTCACCGGCGACGGCTGCTGGTAGCATGACCATCATCTCTGCAGAGAGCACAATGCACCAATCAGTTAAATACACGAGGAAAGTAAAAGGCCGCATATAGAAGGCAAATATTTGACACCACAAGCTTTGTCTTCTCACTAGACGGTTTGTACGCCCGGCATTATGGGAGTTGTAGTACCTGGCGGTAGTCCAGGATCGGAGAAGCGGTGGAGGCGAGGAGGCAGCAGGTAGCGGCTCTCTCCTACTAGTCGGCGGGGGCTGGGTGCTCGGGTCCGGACCAGGCCTTCCCGGGGAGGAGTGGGACGCGAGTGCTCTGGAGTCTAAAACCAAAGGAAATACACAAACTCTGAAGAAACGCAAACACTATACACCCGTGAGACAGTGATGATTAAGAGATATAATCACGATGTATTCCAGATTAGCATACACCTATCATTTGTTTTGGATTCTTCAGTTTGTACAACTATTTTAATGTATTATTATATCATCCACTTTGAATACCATCGGACTGTCTTTGACAGGTTCAACAGGTTGAATCAAAGCAGCGGGCCACGCCTTCACGTCTTCACCATAACCTGGAGGCACCAACACCTGAGAGGGAGAGAGGGGGAGAGGGGGAGAGGGAGAGCCACGGCTTTAAAAACATCAAAGACCGACCAACCAATCAAACTACAGAGAAATACTAAAATGTGACATAAATCATGTTTTATTTCATCGGAAGCATTAGCTCATTACACCTACCCGTCTTACATTAATTATTTTGTACAATTCTTATTTAATTATATACTGAAAATAAAATGGAGAGAAAAATAATATATATTACATGTACAATAAATGCTAATTCGAACTAATGCTAGTTTTATATTTGTAAAAACTATTCCATAAATTCCTCCTTTGACAGTTATACATCTTTGTTTTGCATTTGTTCTAATCTTTGATTTTGAAAACATGCAAACTGCTTATTTTGCGTACATGTGTACCTCAACTGTTATTAAGGTAAGTTGCATGGACAAGTGTTATTAAATAAGACATTCTGCAACCATTATTAATATTTTCCAATTTCATAGCTTCTGTGTTCTCAGCGTTTGCTGAACTCCAGTAAACACGGGCTCCTATCTGTTCATCTGTTAATGTATTGATTGGAAAGCAGGAGCAGCAAGTGCAGATTCAGCACTTAACCTGACGCATTTCACGTTTTTAGAATTCCTTTCTTCAGCCCACAATAAATGTAGCAAACCGCAAAGATATCCACTCAAATGATAAACATTCACAATTATTCATAGGCCTATAGTTTAATACAGCCTTTTTGGCTTGTGAACACAATAACCCTACAGCGAATGGATATGCATGGGTGTGATTGCTAACCTGGCCGTCGATGTAGGCCACCTCTCCTCGCAGGACCACGCGGCGGACTTTCCCCTTCACCTTCAGACCCTGGAAGGGTGTCCACTTCGACTTAGTGAACTGCATGGCCTGAGGAATAACCCACTCCTGCTCCAAGTCCACCTGAGAGACCCAGACAAGTGATTAAGTAATTAACAAAACAGAAGCGTGAGCATTAATGCCAGATTGCGTATGAAGCACAGATCCCTGTGTCGGTTTTAGCCTCCAATGCAGAGCAAAACACAAGAATCATAAAAGCACAAAAAGTAACATGCTCTCTCAATGCGTGTGTACCTCCACATAGGTGTTTTCCTGCACAGGGAGGTTGAAGATCCTGCGTGGATTGTCGTAAAGACGCCTGATGATGTCATCCAGAGTAAGACGGCCGTCGCTGACGGCGGTCAGCAGCAGCGGCAGCATCGTCTCCAGGCCGGGGTAACCCGGAGGAGGACGTTCCCCGCTCTTCTCCTCAACAGTGTGGGGAGCTAACAACACAAAATGTGTAAAACATGAGCTCTCTTCTTATGGTGTAAATCATTTTGTGACTGTCGGACTGGCTTCTGTGTGGTCACTGACCGTGGTCCGTGGCAAAGCAGTCGATGATGTCCAGGTTCTCCCAGAGAGCTTCCATGTCCTCGCGTGTTCCCAGCATGGGCCGGACCTGCGCTCGCCCGTCTCCGATCGTCACCACGTTTTCCTCGCAGAGGAAGAGGTGATGAGGTGCCACCTCACACGTGACCTGGATGCCCTTCTGCTTCGCCGCTCGGATGATCACGATCTGAAAAAGAGGAGGAGAGAAGCTTAATAATACACCGTGAGGACATCAGGCCTATGGAGCAGAAAAATGTCATATTATAGATGTTAAATACTGCTACCAAGAAGCTAAAATGTACATCCTTTAAGGTAAAGACAGAACCATAAATACAGCTTACATTTTGGTAAATGCACCAACGGTAGGAGTTTGATTATTTCTCAAATGTTTGACTCTAATTCTCAACATTTCCACTTTATTCTCAAAAAAACTGAAAATTGTCTCCTCTGCCTGGCACTGCTACTCAAAGTTCAACCATTTCAACCTCTCGAAATGCAAAATGGTATAATGGAGTTATACATTATGAAATGGAGAACAGTATTTACCTCTTCCTTGGAGGCCACGTGGCAGATGTGGACTGGCCGCTGGTAGAGCTGGGCCACCATGAGGATTGCGGCCACCGTCTGCTTCTCAGCGTGAGCGACGATGGGCATCTGCTTGGGCCACTTCTCAAAGTGCTTCATACAGAACCAGACACATGGTTTAGTGTCAAATTTGAATGGGGACTTATGGCTCCAAAAATCAGCCGGTCTACCAAAGTAAAAACTTTGCCCCAGTGGCAAATTACTTCATTTGAACAGAACTGAAAATGACGAAAAACCTGACCATGAGATTCAAGAAATATATATTTTATGGTAAACAATACAACAACAAAACACATAATAAATACCTAAATATAACAAGGCCAGCTAAAATCTTGACACTGTGTGTCTCCAACGGCATATCCCACATTATACAATTAAAAAAGCAGACATTTTGAAAACGGTATATTCATGTAAACGTAGTTGAGTTTAGACCTACCTCCATCCAGAGAGATACGTTGTCCATCTTCAGGGTGGAGTACGTGTCGTTCAGGTACATCTTCAGGCCGACAGCCTGGCTAGCGATGGACGGCAGGACGGCGGCGTTGTCTGAAGCGGCGCCCAAATACAGGGCGTAGTCACACCTGCAGCCCGCTTTGGCCAGCTGATGATATAATGTTACACAAGATTAATTTCTCTCATTTTACGTCTGTTTCTGACATTGGATCCACACTCGACTCCACACATCGTCTCAGAGTCGTGATTTAACCGATAGGAACAAGCAAGAAAGAAACATCTGGGCGTACCTTCTGCACCAGGGCCAGGGTGCTGGCGTCCGTGATGGAGGGGGAAGTGTTGGGCATCGCACACACCATGGTCACGCCTCCGGCCAGAGCAGCTGCTGTCCCAGAGGAGAAGTCCTCCTTGTGTGTGGCACCGGGCTCCCGCAGGTGAACATGCACATCGATCAGACCTAAGAACCAATCACAAAACAGCATATTTCTTAACAAACATGTTCAATAGCATGTAGACAAATATTCTAATCGATTAATTTTCTTTTCAATTATTTTCTTTGTAGTTAGTATTATAAAATATGAACATTTGTTGATCTAATACTGTTACTACTAGGCTACTATTGTTTATTGTTCAAAACAATATTAACATAAGCTCATTATTGCCCTTTGAAGCTACACAATTTTGTACATCTCTACATTAAAATACTTCTACGTAAAAGTATTTAATTTTTATAGTTTTCTGGAAGACAATACAAAAGCAAAATGTGTGCTCTGCATTTTGCTGCTGTAGACAAATGATAAGACCTTCTCAAAGGACCCACAGTCAGAATAGAGCAACACAACAACCAACCAATCAAAGGCTGACTCACCAGGCAGACGGACCAGCGTCTGGGATGTCATGCTGTCGATGTGCGTTTTCACCGGTGGAGTCCGACCGATCTGATGAAGAGCCTGAGAACACATCAACACTTATGTTGCCATCCAGCGAAAAGCTTCACATTATTGTTAAAGAACAACAACAACAAAACAACGATATATTTGACCTGGACAAAGAGCTTGGTGCACTTGATGTCGATGATGAGCGGGACAGAGTAGTCTATGGCCATGCGTCTCGTCCTGTAGCCCTTGGTGACAAAGGAGGAGAGCCGGCGCCCTCCGCTGTTCCTCATGGAGAGATTGATGACCAGATCAAAGTGGTTTTCCTCCAAGTAGTTCATGATGCTGCGCTGCTTCTCTTTGTTCGGATCCTCACTGTCCTCCTCCTCAAACGGCCAGTCCACTGCTTTCACCTGAAGCAGGAAACCAAGCGGATCTTGTTGATGCTTTGGGATAATTCCTCCTTATTTTATCGTTTCATTTTATGACTGGTCGGGATGTAACTGCTCAGCTTATGAGTAACATCAGCATATGTATACATCGGGTAAGGGATGGCCTTTGTTTTAAAATATTAATCGATCCAATGACTCGATTACCTGACCGAACAGAATATCTTTCTGCAATTAAGTGATGAAATAAAACTAAATATGAAACGGCTCAGTTGAGTTCACCTTGACTCCATGCTCTGTGTAGAAGTCTGCAGTGCCCAGACTGGCGTACAGGTCATAACCCATCGACTCCAGAGCCTGCACGGTGGGCAGCAGCTCACTCTTGTTCTGTAAACACACAAAACATAGTAAACACCTCTTAAAACATAAACTGTCTATTAGATAGATAGATAGATAGATAGATAGATAGGTACTTTATTCATCCCCAGGGGGAAATTTGTAAAGACTATAAATTATTAGACTATAAATGAAACTTTTCTGGTCAAAGACTAAGCCTTAAAGTATTTGTTATCAAGCACACACAATCATGTGATAGAAAACAAAAAAAGCTAATAAAAATGTATTAGTGGCTACATGGCCTTAAGCATTATTCATTGCAATTCAAGACTTCTTCTACTAAGATGCATCTTTTCAACTGCCAGGTGGATCAGCTGAACACAAAAATGCACATCTGACTCAGGGCACCCGCGCCGTATGCGCTCTAACCACACAGCGTTCGGGCCGCCTGAAAATCCCCGCTGTTTAGTTTAACGTTGATGCCAGTACCTTATAGCTGCCGATGGAGAGCAGGATGTTCTTTTTGGGGATCTTGAAGCCCGTGGAGAGCATTGCTTTGAGGTAAGCCTCGTATCGGTTCTCCCCAAAACAGGCCACCTCGCCAGTGCTGGTCATCTCCACCCCGAGCACCACGTCGGCTCCGGCCAGGCGAGAGAACGAAAACTGGGGGACCTGGAGGATATGCGACGTATGGTTAGGAGGAACCACGTGACACACAGCAAGGTGGAATGATAACTGATGGGTGCTTCCTCAGATTTAAGTAAAACGGTCTCCATTAAGTGAAGCGGATACGCAGCCCTAACAAAGTGACTTGGTTTACCTTCACTCCTACAATCCCTTTCCCTCTCATGAGGCCCAAAGGCACCACTTCCTCCCCCATAATGGCGTGTGTTGCCAGGGCAACAAGGTCCACGCCCAGTGTCTTGGATATGAAGGGGAAGGAGCGGGAGACTCTGACGTTGCACTCGATCACCTTCAGTTGGTCATCCTGGGGAAGAAAGGCACAGCCTGAGCACGTTGTTCACAGTGAAAACAAAATAACTTGTTCCGACGTTTGATTCTCTGCACAAATCAAAAGAAGCTTGTGCGTCTGCTTCATTCCAACGTGGCAGAACTTCCAGCAGGATTCTCACCTTGGCGATCAGCTGCAAGTTGAACGGTCCAGTGACCTGCAGCTCCAGGCCAATGGCATGGACGATCATCTTGATCCTCTCCATCGTCTTCTGATTGAGATCCTGCGGCGGTGTCACCAGTGTGGCGTCGCCAGAGTGAACGCCGGCGTTCTCCACGTGTTCAGACACCGCGATGGCCATCACGACCCCGTCGCAGGCCACGGCGTCTACGTCTATCTCCTGGACATTGCGGAGAGGACACAGCCCGTAAAGACTTGATTTTGTGACGATCATATTGCGACAGATAATCTCAGAGCTCAACTTCAACTACTTCTTAATCTTTTCTTGTCCAACCTTGGCCTCCTGTATGAATTTGGAGATCACAACGGGGTATTCCTTGGACACAGCCACAGCGTCAGTCAGGTATTTCTCGAGGTCGCTGCCAGCGTATGCGACGTTCATGGCCGCCCCGCTGAGAACGTAGGAAGGACGGACCAAACAGGGATAACCCACGGTCTCACAAAACTTCATAGCACACTGAAGAAAAAAACAAACGGGGAAATAGACGAGGACTTTGAGCATTTTTGTTCTTGTCTTCCTAACTTTATATATACGGTATGCAGAAAAATACCCACTTTCCTCCAAAAGTCAATATTTAAAACATGCTCTAGTATGAACCCGGTCCGATGTACCTTAGTGTCGGAGAGCTCCTTCCACAGCGGCTGGCTGATCCCGATGGTGTCCAGCATTCGGGAGAACTTGAACCTGTTCTCGGCACAGTCGATGAACTCGGGCGAGGTTCCCAAGATGCGGCACTGCTGACGGTGCAGCGACATGGCGATGTTGTTGGGCAGCTGGCCTCCCATAGAGAGGATCACTCCCTCCGGGTTTTCCCTCTCATAGATATCCATCACCACCTGAGATATGTCCAGGACACCCATTAACCTGCAGCTTATTCAACCTCATACACTCCAAACAACAACCCTGCTATTCATACTATATATAGATATAGTAATAACTGTCATTAGTTATTAATTAGGGGGAAAATCTTACCTCAAAGGAGATCTCATCAAAGTAGAGGCGGTCACACATGTCATAGTCTGTACTGACCGTCTCTGGGTTGTAGTTCACCATGATGGTCTTGTAACCCATCTGCAATAAAAGGGACAACCAAATGTTATTAAAACCAAATTCATTCATGTTAACTGGCTGCAAGCCACATAAAATGGTTCAGAGGACTCGCCTTCCTGAGCTCTGTGATGCACCCGACAGCGCACCAGTCAAACTCCACGCTGCTGCCGATGCGGTACACGCCGGAGCCGATCACCATGACGTGCTGGTCGGTGAAGCCCAGGTCGTCCTCTGTGCCGTGGTAGGTCAGGTACAGGTAGTTTGTGTGGGCGGGCCATTCAGCCGCCACCGTGTCGATCTGCTTCACCACAGGTAGGATGGACCAATCGTGACGCAGCTTTCTCACGACAAGCTCTGTGCTGTAGGAGGGGAAAAAACAACACATTTAGAATATGTTGATCAAAAGGTAAATGGACAAAGGACAATAAAAATTAAAAATAGGAAGAAATTACAGATTTCAGATCTTCAATTTTGGTATGAACAACAACAAAATTTAGCACCGTCTTATCTTTCCCACTCACCTCTGCACAGCTTGTGCGATCTGCTTGTCTGAGAAGCCCAGCTGCTTGGCCTTTCGCATCACCTCTGGAGGCATTTTGCTCTCATCCTGGCAAGAAGAACGTCAACAATAAACACAAACCACTCAAAGAGGAGACAGAACGGCGGCTTATTTGCCCCCACATCCGTTACCGCTCATCAGACTTACTTGATTGTACGTCTCCAGCAGCTTCTCGTGGACAGTGATGTTCTTCATCTTGTGCAGGAACCAGCGGTCGATCTTGGTGAGCTCATGGAGCTGGTCCACCGTGTAGCCGGCTCTGAGCGCCGACGCCAAAACGAAGATGCGCTTGTCCGTAGGAATCTGCAGCTCCTGGTGAGCAGAGGCACGGTAGAGATGATTGAGTGGTCGATTCGATACCATGTAAATAATGGGCACTGAGGTACAAACTGCTGGGGTTTTTTTCCTACCTTCTCAGAGACTGGCTTGATGGTGTGGTCAAAGCCAACACAGTTCTCATCCACCATCCTCAGAGCTTTCTGGAAGGCCTCCTCGAAGCTGCGGCCGATGGCCATCACCTCACCTGAGGAGGAAAAGTACTGGTGAAGATCTACTTACGGCCACGGTTGATTTATGCTAATGCAGGTTCTTAAACAGCAGGCTACGGTTAAGATCTCTTCAAACACCGTTTCCTCTTTCCAGCCCCAAACGTACAATTCATCAAGGCAGAAGCGTGTTAAAAATGATCATAAAATTAATTTTCTCTTACCAACACTCTTCATGGAGCTGCCTATCTGGGTGGAAACCCTGAGGAACTTGCTGAGATCCCAGCGAGGCACCTTCACCACGCAGTAGTCCAAACTAGGCTCAAAGTTTGCCGTTGTCGAGTTGGTAACAGAGTTCCTACAGACAATACATTCACAGATGTTTCATTACTGAATCACAGAATTCCAAGAAGTTATGGAGGGATTTACAATACAATCCAGAAAATAAAACATAAACCTGGAAATTGATTAAATGAGACAATAGGTACACAAGTCAATAATTAGTTAATGTCCCGGTCACAGTGGCTCATAGCAGGGCTATACTTACATACTAATACCATTCCAAATATTAACACATACTTCTACACAGGAAAGCTCGAGTTCTTTTTAGCTTTCAACACACAAAATGTTCATCCCTACCTTGAGAGGACTGCTGCGTTTTCTGACTTATTTGAATATTGTACACGTACTTGAGCAGTGGCAGTGGGATCCCCAGGGCAAGCTTAGCCGCGACATATGCCAGAGGATAACCTGTGGCCTTACTGGCCAGGGCCGAGCTCCGGGACAGACGGGCATTCACCTCGATGATGTAGTACTGCAAAACATCATAACGCAGAGGCAATAAGACAATCTGTGTGTGTGTATTGGTATCCGTATGAACACTTCTTTTTAAAATAGTGTGTGCACGTGTACCTGTTCAGACTCTGGGTTAAGAGCGTACTGGATGTTGCACTCTCCTACGATGCCGAGGTGCCTGATGACTTTGATGGCCGTGTTCCTCAGCATGTTGTATTCGTGGTCGTTGAGCGTCTGACTGGGCGCCACCACGATGGATTCTCCAGTGTGGATGCCCAGGGGGTCGACATTCTCCATGTTACACACCTGAACAAGAGGAACGAATGGAGTCTCAGGTCATAAAATGCAATATTGTGACATTAACGTACAACACTGCTATTTAAAGTTTAGTAATATTACACCTTTTAAATACGCTGGTTTTTTTTTGTCTACTGAGATTTTTGAATGGATCTTTGAATGGCTTTGGTCATATTTTATACAACCTTTATCACCCTAAAATATGGGGGAAATATTTTTTTATTTGTGTTTATATAAATGTAATTTATGCTGCCGTTATACCGCCCCGTTAGTACAGGTACGTGACCTCCCGACCTGTGCAGCAAGCAGAAATTATAAGGTTAAAGTTATGAATGAAGCTTCAAACTATTCGGTACAGCCCTAAAATCAACTCATATATCCGATTTAGTAATGGACCTGTGCCCGTGAATGCTAGCGACCTGGGCATCAACTGTAAAAAGCCTCTATAAAGCGTAATTTGATCCCTTCTGTACTCACAGTCACACAGTTGTCATAGGCATCACGGACCACCTCGTACTCGATCTCCTTCCAGCCTTTCAGGGATTTGTCCACGAGCACCTGGGAAGTGTGGGCGAAGGCCGATGTCACCAGAGAGACGAGCTCCTCTCTGTTGTTGGCAAAGCCCGAGCCCAGACCACCGAGAGCAAACGCGGAACGCACCAGAACAGGGTAGCATATGCGTTCTGCCGCTGCCACTGCCTGCAAAGACATGCATTGAGAGGACGCATTCAGACAAAAGAGATACGCGGCGTGGTTTGAAGGGACGGGTGTACCGTCTCCTCACCTGCTCAACAGACAGCGCCGCCTCACTGGGTGCAACATGTTCATTGATCTCTTCCATCTTCTCCACAAAGACCTTCCTGTCTTCGGTCATCTCGATGGAGGCCACGGGTGTTCCCAAAACCTTAACTTGGTATTTCTCCAGGACGCCCAGCTTGGTGAGCTCCACGCCGCAGTTCAGAGCCGTCTGACCGCCGAAGGTCAGCAGCACGCCGTCGGGACGTTCGTTCTTTATCACCTGAGAGAGGAAGAAATGGGACGACATGGAGCATTGGTACCATATGGAAACAACAAGAAAATCTAGAATCAAAGTACAAGAAAAAATCATGAACGCCTTTTATTGTTGTACCGACTACAATTACAAAAATACTTTTCAGGAACCTGTTTTCAACACATCCTATTCTTCATGGGCTATTTCCACACGTTCCCACTTCCCTTATTGGATACCACATTAAGGCAATCACAGTCAGAAGAGTTCTGTCATATTCAGTGTCTGAGGAGGGGAGAGTCCTCTTAAATCACAACCTTCATAATGGTATTAGCATGCAAGCTAGCTCACCTAAACTGGAAAAACCCACAACCTCTCACTTGTAATCCATTGTTGTAACACAAACATTATTTGCATCGAACTTATCTGTAAAAATGAAAAACAATAAACACAAATAAAAAATGACAAAAAAAAAAAAAAGAGAGCGTTCATCCGTACCTCAGTGACGTACTCCGCCGTGATAGGCAGGAAGTAGACTTTGTCAGCCAGGCCCTTGGAGGTCTGGACAGTGGCGATGTTTGGGTTGATCAGCACCGTCTGGATATTCTCTTCCTTGAGAGCTTTAATAGCCTGGAAAACAAGACAAAACGACATCAGATGGAATAATTAGCCTGCGAGCCTCATAAACTCCTAATTTACCCAGTGTTGGAGCCATAAGGTAGTTTTTTTGTTTTATTTTGTCTTTGAGGGAAACGCATGCAGTTCTGACATTGAACAGTGGGTGGCACATTAACTTAAATGTGCATATATGTAAGTGCCTGGTAATGAGGACCAGGTGTGTGTGTGGATGGGAAGCTCACAGTTTTTGACCGTGTTATCGTGTCGTGTCCAAGTAACGTATCCAGTATTCTGTTACAGTGCCAATATCTATTAAAATAAAAGGATCAACGGATCTAAAGAAAGACAGCGCATTGGACATTGAAATGTTTGTGGAACACGCGTCCGAACAAGTTCACCCATTCACCCCCACCGTGACTTTAATATATAAAAATGGATATTGTTAAAGTCACTACACCCAGCATCCAAAAATGTCATCAATTTTACATCAACAACGTCAACATGTTTGCACTGCTCTTATCAGAAGGCGTTCCCGACAGACCTGGGAGCCGGAGTAGTCGAACTCCCCGGCCTGGCCGATGGAGAGTCCTCCAGAGCCCAGGATGAGGACCTTCCTCGGTCGTACTACCTCTTCAGGCTTCGGGGAACCCGGGTAGGTGAGGTGGTCCATGATACGTTGCTTCACTGGAAAAATCACACAAACGTTTTGATTTTGCTGCTCCAATTCATAGAATTATTGTAATGCATTTATTTTTAACTAGTAAAGGAGAAAACAATACTGAAGTCATTAGTTATCCATGTCGACTAAACACAACCCAATACTGTAGCATTGCCCTAAAACAGTTTTTCCGTTAACGGCGCAAAATGTTGCCCAGTGACTCCAGGGAGGCAGGAGGAGTGTTTCTCCATCATCTCCCTCTCTGGCAGTGGCCATGGTGTCTCGGAAGGTGCAGCTGTAAGCTCTGGGTGTGCTGTGTTGTCCTTTATGTACTGAATGTGATTTACATTAGAAAGTGAAGTGAGAGAATCAAAAACGTTCTCTATGAAGGCACTTTAAAAACACTGAAATAGCCGTTACCAGATGTGGTGGCGTTGCCCTCCTTGTGGTCTTTCACGGTGTCGAGGAAGACATCGAACAGGCCGACCAGGTCTGTGGGACCGGCCATGTGCTCCGGGTGGAACTGAACACTGTGAACAAAAAATGCATCAAAAGATTTGACCACATATGAGAAATCTGTGTCACATTATCCCATCAGCATCATGTCACTGAGCCCGTTACCTGAACAGGGGTTTAGTGTTGTGCACGATGCCCTCGTTGGTGTGATCGTTGGCGTTGGTGAACAGGACGTCCCAGTCTTCCGGCAGGGTGTTGGGGTCGACGGCGAAGCCGTGGTTTTGACTGGTGATGAAGCAGCGATCCGTTCCCTTGTGGATGCACGGCTGGTTATGGCCACGGTTACCGTACCTGAGAGACAAGAGAAAGAAAATCCCTGGGGTCATTTAGAGGAGCCAACAGACATGTTAGTTACATGATGCAGTCTAGTATGTGATCTGGCTGGTGTTTAATATCATAGGATATGACTGACGCCACTAGTTGCATATGGAAGAGACCGTAATCTGAAATGACACAATATTTGTGGTAGCTGTATTTGTTGTATCATTCTGGGTTTTAATGGAGATATTCTGCCTTAACAGCGGCTACAAAACCTTCACATTTCAATTTAAGTTGTCAAATGTGAATCTTATTTATAGAACAAAATATCAGACATCAAAAACCTAAAAGGGAAAAAAAAAAAGACAAAGCAAACATTGGTCAAACCATGAATTATTTTGGTTTAAATGGTAACCTGCGTTTCCATTTTTAAAAATGCGTTCAATGAAACCCAAAACATTATTTTGGATTCATCCTAAAGCATTGTGGGAGTTCTATTGCTTTCAACAGTTCAAATGTCCCAAGAATTAAGAGTAGGAGATGCATTTTCTTTATTTTAGTAAACCATTTTTAAAAACAAAAAGGTTTTAGTGCACTAGATTCAACCAAGAAACCACTGAAACAAGTCAAGGGCAGATATTTTACGATGACATGCCTAACAAAGTGTGCTTCAGCAAAAAGAGACGCAACTCAACGTGTTTATCTGACCCAAATTTAAATCTAGGTACATTTAAACGGGGCCGTGGGATCACGGATCGATCCGTGATCCGTTCGGATCACCCCTCACGGTTCGGATCACTCGTGAACCGCGGATCAATGAAGTATTTTTTTATTTTTTTACAGCGTAATCATCATAGTGTGTAATAAAGTTCTACTGCTGCTGTTCCTTTTCAAGTAACAAGTCCCCGAATATCAATGCAGAGTGTCAGTGAACAGATATAAAGCAGGAGTGTGTTCAGTGAACGGAGCAGCTTAGAAGCATTTAACGGTGAAGTCATGGCGAGCGGAGGAACGTCAGAAGCCGCTGCGTCATTTAAGTCGCAAGTTTGGGAGCATTTTGTCTTCTCTGTAACGTATAATGACGGATGAGGGTGGTGGACAAAGCCTTACGGTATGTAGACGTTATTTAAAGAGAGACACGACAACGGCAAAACATCGGCATGTCCACACATATGAAGAGACACCATCCCGTCTGTCAGCGACGGGGACACTCCGGTGTAGAAAACAAAGGATTTCTAAATCTGGTTAAAATGCTTGAGCCACGCTACGAAATCCACTCACGCACCCACTTCAGTGTGAAGCTGTTCCAGGCGTCTATGAGAAGGAAAAGACTGTAGAGACCGCTTTCACCACGGCGGAGTGATTGTTAGTCCGGCGCTGTAGACACGCCCCCTCTGTGAGAGTCACACACACACACACCTGGTTCAGGTGCTGACAGAAGCATCAGAGTGAAGCTAGACAGGCCCAATAATATTCCAGTCACCACAGAAAGGTCGACCCTCTCCCCAGACAATGGAGATATTCTCATCTTTTTGAAAATAATGTCACAGTAATGGTAAACATTATTGTGTATTTGAATGGCATCACCTGACAGGAAGTAAACACAGACCCAAGTTGTTGCCGAGCAGTTCAGTTCAGTGTCAACAGTGGAAGCTAGCTCACTGGCTGTTTCTTTCTTTCAGTATTGATGAAAGGACGAGGGCATCAACATACCTCATGTTGCACTTAAACTTAACAGAATTCTTGAATGTTTTATTTTTATTTATTTCATTTTGTTTCAAATTGGACATCTTCAATATTTTTGTTTTCATGTAAGACTATAGGCCAAAGTTCTTTGCTTTAAGTGTTCTTGAAGTTCTTTAATTAATAAATGGAAAGCAAAGTTATATTTGTTTCCTCCCCTTTTTTTTGTTGATCCGAAAAATGATCCGAACCGTGACTCCTGAACCGTGATCCGAACCGAACTGTGAGGTTTGTGATCCGTGACACCCCTAATATACAGTATTACAAAGAAGCCCTGTGAACCATCTGTAAACTCAATATCATATCACTGCAGTCCCACAACTCCCCCTCAGTAGAGATGCCAACAATATTCCAGAGGTGCGATGGGAAAGTTTGCCGCCCGCCGTGACCTTCCCACCGAGCCTGATAAAGCCTCCGTCGGTGGAGTCTACAGCTGGGAGCGGGCCGGCTGGTCTGTTTCGCTTTTTCTCATAACAAGAGCAGTCAGGAGAGGCCAGACTGCTGAGAACAGCAGAAATTTGCAGTTAACATCACAACTCTTCAAAAAAAAAAAAAAAAAAAAAGAGGAAAAAAAGGGGGGTGGGGGGTGAATGTCTGTGTTTCTAGATAGCGTGGACGGGTTTTGAAGAGGTTCCCTGGTTCAGGTCACTGAGGGCACATTTCTGTGTTTGTCCTGATCCAAAAATCTTCTCTCAGCTTGATTAGAGACTGACTGAGCTCCAGGCGAGAGTTTACATCAGCAGGATGCTCAAAATGAAATCAAATTGGACACTTTGCTCATTAAAACCAATCAAATGATCCACTGATTGAGTCAGCATTGTTTGAGAGCTTCAAAACTTGCAGCAAAAATGAGATGGAGATAAAAGCTCTTCACACAGACATTGTGGTGTAAAATCAGAGCAAAACAACTTTGTTGGATGAAACTGAGGAAGTACACAACTGCAGTAGACTGTGGAGTACGAGGTACTCACTTCATCTTGAAGGTCTTCGATCCAATGACTAAAGAGAGCAGCTGGTGTCCGAGGCAAATGCCGAAAACCGGCTTGGGATGTTCCACGCTGACCACCTTCCTCACGTTGTCGACGGTGGTCTGACAGAATTCGGGGTCCCCGGGGCCGTTACTCATGAACAAACCATCAAAATCTAGAAAAAGACAAAGAAAAAAGATAAACGATGCCTGTGTTACCACTGAGGGGTGGGCAACTACATCACACCGTCTATAGACCGTTTTACTGTCTGTAAACAATGATGACGTACGTATGCGTGTGGAGACCGTTAGGCAACGGAGGAACAGCAGAGTGCAATAAATGATCATAAACTGTTACTGACAGGTACGTTACACATACAAGGAAGGTGGCTACATGATTGGTGCGCAACAGTTAACAGTGCAATAGAATAAGATAGCATTTAATACAATAAAATATGGTAAACTAACAAGAGTACATTAAAACAAGTATATGTCAAAAGAGAGAAAGATGTGCACGGGTGTTTAACAGTAAGAAGTTGTCCTGGGGATGTAAGTTTCTGGGTCAGTGGGGGCAGATTGCAGCCAATCACCCTCTCAGTGAATGACGCGCTATGATGCGAGGAGGACAGGATGGACTTAATGATGGCAGCGTAGAAGTGCACCATCATCGTCTGTGAGACAGGAAGTCTGTGATCCACGTGCAGGTGGAGTCGGGCACGTGCAGCTGGGAGAGCTTATCATGCAGCAGAGACAGGATGATGGTGTTGAAGGCAGAGCTCAAGTCCACAATCAGGATCCTGGCGTAGCTTCCTGGGGAGTCCAGATGCTGGAGGATGAAATGAGGGGGTCCAGGAGTGGGTCGGTGAGGGGTTTTAGGTGGGACAGGACAAGGCGCTCAAAATACTTCATAACCCTTTGAACAGCCTGTTGACATGGCTGATGGGGATGGATGGTTGTGAGGCATGGGCCCTGCTGAGTTGGGGGAGGGGGACCTGGTGGATGGGGTCAAGACTGTCTCATGGTCTTTCAAAGCGACAGTAGAACTCGTTCAGCTTGTTTTGCCAGGCTTTATTTGTTGAATAGAACTTTTAATCTTGCAGTGTCTAAAGCAGCTATAAATCCCTTTATCTCTAAAAAATTGTGAAAACCTGCCATAATTATGCTGACATCTTGCAACATACTGTGGAGTTTCGTGCCCCTGTGAACCTATTTCGCTCATGTCTGAAGTCAAAATGCAGTCCGGTATCAGCAGTAGAGGTGTGTGACTGACCTGCGCTGTCCAGCGGGTGGTCCCAGGGCACGACGGTAACACAGGCGCCCCTCTGAGCCAGGCAGCGGATCTGGTTGTATTTGATGCCGCAGTCCACCATTGTGATGCGCAAGCTACCGCTGGGGTTGAATACCCGGGGCTCCTGGACAAAAGAGAAGTAATCAGATATACTGGTCTGGGGCCAGAACAAGGGCCGTTCGCTGTATTATTTGCGTGTATTAAGACAAGAACAATCTCATTAATCCGTTTGATTTCTTTACTTCAAACCTGTGTGATCTTTTTCCTGCACAGAATTTAGTATTTAGTTAGAGGGCTCTTGATGATCAATAGGTTTTGAAGCATCTGGGTGGGTTACCTTCATGGAGACTTCCTGAACCAGGTTCCTCTTGTTTGGGTTATCAAAGGGAATGCTGTCCTCAGGAGTCCCGTCCACAACCAGCTTCCCCAACATGGTGCCCTTCTCTCGGATCTTTTTGGTCAGACGGCGGGTGTCAATGCCTGGACAACATAGAAACGACAGATAATCTAAAATGTGTCGTTGAGGTCTTGTGTTTCATCTCTGATTGTTTTAGACATGTCATGTTACAACTCTTTCAAATGATGCATTTAATTCTGCATTCATTAATTAGCATTAGACCATTAAGACTTGGATTTCCTGACCTTGTAATCCAGGAACACCTTGCTCTTTGAGCCACTGGTCCAGTGACTTGACTGAACTCCAGTGACTGGGACTCTCCGACAGCTCTCCGATAATCAGAGCTGCAGCGTGGATCTTTGACGACTCAAACCACTGAGCAAGACAACACGAGTACAAGAAAACACGTCACCATGCGGTGTTGGTACGAGAAAAAGAGACACTATCATCACATACAAAAAGTTAGATCCCGATTTGTCCGTTTTCCTTATCGTCCAACACACGAGTGACGTCTTGTTGCCCACCTGGCTGAGGCCAAACTCCCCCTCCTCGTCCTGCGGCACACCATAGTTGCCCACCAGAGGGTAGGTGAGGGTCAGCAGCTGGCAGCGGTAGGACGGGTCAGTAAGAGCCTCGGGGTAGCCCACCATACCCGTCTGAAACACTGGACACACAAATCAATCGGTTATATTTGAGCGGAGCTTGAACATGGAACACAAAGTGTATTTGTAAATCGCTGACACCAGAATTCAGTGTGTCTGAGTGAATCCCAAATCATTTGCTCAAAACAAAACAGAAGGAAAAGCCATACTTGTCTGCATATGTCGAATATTTTGCTGAGACTGGCAGACAAGTCTTGATTCAGGTTTATGGTCATTTTTAAATAGGTACGCACCAACCCCACTGTGTGGAAGTGACTGGGATCATTCAGTACATTTAAAGCAAGATCAGGCTCGACTTAAACATTGCTTTCCTTCTGAACCATCCCGACCCCTCAGGACCCCTCAGGTCGTCTGGGACCGGTCTACTTCCTGTTCCCAGAGTCAGAACTAAACATGGAGAAGCAGCGTTCAGTTTTTCTGCTCCACATATCTGGAACAAAGTCCCAGAAAGCTGCAGGTCTGCTGAGACCCTCAGCTCCTTTAAATCAAGATTGAAGACTTTTCTGTTTGCTGCTGCCTTTAATTGAACCACATTCAATTAATATATTAATCAATTTCCTGCATTTTACTATGAAACTGTCTTACACTGTGTTTTAATGAATGTTCTTAATTGTTTTTAAATCTCCTTTTCTTTTGTCTTATGTTTTGATGCTTTTAATGGTTTTATGCGAAGCACTTTGAATTACCTTGTTGTTGAAATGTGCTATACAAATAAACTTGCCTTCCAAATTTTGTAAAACAAAATGTAAGAAATAAACATCGAATTAAATGTATTGAATGGTTCTTCATTTTTAAAATAATAAATAGTGCCGCAGTACTTTGGTAAAGGATTAAACCTTAAAAGGTGTAAACCTTTTTAATGCATCAACAAATTGGACATTACAGGAATTGAAATTCCAGTATATAATGTATATAGTATAGACACAAGAATGTAATAGATTGGCCCCATTGTCAACGATTCCCAATCCAGCTATTTGAGTCACTACATCGATCCAATATCAGATATCGGTGCATCTTTTTTGTTATTCTACTGCTAGTACCGATCTACTTGTAGTTCTGTAATACAACTGGGCCTGACACATGTGAGGGACTCTACTAAAGACACCAGGCCGTTGTGTGCGTCTGGTGTCCCGCCAAACTACACGGAAAATTCCATCACTTTAATTCTGCCCATCAGACAAGCACACGCGTCACAGAGCAAAGTTCGGCATAGTACCAAATATTGCCTCATCAGTGATTTGGCACTCCTGCCCCACTCTGAGCTGCGTTTATTCCAACACAGTTCAACTTTCAAGAAGTAGTTCCCGTCATACCTTCTTTTACAAATCCGCCTGACAAAACATATCACAAGTGGTAGAACCGCCGGTAGAGCTGTAAAGACACTGGCTTCTAAATGTGATTGATGGTTCATCTGTAAATTACATTTACAATATAGAGGGGTAATGTCAAGTGGTGTGCGCATGCTTAATTAACAACTGTAGCTAACGCAACGTATAATTAACAGACGTGGAAGGAAGTTGTGCTATGGCTACACGTTCCTGTGAGTTGAAGGGAGAGTATTGTTACTTTTTGGGAAGGGGGTTTGGCGCTTTGCAACTCGACTCGTGGCACATTATATCTAAAAGAACATATAACCCAAAAGCTAACGTGAAGTCAGCTATTTATTTATGCACGTGGATCTACGCAGTCGGGTATGAGCTAGCTGAAGCAGCAGTAACGTTCATAAATATAAGTTATAAATTAGCTTAAAAGGGACGTACCAACTTCTCCAGAAACTGACACATCTGCACCAAAAAGGAGCCCCTTGAACGCTGTCCCGTCCTCTAGAATCAAGGTTGCCATCTTTGACATGTTTCCCTCAGATAGCTAATGCTAACCGCTGTAACCGAAAAATTGATGGATGTTTTAGGGTAGTGATGAGCCCTAGGTCTCCACGTGAAACTCACGCCGCGCGAGGAAGCAGGAGAGGTAAGATGAGAATCGAAAAAAACTACCGATTAAGACCGAATTTGACCGCCGAGCAAATGTCTGTCCGCGTATTCTTGAATTTGGTGTAAATGAGGGAACAATTACACGAAAAAACGAGTTTAGTTAGATAATTTGCTGGTTAGTCGGACGGCACGTGGAGAGAAAAGTGTTCCACACACGCCGCCAGCAGTGTGGAAGTCGGCCCGCTTGTTGGACCAGCATGTTTGACGTAGTACGCACTGCATTTCCGCCGAGGAATTTCAAAATAAAAGACAGACAGACAGACATATAACGTTAGACGGATTTAAGTATTTCCTGTTTCTGCTACTACTACTCCACTCCATCTCATAAACAAAGATTGTACTTTCTACTCTATTTGACAACTTAAATTACTAGTTTCAGATTTAGATAAATAATACAAATTATAATAAACAAATAAAACGTGGGTTTTGAAGTGATTTTCTTGATCCCTATGGGAAAATGCATTGATGTACACATTAATGCATTAACCCAATAATTACAATCCCAATAATATAATTTACATAATTATAAAATGGGCCATCGCCCATTGTGCATAATACTCTTTTTGATTTATAGTGTGGTAATAACACTAATTTGCATCAAACGTCATGCTCCCTCTCTGAGAACAAACTCATTCAAAGACATGAGACATATTTTCAGATTCAGTGACTTAAATATGGATAACCCACTTAAGATGAGATAATTAATTAAGATGAGATAAGATCAAATAAGATAAGATAAGATATACTTATTTGTCTTGGGCTCCAATTTATCCGCGAGGGCAAGGCTAATCATTTCAGTAAACGTGAATCCCATCCTTATTGTGGTCCTCTCTTATCAAATATAAGTTCTAAGAGCTTAAAAGATCTTAAAAGAATACAACAGCTTAAAACATTATTATATAAAAAAAAAATGTGCTCCAAACATCCATGCACGAAAAAAGGGGGTAACAAAGAGACCATATTGGACTTTCTTAAAAGGTTTAAAAGGTCAGTAGGTAACTTGTATTTAAAAAATACTTTTGTATTTGCTGAAACTGTCACTATATCCTGACAGGACTAGGCTAAATGAGACAAATTACCCGAATAATGGAAAACATGTTTGTTTACATATGCATGCAAACACAACATATATAAACGAAAGGGGGAGTTAAGCAACGCTATCCCCTAAAATCTGCTGAATTTCTTATAAAACAAAAACACAATAGTGAGAAATATCAGACTGTATGTTGCTATAAAAGCAATACGTCTGACGGACGTTTCCGTGGAAGGGGATGTAGCTCAGTGGTAGAGCGCATGCTTTGCATGTATGAGGCCCCGGGTTCAATCCCCGGCATCTCCAGATCATTTTGTCTTCGTAAAGATGAAATCATGGCCACAGAGACGTTTAAGATAAGATAAAATAAAATAATCCTTTATTAGTCCCTCAGTGAGGAAATTACAGGATTACAGCAGCATTGCTCACAAGTAATAAAATGAAGATAAAAAATCAAGTAGTATAAATAAACTAAACAGTAAACAGTAATAAAAATATGACAGTAAAGAAGAATACAAAATATATACCAGTATATACAGGCGGAGTAAAAATGTAAAATGTAAGATAATACTTAAACGTATTGGATATTGCACAGGATTGCACGGATTAGATATTGCACCAGGTGAATGAATTAAAGTGTTCAGAAGTGTTCATATTCATGTTCAAGTGAATTAAAGTGTTCAGAGTGTTCAAGTGTTCATGTTCAGTCAAATGTTCAAAGTGTTCAAAGTGTTAGTGGTCTACCGAGAGCAGTTTGTTGTGCAGCCTGACAGCAGCGGGGAGAAAGGACTTGCGGTACCTCTCCCTCAGACACCGGGGATGAATCAGCCGGTGACTGAAGGAGCTGTGCAGAGCTGCCAGAGTGTCCTGCATGGGGTGGGAGGCGTGGCTCATCACAGGGATGAGAGCTTCGCCATCATCCTCCTGTCTCCCACCACCTCCACAGATTAAAATAAGGATTTACTCGCTTACGGGTTTTTGAAAAGCCATGACTTTAACATACAAACGTGACATTTAACTTTTGTGTTTGGTATTATATAGCTCGCTACATAATTGTGACGGTGACCATAGCTTTGGCAACACTGAGCCTATGAAAAGCCTTAACGACTGTGATATTGCTAAAACCCAGATTTTAGTCTTGAATCGACATACATGTATTAATCCCCTTTCTGTGATAGTTGATAACCTATTAATTAAAATAGACTAATAATAACAAACTATTTTGGAACACTGACATCCCCCACAGCCATGAATGCACCACAAGCCCCCGCCCCCGTGGTAACTAGGGAGATCGCAGTTATGTTTACTACAAAGATGTCCTCCTTGTTAGCTGCTATCTCAGAGCTGGTCAACAAAATGACCACAATCTAAAGATTGCACTTTATCTCAACACCAATACCGTTCTTCCCCGTACGAGCTTCCTAAAGACTTCCGAAAGATGCAACTGAAGTATCTTAAAACACTATTAACACCCCAGGTAAGTTCAGTGACAAGTTAGCTAATGCTAGCTAATGATGCTGGAGAGCAACACCAGTTTAAAAGTGTGACTGTCAACGTGAATGATCCAAATCAACCGCAGACTGCGTCTTAATGATTCGGGCATAGTCAAAAGTCATGTATCAGCATTGGACAAATTACATCATCGTTAACAGTTAAAACAGTTTAATCTTCTGTGGAGTTTGGCCCCCTGTCCTACACAACATAACGGGACGTATCGGGTTACGGTTAGCTTAAATCAGCCGTATAAACGCTCGGCTAAGGGCATCGGCTCGTTATCACTTGTGTCTGTTTTCTCTGCCTTCCTTCACAGGAGGGTGCTGCCAAAGTGACATGCATGGCCTGGGCACCGAATAACACCAAGTTCGCAGTTTGCACTGTTGACAGAGTGGTGCTACTGTATGATGAGCAGGGAGAGAGGAGGGACAAATTCTCCACCAAACCCCAAGACTCCAAGGTGAGTGAGCAGGGCAGCCAGTCTGATGTTGTGTAATAAATAGGGTTGCATGTATTATAAGAGTTTGTGAGATTAAAGTGAACAAACAGAGAATAAAACGACTCCAAACACAAGGTGCAACACATAAAACAACTTAACAATGCTGAAGAACAAAATAAGACAAAGTCTTGCTGTCCCTTAAAATTAATAGACAATCAGTGCCATTTTTGAATGTGCGTACTGCCCATGGCGTCAGGTTTCTATATGCCTGTCCTTCCTTCTGCTGAAAAGTGTGGATTTACGTTTGTGTGAGAGGAATATTGTATGTACTCCACCAAGATCTCATTTCTAATTAAAAGACATTTCATTTTTTTCATTGTAATGTATTTTTATTTGCACGCACATAAGACTATAAAATCCAGATGATTAAAAAAATAAAGAAACGTGACAGGGGAGGTCAAGAAGACACAGGCTTATACAACAGAAACAACAAACAAACAACAGAAAAATGACTGAAGATGACAAATATTTTCTTTACTCAGCAAATTTGACTCGCTTCTGTGTTGCCTTGTGAATTAATCTGCAGGTTGTGTGTCAATAATAATCCAACGCAATTATTTTGTCAGTACGGAAAAGACAGCTATGTTGTCAAAGACCTGGCGTTCTCACCGGACTCCACCAAAATCGCCATCGGCCAGTCCGACAACATCATCTTTGTCTACAGAATCGGGGAAGATTGGTAACGTCCCTTTCGCCTCCGATATTAATCTTCATTTTTTTTATATCTAATGCACACAAAAATATTTGTGTAATCAGCGTTATCTTTTTCTTCTAGGGGGGACAAGAAAGCCATTTGCAACAAATTTGTTCAGACCGTGAGTACACAGCAGTAGACGCTTTGCTCTGGCAGTGAGCCGTGTGCGTTTCATGTAATGTAATATCTTTGCTTCAGAAGTGACTTGAATGGCTGGTGTGAGTGTCAGAAGAGCTATTTTTTCCTGGTAGGAAATTTGACTCTCTGACGACGTTTTTTTAATGCAACATTTTATTCCCTGTATTGCAGAACGCTGTGGCTTGCTTGCTTTGGCCTGCAGAGCATGCAATTGTTTATGGATTAGTGGACGGCAAGGTAAGTCAGCAACACGTTCTCACTCAGTTCTTACAGTTTGTATATATTTTGCTCGTGTATTGTTGTGGCAAAATGACGAGAAGAGACGGAGAAGAGACGGAGAATTGACGTTGCAACCAGCGTGAGTGTTTTAATAAGATCAAGCCAACATCAATCAGTTCAGCATATTGAAACAAATCCCAATGCATTACTTTTCACAGATCACTTTTATAGTCAAGATTCACCCCCTTAAGCTACGTTCCACCAATCAAACCAGTCCGTTGAACCAAAAACAAAGCACATCTGGTCTCTTCATTAGGTCATGTTCTCATGTCTTTGTTCTGGTCAAGTCAACCTTTTGGCAATTTGGTAGGAATAGGAGAGATTTATTACACTGTGTCTGGCGCTCCTAATCACTTCTTAAGAATGTTGTTATGAACCAGAATGTGTGTTACATAACACGTTATATAAACTGTTTACTTGTGATATGAGGTTTTACGTCTCAAATGATTCTGGATACTTTGACATAAAGAGGAACAATCGTGTTTACTGCAATCATGGAAATTAAGATCGTAACAACAGTTGGATTCACAAGTTATATGGTGATTTTCTTCAACAGTATTAGGATTGATAGTATGACAGACGTATCAGCAGGATAGCAGACAGAAAGAGTGCTTGTAGTAGTAGTGGTTGTTGTAGTAGTAGTGTCCTTCTAACCTTTAATGGACATGTTAGTTCTCGCTGGTCTAGCTTTTGTGTCAGACGTGTTTTCACCTTGTTGAGACTTACGTTTTTTGGCTTAACAATGACTTCAAGTTCAAATAATTTGTGGCCATTCTGTTATACAGAAAATGAAGAGTTGCAATTACCGCTATCTGCCATCAGCATTACAAAGCTGTATTAGGTCAAACGATAAATACAATTTTGCACATTTAAATACTTATTTTTTTTCCCTCCTGACTTTTCCATAGGTTCGCCTCGCCAACACTCAGACAAACAAGTCATCCACCATCTACGGCACCGAGTCCTGTGTCGTCTCACTGGCATCCAAGTGAATACATAATCATATATATATATATTTCTGATCAGTCAGTATGAGGTGGTTTGTAACTCACAAAAACATTTGCTGGGAAAAAAAGTAGAAAAACTGCATGCTGACTGGCCTGTTCCTCAATATTCCAACAAATGACATACTTATATATTGTCTTCTTCTGTGATGCACTCAGTCAGTGTTGTTCATCTGTTCCGTGTCAGTGTCTCAGGTAAAGGCATCCTGTCTGGACACGCCGATGGGACAGTCGTTCGTTACTTCTTTGATGACGAAGGCTCCGGAGAGTCTCAGGTACTTACGTTTACACTTAGGTTCTCTATGCTGTTGCTGCACATTTTATGGTATACATTTGTATTTACAAATACACACACACACACACTCAGGGTAAGCTGTTGATGCACCCGTGCCCACCTTACGCCCTGGCCTGGGCCGCAAACAGCATCATGGTGGGCGGCTGTGACAAGAAGGTGGTGGCCTACGGAAGAGAGGGCCACGTCCTGCAGACCTTTGACTACGGCCGCGACCGGACCGAGAGGGAGTTCACCGTGGCCGCCACCAGCCCCGGCGGGCAGTCGGTTGTGTTCGGCAGCTACGACCGGTCAGTATGCTGTCTCTCAGTCGATGCGCAGACAGTACGGTCATTTGTATATCGGGCTCAGCCAGTTGCTTCTCCTCCCTAGGTTGCGGGTGTTTAACTGGGCTCCCAGGAGAGGCGTGTGGGACGAAGCCAAGCCGAAAGAGATACTCAACCTCTACACCATTACCAGCTTGGCCTGGAAGAAAGACGGATCACGCCTCTGCGCTGTGCGTGCTTTATCTATCACGTATTATTTGAAATCCAGAGTGTGACTTTTGAACAGCCTTTTGCTCTTTACTTCTTCGGTGGAGATTTGATTTGTTTTGTGTGTGCTTGTGTGTTGACAGGGAACGCTGTGTGGGGGAGTGGAGCTGTTTGACTGCTGCTTGCGTAGAGCCATCTATAAGAACAAGTTTGAGATGACCTACGTTGGCCTGAGCCAGGTAGAGACAGCCAGAAGAATATGAAAATGTTTCTCTGAACCCACAAAGCTGAAGTATCTTTAATTTCCCAAGCAACGAGTAGGACTCGGGACCAAATAAGCAATTCCAGCCCTCACTTTGGTCTCTGCCACTTGCCAATTAATGTGATATGAAATTGGAAATAGCCAGCTGATTGTGCAATAGCAATAATTCAGACTGAATTAATTAAAATGCAAACAACAGTCCACTATTGCAATTTCAAAGTTAAGAAAGGGAGAACAGAAATGAAGGTTTAGAAAACAATCACAGTGTCTTTGGATTTTCTAATTAATTGATGGGTTACATGGACCAGTAAAGGGAATGTTTCAAATTTAAAAACCTATTTGTATCAATCTTAAGGATTGACCAAACATTCAGTCGTTTTTTTTTCTCTCTTTCCTGTTGTGAGTGATGAGCTAAATAAACTTGTATGTAGACCATGGCCAGTACAGTTTTATTGTGCTGATTCATCAAGTCGTTCATTCAATACAAATGAAAATGTCTTATTTGTTTCTTTATTTGCATTTTTGTGTCCTCCTCGTTCCTGTGTTAATCCCCTTCTTCCTCTCTAGGTGATCGTGAGGAACCTCTCTTCAGGAACGCGAGTGGTCCTGAAGTCCTATCATGGTTATGAGATAGAAGAAGTCAAAATCATGGGCAAAGATCGCTACCTGGTGGCCCACACCTCCGATACTCTTCTTCTGGGAGACCTGCTGTCAAATAAATTGAGCGAGGTAGGACTTAAAGGGTCACTTCACCTAAATCACACCAAAAAAAACTAAACATTAACACTGTATAATCAGGTCCTTAATAATAATAATACGCGTTAGTTAATGGGTAATAACGCCCTTATTATATGCTTATTAATGTTATTATGTGTTAATAAGACTATACAAGTGTTAATAATAGCGTCATCAACATGTTTATCATTAGATTATGAGACTGTTTTTGTGTGTTTTTTCAAAAACATTGTATTATATGTAATTCTTTATTCACATTTAATCAACCGTAAACCACATGTAGCGCTCATTCCAGTTGGGGGAGCTGCGAAAAGCACAGTTAAGTGTTAGTAAGTGCATAATAAAGGATTTATTATCCATAATAAGGTATTGTTCTAGCTTTAGATCCGGTAGCTGCAAAAAGCATATTTAACTGTTAATAACTTAGTGCATAGTTAACACTAACAAGTGCACGATTAAGTACGTAATAATCTTAATAAAGCAACAAAAAAAGGAATGACATAATATAAATATCTGTGTTTCTAATCCGATTAAAAACAATTATAAGAAGCTCATGAGGCTTTTATCCACATTTTGTACCAGTCTGTTTCTTATAAGTACTTATAAATGTCTTATAATATAACAATAAACATTTTTATGATGTTATTAATAGTTTTATAGTATTATTAACACATTATAGCGTTAACAAGCATCTTATAAGGACTTATAGGGGCCTTAATACCGATTAACTAACGCTAATTACGAGGAGCTTCATCTAAAGCGTTACCAAAACGAGATATTTTCTTACTTACTTTTAGATATGTAGCCAAAGCATATGTTTGAGTTTGTCTGCTGAGGTTTTAAAATATCTGCCTCTGAGACTTCTGCCTACACGCTAATATAATAGAGAGGAATCTGTTATCCTTTGCTGCTTCGAACAGCTTGAACGAAATCTATTCACCTCCTCAAGTTTATGTCCCAGCCTGTCCGGTCACATGATGCGTACATGATTACTTGTTTCCTTCACACAATAAACTCTGCTGCCTCCCCTTCAGGTGCCATGGCCCGGTTCAGGGGGAAATGAAAAGTTCTTCTTTGAAAATGAATCGGTACGTACACAAGACACTTCTATCTGTGGGATTTTCCAATAAAGTTTACAGCAGTGCCAAGACAGTACTGGCTAAGGAGCAGTGGATTGTAGAGTATAGTTACAGTTACCCCTGCTCCCATTCATATTACAAGCTACTGTGCTTCATTTGATGTTTCAGGTGTGTATGATTTTTAACGCCGGGGAGCTGAGCCTGGTGGAATACAGCAGCAACGAGATCCTGGGATCAGTCCGAACCGAGTTCATGAACCCTCACCTCATCAGGTAGGTCCAGTCACACGAAACAAACGCAAGTCAAGAAACACCTCAACAGGTTTGTCCGGTTCCAAAAGTCATTATGCATGTAGTAACACACTTGCTGCTAACACTGGCGTCACAGGTGCCTGATCATTCCTCATATGTATTCCCAGCTCTGCCCATTAGATGGCTGTATTGAGCTGTGCATGAATCCCAGGTGTCGGCACAGCCAGGCTTCCGAAGAGTCGGTTGAGCCTCAGCCTGCTAGTCGGCACACGTCCACGTTCAAAATATTCAGCCCTGTCAATAGTGTCATGACTGACGGTCCCCGGGTGACTGACTAATGGCCGACTGCAGTTGATGCCTGCAGATTATCAGCATGCCCTGACTGCTGCTCGCCTCTGGCTGGACGCTGTGGCATCATGATCAGGGGTATCCTGGGATTTGAACAGCAGCCGAAGCCAATTATAACGAGCGGATGCTGGATTTAATACTTACATGTTGAGTCAGTGTAAATTCAAATTTCTATTTTTTTGTTTTTGTTTTTTTTACTAAAGGTGTGTTTGTGTGTGTTTGCAGCGTCCGGCTGAATGAGAGGAAGCAGAGAGGAGTTGAAGACAACAAGAAGCTTGCGTATCTGATTGACATTAAGACCATTTGCATTGGTAAGAATGAGTGCTCGTCACTGTGGTGTTGGTACGGTGGAAAGTACATTTACTCAAGTACGCTTCTTCCGTGCAATGTTCAGGTACTTTGCTCGAGTATTTCCATTTCTGTGCACCAGCAGCGAGTGCGCTCACACAGGCAGGTCGCCTGATGAACTGATGGGACGGGCTCATGGCAGTCCTGCACTCGCCACAGATACCACATTCCTTTTGTTTGTCAGAGCCTTTGATTTATTGATCGCTGTCGGGATGTAATGACAATTTCAACAATTGTAACAAAAAAAAAAGTCCTAAAATACAAACTGTAGCTTTAAGTTACTTTCCAAATGCAGATTTATATAATCAACAAATACATTATGATGTAATATCATAGCTTAATATGAGACAAGCTATTATCTATCTGCGGGGGGTAAATTCACAAGCGACCCAGCAGTATATAAAGTAATTAAAATTAGCCCCATCTGGAACATTAAAGCGATGAACACATGAATGCATCAGTAATGAGAAGACATTATTTTGAAATATGCCATTCTGCATAATAAATACCTTTTTGTTTCTTTAAGTATAAGTAGAATTTTGAATACATGTCTTTTTTTTTTACACTGTGGCATTGCTATTTTTTCTTAAGTCATTTAAATACAATATACAAATACCCACACACTTCAGCTTTTATCAGCAAAGTGTCGACCCAGCTCAGGTCTCAGGCAAGAAAAGGGATCCGGGGATTTTTTTGGGATCCAGCATCTATCCCGATGGCATTCTGTGGATGTGCACATGACTATTGTAGCCATTTGTGCAATAAGAATTCAGATTTGACTTCTATATCACGGTTTATCAACCTGTACTTTAAACTGAATCTGCTGATTTCTACAGAAATTGAAAGATGTCATTTTGCGAGATCTTGCAAACGTTTTTTTTTCATTTAGGGCAATGCACTTCCGGCTCAGTTCAGCACCATGGAAACAACCATGTTTCAACTGTAGCAACTCAAAACGGCAGCAACAGTAGGTTTGCTGCCCCGCCTCCCCTCCGGATCATCATACTTTCTGTTGCTGCCGTTACAGATACGGCTATTTTCCAAGTTACTGTAGCTGTCACAGGGATCCGCAATGAAAAAGGATTGAAAGATCTTCCTAAAGTACCTATGTACCGTATATCCCTTCTGGGGCTCTGTACTTTTCTAATATTTGGCACTGATATTCAATATCTTAAGAGGTCCATTATTCCACAGAAACACATACTTAAAAACAAAGCTTTTTTCGGCCGTCGTAGCAGATATTTGCTTGCCATACTGGTGGTTTTACATCCTTAAATCACATGTCTCACGTAACATGTAATGATGGTGTTAATGTTCTTTATTGTCTGTTATCGAAAGGCCAAAACCAAAAATGTGCGAGTTTGTCTTCTTGTCCGTGTCTCTCGGCCTCAAGCCCTTTGCTTCTTACTGTAGATCTGTAAAAATACAAATATATAGTTTCTTTTTTTTTTTTTATAAAGAAGCTCATTCTAGTTTTTTAATGAGGAATTAGTGCATTTGTTGGGGACTATTTTCACCCGCGGATTAATCCACATTGGTTGCTCTAGTGCAGGGGTGTCAAACTCATTTTCACTCTGGGGCCACATCAGCATCACGGTCGCCCTCAAGGGGCCGGTTGTAAATGTAACTACTCCGAACATATTTAGTTTAGTTTCCCGGGATATCTGTGACTTCAACACCTACTTAGCAGAAATAGAGGTTATTTTTTCCATGGTTAATGGCGGACAGTTGAACGGCTTTCAGGGCGATAAGCCACGCCCCCTCTCCGGCGCGTCCAGTGCGAATGAACACAAAATAGCCCCCGGCGAGACCGGCGGCGCAAATGGCTCATCTCATAATTTCAACCATGGGGATATTTTTATTTTCACATCTAACTTTAAATTTTTGTAAAAAAAAAAAATAAATAAAAAAAAATAAATCTTTTTTTTTTTTTTGCTGGGGGATTCGCGGGCCACATAAAATGACGTGGCGGGCCGAATCCGGCCCGCGGGCCGTATGTTTGACACCCCTGCTCTAGTGAGTATTTGGAGCAGCAGGACGGTGTATGTATTGAGTCACAATAAACGTGTGTGTGTGTGTGTGTGTGTGTGTGTGTGTGTGTGTGCGTGTGCGTGTGTGTGCGTGTGTGTGTGTGTTCATGGTGATGAAGGAACATGTCACCCAGTGTGCCTCACTAATGTGTTTCTTGTAGTTTTTGCACAACAATGGAGCTCTCTGGCACAGAGGAGCATCCGGCTGACAGCACTTGTTTGTAGGATCAATCGATTGTTGGTTTTTGGTCTTCCTGCGGGATTTGTAAACAATAGGAAAATTGCTGATTATCTCCAGCCTTATCCTTAGATGCAAAAAAGTTTTTAGTTCCAAGGCAAGAACAGCTTGGCTAGTGGCTTCTCAGTCAACTCTTGCAGATAAACACGCGCTGTGGGTTTGTGAAAGGCCTTTGATTTGGAGAACAGCTTCAATCTGCAGCTTTTGAACGTTTTCGGATGCTGATGATGCTGCCACCGTTGTGCTTCTCTCTCTCTCTCTCTCTCTCTCTCTCTCCATAAATCATTTAGTGTGTCTTTTACACACTGAGCCACACAGCTAGTTTTCACACACGATTAATCACCGTAATATTAAACTGCTACAACTACAGTAACTGAAGTACATCATCCTTGAACTGTATCATTTCCATTAAGTGGACCACACTGCCTGGACCATATTACATTTTAATTAAAAAAAAGGTGATGTATCAGCAGACTTATATCAACTCGTTCCCCGAGGCAGGTACATTGTTTTTAAAGTAGAGACACCGCCTGATAGAATCATAGATAATTATTACAAAATGATTTGGTTATGACTTGATTAAAAACACAATTGTAGCCGGAGACACTGTCATGCTAGCAGTCTGACTGCTGCTCAGTGAAAACCTGTCCTGTTCCTTCTGCCCCTCAGTGGACTTGGCCGGGGGCTGCAATCTGGGAACCATCAGCCACAACTCCAAGATTGACTGGCTGGAGCTCAACGAGACGGGACGCAAACTGCTGTTCAGGGACAAGAAGCTGCGGGTGAGAATAAAACACCTCAGCGCCCTGAGGGATGGTGGGAGTGGAAATGATGGGAGAGAGGCCCTTAAGGGCAGACAGGGCATGATGATAGATAAGATGATGATTAGTGAAGTAGTGAGTCAAGTAGAAAAAATCCCCACCTTGGTTGGGGCTTGTCTAAAGTTATAGCCACGTCCATCACCCAAATAGTGTCTCGTGGCTTTTTGTGGAGGCGTTTTGCTCGTCCAGGTTGATACGATAGTATTTCAGAATAACTGTTGGTGCCACGGGGGGCGATGGGGGGGGTCTCAAGGTAACTTTATTGTCACGCTGCAGGGATGAAACTTCATTTCTGTGGAGCCGATGATGCTACTTTTAACATTAACACAGTGCAAACAAGGCAGACAACACAAGGAGCAAAGAAACGTAGCAAAACTAGCATGTGTGAAATAACTATAAGAAGCCAGAATGACCAATTACCAATCAATCAAATATACTTAGAATTGTGCGGGGTCCTATAAAACCCTCCAGGATGGGTCATGGTTAAATGTACCGAACAACATTATTCATTTGTACTGCATTAAAAAAATGCAGACATTTGATGGATAAATCACTTTGTTTATCTTCTTATCTAATTTAATTATTTCTAAAAGTATTCTTCACTTCTAAGAAACCAGTGCAGTGCCCGTTCAGAACGGGCCGAGTTGCTCGGCCTGCGGTGTTGCTTCTTGCAGCTTTCTCGAGAGCAGCTCATCCAAACAACTTCACACCCTTGGGTCCTGAGTGAAACACCTGCCCTGACATAGTGGCAAAGTTAGGTTTTAAGTAAGTAAACGTCACTCAGGTGAAAAAGCTCACACGAACGTCGACTGTGACCGAGCTGTACCCAGCATGCCTTTCGGCGGTGTAACAGTGACCAGGGTTTCCCTCTCAATACGCTGCAGAGTGTTCATAACACTACTAATATAATAAACAGGTACCCTAGATCTCAAGAGCTCGCACTCTACACTGCGCCTCCTTGGGTCCTCAGCAATACGCCCGCCAAGCGTGAAATAGGAATAACATTTTTCTAATAATGAAGACATTTCAAGCAGTTTGAACATCCATCAATCTGTCTCAGTCAGTCTGCATCGTTGTCCAGAGTCATACAGAGTAAAGGTCCTCCCTCTGGAAGCTGGTTTATCCCAAAACGATCCTAGAGTTCCTTTGTTTTTCAGTTTCTTGTATCTTGTTCCACTGATTTGAGTGGCGAAACATACATTTCACCATTTTCCACTTCAATACCAAAAGACAAACATGTAGAGAAGATCTCAGATTTGAGATCCACAGCTTTTTTTTCGAGAAGCTGTGTGCAAGATGAGAGTGGCAGACAGCTGCTGTCAGTTGTTGCCCCGGGGTTAATACATCAGTTTGATGTCTACGCCCTGGGGCAATGACATGGAGAACTCTGGTAATTGGGAATCCCTCTGGGATTATTGCTGCACCCTTATTTTATTTTTTCAGGTAGTAATGTAAAAATTTGGTACAAAAAGAACTTTAGTGGCACCGATTGGGAAATATTTATCAATGCGCACAAGTGACTTAAGAAATAACTCCAATACGCCAAATATTGGAAGTTTGAGGCTAATTAGTACCAGAAAGATAATAATAAGTAATCACTCTCCCTCTTTTTAGACGCTCGGCGGTTTTGTGGTTCGTTTGTAGACAGAAATCCTTACTTTGAACTGTTTCTAGTCAGAATATTGACTTTAATACCTTGGGTTTTAATGTGTTGTTTTTTTCTGAACAGATATATTCAAAACCTTTAATTCAGTACCTATTGTGCATAAATATTAGATGTGCATGCCATCCGTCTATTAAAGGGATAGTTTGGATGTTTTTAAGTGGGGTTGTATGAGGTGCGTATCCATAGTCAGTGTGTTCGCTGCAGGAGATGGCGGTCAGTACGCCTCTAGTTTGGAGAAACAGACGAGTACCGGCATGGAAGCTAAGCAACGTGCGTTGGATGGGGAGCAGCAGCAAAACATATTTTAGACATGTAAAAAAAAAAATCAATATGGGTTTAAGTGTAAGCTATATTTAGAATATTTTCACAGCTTTACCTTGTTGTCGGACAGCTCTTTCAGACAGGGAACTGAAGCTGTTATCTATGCTCTCATCAAACTGTAATTTGACCGCAAAGAACAGAGGAGTCACTGGTCTCCCACTTGTGTGACTTTGGTGTTTTAAAGGGTTACTAATAACAGGATGTCACACAATAACACAAACAAACGAATCGATCGAGGCAGCGGTGAACAAGCAACTCCAGTGTTCTGAGATGTAAAATTGCTTCTGTCAATGGAGTCCGGCGGCTTTGAAAGGGCATAGATGGATACAACAGCTTTAATTCCCAGTCGGAATCGGCTGGTTGACAGCAAAGTAAAGCAGTTAGAATATTCTAAGTATAGCGCACACCTAAAACACTTAAATTGATTTTTGGCTTGCATTGCTTTGCTCCCGTTCTGGTACTGCTGTCTGTTTCTCCAAACTGGGGCCGTGTCGACTGCCATCTACTGTAGGTAATACTCTGAAGTATGGATAAGTACCTCATACAACCCCACATAAATACATCCAAACCATCCCTTTTAGAATGGATACAAATGCAACCGACTGAAAAGGATTAATACTATTTCACATTCTTTGCATATTTGCATTCAAAGCATGTATTCCCTGCTCTTTCCACCAGTAAGAAATGGAAAAAAAGAAAGTTGGATAACAAATGTTTCTTTAATTGAAACTTGCTTCCAAGTGAACTAATCAACAGGCTGCTCTTCCTCACTGCATTAAAACGTGGCCGGCTGAGCTCCAGGGTAAAACTATAGATGCAGCGTTATTAAAAATGGTGGGGGGGGGGGGGGGGGGGGGAGATATTAAGGCAGCTGATTACAACAGCGGGCGGTCTGTCATGCACACACGCATACATATTAAGTGCTGTGGGAGCCACTGTAGCTTATAGAATCGACATAATCTCAACTCATCAAGAGTGTAGCAGAGTAGATTGCAGTGTGAGTGTTCACATGGAGCCGCTGGAAGTTAATCAACTTTGTTCGAGCAATAGAAGTTCAACTGTGCGTTGTGAACTTTAATTTTAACACAGGGACTCGGGAGATGAGGATAATCACCGTGTTTACTACGTTAAAAGTGTTTTTGTATGCCATTGCTGTGATATGTTCTGCAAGAGGCTGTTCAATCAGAACCGTCACACCTGTAGTGAACACCGACACACCTGCTAGCTACAGGAGCTGGGAGACACATTCAGTTATCTTTGAGTCAGGCCAGCTGTTTGCCTCTGCTCCCAATTCTTAAACTAAGCTAAGCGAACCGTCTTCTGAACTCAGAGCGGTGTTAACCTTCTCATCTTACTCCGTTTCGTTGACAATGAAACTAACAATCAGCATCTCCCCCCCTCCTTCCTACCTCAGCTCCATCTCTATGACATAGAGACCGGCTCGAAGACCACGCTGCTGAGTTTCTGCTCCTACGTCCAGTGGGTGCCCGGCAGCGATGTGGTGGTGGCTCAAAACAGGGGAAACCTCTGCATCTGGTACAGCATCGACAGCCCAGAGAGCATCACCATGTTCCCGATCAAGGTGAGGCTTTGCTCTCTTTGTGAGTGTGAGTGTGTCGAGTATGTGATTCCACAATTAAAACGTCATACTGGCCTTTTTCATATTGTCATTTGACACTCTACTGCCTGGTACTTTTTCCAACAACGCCGCCGGTTTTGTAAAGCACGTGTTTCGTAAAAAATTGTGTAGCCTCCAAGCCCACGTTGAAGTAAACTAAATGACATCACTGTGACATCATCAGGGTTATTTCGCCAGCGGTAGTTCTCCTTATGATGAATAAACTGACCTGTAGGTGCAGAATCAGCGGCGTTCCCCTTTGAATAAAGGCAAAATGCCATTAAAATAGTAGTAGTAATAATAAACGTTAGTTTCCACTTCAAACTTTTTCTTATTTCTGCTTTTTCTTTCACTCTCATTAATAATAAAAACCAGCCAGAGGAAGCTCTTGTGGTCCATCATTTGAATTCATTTTTTTGTAGTGACTAAGGATACTGCATGATAGATACTCCAAGCCCTGATTCAAAGTATAATTATCTACTTATAATCAGCAAAATATACGTAAACTATCAGAGTACTCGATGTCTCCTGTGAGTTTTATATTACTGTGTATTGTATCATTTCATAATTATTACCGATGCATTAATGTTTACGTAGCATTTTGCTCTAGTAGTCGGTTGAGGCGGACCCAGTTTAAAGTACTTTATATTCCGTTGCGTACTTTAATCTGTAACAGTGCATCTATTCTTTACAAGCGTATACCTTGTCCTTGAGTGAATGCACTCGGTTACGTTCCACCACTGCAACAGCCGTCTCTCTAACTTTAAACTGGTTTCACTTTGCTCTGTCAGGGAGACATTGTGGATCTAGAAAGAGTGGATGGCAACACAGATGTGATCCTGACGGAGGGCGTCAACACTGTGACGCACACACTGGACCAAGGCCTCATTGAGTTTGGCACTGCTATCGACGACGGGGACTATGACAGGTATGTTTGGACTACTGTGACGGAGAAATCAGCCCCCATCACTGTCATTATCGTCGAGTTGAACATCCGTCCGGCCTTCCGACTACCGGTACTTGCTGCTTGTTCTGGGTCAGAGTCGCGGTGACTGCAGGGCGAGCAGAACAGGCCAGATGTCCTTTTATCCAGCAGCTTCCTCCAGCTCTTCTCGAGGGAGCTGGCAGGACGGCCGGGAGGCGTGGTCTCCTCAGTGCGTCGTGATTTGAACACCTCCAAAGTGATGCTTTCAAATCGTCGCCACTGACCTCTCTCAGTGTGGAGGAGCAGCAGCTGAACTCTTCACTGCGGCTCTGAACTCTAAACAAAGTGAGGCCAGCCAACCTTTAACGGGACTTTGGTGATTTGTGCTTGTCTATCAGTTGAAAAAACAAATAATTAGTATGTGATTGCTGGTTGCTGGGAGATGTAACACACTTGCGAACTAAAAAATATGATTTGTTTTGGTCAGAGGATTGTGCTGCAGGAGGCTGTCGGCACCGTCAGACCTGCAGCAACTGCTAGATACAGTAGCTAGGAAGCTCCCCATCTCAGAATGAGAGTGTAGGTTGTTGTAAAAAACTAGAACGAATTCATCTTTTTCAATTGATTAATTCATCCATCCATTTCCTGCTGCTTATCTGGGTCCAGGTTGCATTCGTTTAATTAACAACTACTTTTGTTGGACAATATATCGTCCCAGAAATAATTGAGATGAATTGTATTCTCGTCATTTTAAGACCATTTTATGCCACTGATTTAATGATAATAAATGTGAAAGAAATATGAAAATCTCCTAAATAATGAAAACATAAATCAAATAAAACCACACAACCAAAGTAATGATTAGAATGGACTGTCGGCCTTTGTTAACAGAAGTTAAACATGAATATTAAACATTTGGCACAGAAACCAAGTCCTTTTGTACTTATTCTTCCACACCTTCTGGTTGGTCAGAATAGGATAAGATAAGCCGCTAACATAAAAATGATCGAGGCCATGTCCGTATATCGTGCAGTGAGCCGATAGCATGATTAACGTGGCAAGCCATATCATAAGAGTTATTATGGCTGGGAAGTATTAAAACAAATGTGCCATAATATGACAAGGTCATATTGTGTTTTTAACAGCCCAAGTCTCACAACCGTTTTTTCAAACACACACAGCATCTGCAACACAAAATACTGTCGTAGCTAACTTTATGGCCTCACTCAGCTTTACATCTGTGTGTGTGTGTGTGTGTTGACAGAGCCACAGCATACCTTGAGACTCTGGACATGTCACCAGAGACCGAAGCCATGTGGAAGACCCTCAGCAAGCTGGCTCTGGAGACTCACCAGCTGCACATCGCAGAAAGGTCAGCGAGACACGCACCACCAAACCTTATACTTTTAATAAAAGGTTGCTGTGACTGATGTTGCACTCTCTGATCATTTCTGTGTTTTCTTTGAGAGTGCAATCTCCTTGCACACAAATGTCCAAACCAAGGTTGTGACAAAGCGTTACATCTCTGAAAACACCAGTGAACTATTTAGTCAGAAGTTCTCCTCCACACCAGCCCTCTCTTGCCTCTCAGTCAATGAGCTTGTAGATGGCTTCAATTTTAAAGTTAAAAATATTATTGATGCCATTGCACCCACTAAAGTGAAGGTTGTCTCGGGTAAGCAAAGATCTCCTTGGAGAAATGCTACGCTGGTCAAAATAGAGAAACGAGAGTGTCGGAAAGCTGAGCGCAGGTGGCGAAAAACGAATCTCCAGGTTCACTGTGACATCTATAAAGAGAGACTTCGCAATTATAATTTGGAACTTAGAAATGCAAGGCAGTCATTCTTCTCTGACATCATAACCAAAAACAAGAACAATACACGCGCCTTATTTGCTACCGTTGACAGGCTAACAAACCCTCCAGTGTCGGTAGCTGCTGAGCTCCAATCCACTTGGGCATGCAATCAATTTGCCTCCTTTTTTACTGACAAAATTCAGAAAATTAGACAAGCAGTCAGTGCCTCCACACCAACCACAGGATATGTGTTGTCCCCATCTCTGAATAACATCCATTCAAATATCATGACACAATTTCATTCAATCGACCGTAGAAGCCTAGAAGACATTATACAACATCTGAAGTCATCCTCCTGCTGCTTGGATATTCTACCAACACACTTTTTCAAAAATATTTCAAACTGCATGACCACTGATCTTTTACAAATTGTAAACACATCCCTTCTCTCAGGTGTCTTCCCACAAGCCATAAAAACTGCAGTTATTAAACCACTCCTAAAGAAGGCTAGTTTAGACTCCGCAACGATGAAAAATTATAGGCCAATATCAAACCTCCCATTTTTAAGTAAAATAATTGAAAAAGCGGTTTTCCAACAGCTGACCAACTTCTTGGCCGTAAATAACTGCTTTGATGTTTTCCAGTCAGGCTTTCGACAGCACCACAGTACTGAAACTGCTCTTGTTAAGGTTTTCAACGACATCCACTTAAACATAGACAATGGCAGAAGTTCAGTCTTAGTGTTACTAGATCTCAGTGCTGCATTCGACACGGTCGACCATGCCATACTCCTAGAAAGACTAAAAATCTGGGTGGGACTCTCTGGCACAGCACTTAACTGGTTTGAATCCTACTTGAAGGACCGAGAATACTTTGTGTCTGTAGCCGATTACACATCAGAGCTGACAAAAATGACATGTGGTGTTCCCCAAGGTTCAATACTGGGGCCTCTTCTGTTCAACATCTACATGCTTCCACTAGCTCAGATTATGGAAAACAACAAAGTGTGTTATCATAATTATGCAGACGACACACAAATCTACATAACTATGTCACCAGGGGACTATAATCCCATACAAGGGCTGGGTAACTGCATTGAACAAATCAACAACTGGATGTGCCAGAATTTTCTTCAATTAAACAAAGATAAAACAGAAGTAATTGTTTTTGGTACCAAGGACGAACAATTGAAAATCACCGCTCAGCTTCAATCACTGATGTTAAAACCCACAAACCAAGCCAGAAATCTAGGTGTAGTTATGGATTCAGACCTCAACCTGAACAGCCATATCAAGACAATTACAAAATCAGCCTACTATCACCTGAAGAATATATCAAGGATTAGAGGACTTATGTCTCAACAGGATTTGGAAAAACTTGTCCACACATTTATCTTCAGCAGACTGGACTACTGTAACGGTGTGTTTACAGGTCTCTGTAAAAAGTCCGTCAGAAAGCTGCAGCTGATTCAGAACGCTGCAGCTCGAGTCCTCACTAAGACCAGGAGGGTGGATCACATCACCCCAGTTCTAATGTCTTTGCACTGGCTTCCTGTCCAACAAAGAATTGACTTTAAAATCCTGCTGTTGGTTTACAAAGCACTGAATGGTTTAGGGCCAAAATACATCTCTGATCTGCTGCTACCTTATGAACCATCCCGACCCCTCAGGTCGTCTGGGACCGGTCTACTTTCTGTTCCCAGAGTCAGAACTAAACATGGAGAAGCAGCGTTCAGTTTTTCTGCTCCACATATCTGGAACAAAGTCCCAGAAAGCTGCAGGTCTGCTGAGACCCTCAGCTCCTTTAAATCAAGATTGAAGACTTTTCTGTTTGCTGCTGCCTTTAATTGAACCACACTCAATTAATATATTAATCAATTTCCTGCATTTCTGCATTTTACTACTGCATTTTATTTCTTACACTGTTTTTTAATGTTTTAATGAATGTTCTTAATTGTTTTTAAATACGCTGATGTGAAAGGAGTACAAGTGGAGACTGCACAATTATAACGGTATTTCCTTCGGGACCAAGCTCGTGCCAGGCACACACTAGAAAACAAAGATCCATAGGTGGTTTGTGTGTGGGTTGACAGAATTGGCAGTGTAGAGGTTTGAGTGCAGCGTAGATGATCTCTGGGAGACATCGATTTTTAATGGTTTTATGAATGAATGTTCTTAATTGTTTTTAAATCTCCTTTTCTTTTGTCTTATGTTTTGATGCTTTTAATGGTTTTATGTGAAGCACTTTGAATTACCTTGTTGTTGAAATGTGCTATACAAATAAACTTGCCTTGCCTTGCCTTGCCTAATGTTTGTGAGGACTCTCGATGACTTTGTGCATTCCCTAGCTCCTCACTCTTACCTGAGCCATCACAACACAAATGGCTGACCCTAGCCCTAATTCTTATTCCAAAACCTAGTCTGACCCTCAAACAGGCCTGTCCCACTGTGAGTGATTGGTCCCCACAAAGGTAGCTGTACAAGGACACACACACACACAACCTTGCAAGCTAATGTCTCTGAGCTAATTACATTCTTTATCAGTTTTCATTGTACGTGAGACTTATCTTTGTGACTGAAGAGAATGGAGACAACAAGGGCACCTTGGTCACCTGCAATGAAAAAGCTTTTGGACACACACACACACACGCACACACACACAGCAGATGACTGTGTTTCTGCCTGACCCCCCTCTCTAACTTCATTAATCATCAAAGACATTTAGCGCTCTCTCTCTCTCCCCATATTTCTCTCTGTTTTGAGAAACTTTTAAAAATTGGAATTCTCTGTCATTAATAATGCATATGCTGTTCGTTAGGCATCAGCCTGATTTGCATAAATCATGAAATTGGGGGAAGAAACGTTTTTGTGTGAAGTGTGTAATGTTAATGAGGGAGGGAAAGGGATGTTAATGAGAGAGGGAGGGAAGCGAGAAAGAGTCAGACAGAAGGAGTTTTCTAACTTGTTTTTTTTTTTTTACTTTCATGACTTGTTCATTAATCTGATGCAACTGTTCAGAGAGAGTTGGTAATAAAGTGGCGAAATGCTAAGACGAGCCTTTTCATCTCGCAGCCCCTCCGACTGCAGCGGATCTAAAGGCTAATTAGACAAAAGCTGTAATTTATCTCAGTTCATTGAGTGAACCGTTTTTTCAGAGCTTCGACTGAACGATATTACCTTCCTCCTTCACTGAATGTCTTCTTCTTCCTCCCTCTGTTTTTATTACATGTCCTCTCTCTCTCTCTCTCTCTCCTTTATCTTTTATAGGTGTTTTGCTGCATTGGGGGACGTCTCGACTATGCGTTTCCTCAACCAAACAAACCAGATTGCCGACAAAGTTTCACAGGAAATGGTGTGTTTCGTATCACAACAGATATCTCAAAACTGACCATGTATACAACAAATGCAGGGTTTTTAGGGTGGTATGGAAATATTTATAAAAGTTTTTAAATGTCATAAAAGTCAGAGGAGCGTGTGTGTGTGTGTGTGTGTGTGTGTGTCTTTTGATCAGGGAGGAGATGGAACAGCGTCTTTCCAAGTCCAAGCCAGCTTGGCGATGCTGGATAAGAACTTTAAACTGGCTGAGATGCACTACATGGAGCAGGTCGGCGACACGCCCCGTACACACTTCCAATATGTATATTTGTATATAATATGTAGAATTAATTGCTGACGCATTCTTGACAAACCATACACAAAATTCCGCAAATTGTGCTCTTTAATAGCATTTGAATTGTTGTGATTTCAAAAGCAATAAAAAAATGTATTTCAAATGAATATACCATTATCTTCTGTCTGTCTGTGTTGGTAACACCTGTGATTGGTCAGATAGTTTACCCATAAATTAGGAGCCCACGGTTGAGCTCACCACATCAGGAACTCTAAACGCAGTGTATCAATATCACACCTGCACTTGCTTTATTATTTGCAGAAGTCTTAGATTGTGCAGCACTGAGTCAAATGTCGTTATCTCGTTTTCTGCAGAATTCCATCGACGAAGCGATACAGATGTACCAGGAGCTCCACATGTGGGACGACTGCATCGCCGTGGCTGAAGCCAAGGTAATAACACACGGACTCAATTTACACTTTGCGTTTTACCCGAGGGAGATGCTGTTATTGCATGCTGGTGTAAACACCCTGGACCATAAACTGGGCTTTTAACAACACACCGCTGACGTCCACAAACGCTGCCGACAAGACTGTCTGCCGTCCGCAAACTCAAAGCACTTTCCGTCGTTGCCCCCCCCCCGCCCCCCCCCCCCGCGTTCTGCTCTACAAAAGTATAATTCATCCCATTCTCCTCTATTGTTCCCCCATTTTTGTTCACCATTATAACTGCCTCCTATAGGAACAAATATATACGCCAACCTTAAGGATAAAAATAAAAGGACCAGAGCCATTACTCGTAGAACACACCCCATAGCACAAGACCACAGGCGCCCCCTCAACCCATTCTTTAAACTGCCTCAATCTGTTCGGGGCTATAGATCCCTAGGCCTGGAGACGGGCAGGCTGTGGGGAGTTTTGTCCGCTCTGCCATTGCATCACTCAACAAAACAGCCAGTTTTCTAAGTCTTGAATGCATTCTCCTCAGCGCAGATGTAATCCTGTACACAAAGAAAAAAACGAGAACCAGACGCAAAGTGAATTTTTTCCCACCTCTGTTCGAGGTAGGGCGTGAGTTAAATTTCTGCGCTGCTGGATCTGTGCACCATTTTAATTTGAATTGGTCCTAGTAGGTTCCCGACATGATACTAAAACCACACGTGGAACCTTTTAAAGGTTTCACGAAACTCACTTGGTATGTAGATATAAACGGCTCATTCTACGGTATGGTAAACACAGCGATTCTTCTTTCCAGGTGATTATACACGAAAGAAAACATACTTATTAATGTTCCATTTCTGCCAATAGATCCCCATAATGCTACACACTGGGCCTTTAACTGCAAATGATTTAAATATGGCTACAACTCAGTGTCATCAATCTGTTGATTACATCAGAAAATATATCGTCTCGAAACCCAAGCTAACATTTTCAAATTGCTTATTTCCTATTAACAGTCCAAAAAGCTAAAGATAATAAATGTACAACGGTATTTTAACAGCGAAAAGCAGCAAATCAAAGTGAATATTCAAGATGTTTGCTTGCTAAATGGCTTAAAGATTACATTGTTTTCTCTTAGGCAACGCAGTGTTTCAGCACTAGATTTGAAGCCATGTCTAACGTAGAAACAAACCCCACCCTCAACCCCAAAAATGACTCTCTTAGGGCCACCCGGAGCTGGACAGCCTGCGTGGGAAACGCTACCAGTGGTTAACGGAGACGGGTCAGGACGAGAAGGCCGGCGAGGTGAAGGAGAGCGAGGGAGACTTCCAGGGTGCCATCAACCTCTACCTGAAGGCCGGACTACCGGCCAAAGCCGCCCGACTGGCCATCAGCCATCCGGAGATCACCAACAACAGCGACACCGTCGGCCGCATTGCCGCCAATCTCATCAAGGGAGAGTTTTATGAACGGGTGAGTGGACTCTATCTGTCCTAACTATCTGTCTGCCTTATTTATTGCAGAATTTATCCCAGCTGGTATCCTATGCCGGTAAATCTTTCTCCTCCTTTTTTACCTCATCTTCCTCTCTCCTCCTAACACATGGAGAGGAGAGGTATCAACAGAAGAACCTTCTTTTCTTCCTTTTTTTGTTTGCAGTTTTACACTCTGTCTCCCTCCATCTGTCTGTTCTTTCTCTACGTCTCTTTCTTTAGCCGTTTGTCTGAGAACTCAGTTCTCCTCCCGGAGCCATCTGTGTTTCTGTAACAGGTGGGAAGGAGTGAACGAAACTTCAGAACAAAATGTGTTTGCTGGGTTTTGATGGTGTGGGGTTTCATCAGTTTAGGTGTTTTGAGGGTCGGCATTCTGTATATTTTCCGTATCTTGCAAAGATCACATGTTGTGCATTCTGTTGTTGAAGAAATGTGTGACCTAAGTGAATTAAGTATGTGGACAGCCAGACATTACACCCATATGTGATAGTTTAACATCTTTTTCACGATAACAACCTCCAGTCTTCTGGGACCAACCACAAGGGAGTCAGTGAGGTCAGACACTGATGTTAGGTGATCAGGTCTGGCTCACAGTCGGTGCTCCAGTTCACGCCAAAGGTGTTGGATGGGGGTTGAGGTCGGGGCTCTGTGCAGGCCAGTCAAGTTCTTCCACACCAAACTGGCTAAACCGTTTATTTATGGACCTTGCTTTGTGCGCTTGGACCTTGTTGCCATGAATATCGATACGAACCTTGAAAAGCAGCCCAAACCAAAAGTGCACAAACGTATGTGTCACAGTTTCCACATACTTTTTTTTCGGCAGTATAGTTTCCATTCCCAACAACCCCGACTTATATAATATAATAAAGACATTGATACGCTCTATATCTTCTGACCAGGCAGGAGATCTGTATGAGGAGATCAGAAACAACCAGAGAGCTTTGGAGTGCTACGTCAAAGGAGGTGCCTTCAGGAAAGGTAAATAAATGACATGTAGATAGCATGAATATGCTTAGCCTATATTTTGAATAACTACCAAAAATGTGTATGTTTGGTGATTTTGTTTGTCATGCTAGCAGCTTTAGGGAGGGCAATGTCGATCGATTGGTCGGTCCGCCACTTTGGTCCAGACTGAATATATCAATAACTATTGGATGGATTGCCTCTCTAGTTGGTACATGCATTCATGAGTCCCAGAGGAGGAATCCTAACAACCCTGCAACCCTCTGACTTTTCCTCTAGCGCTAGCGCCAACTCCCATCAGCCTCAGCTGCACTTTGTGTTATTAGCAAATGTTAGCATGCTAACGTGCTAAACCAAGTACCTGCAAAACTAATGGCGTTCCCATCAGCCTCAGCAGCACTTGCGTTACTACCAAATGTTAGCATGTTCGAATTGCCATTGTGAGCATGTTAGCATGCTGACGTTAGCATTTAGCTGGAAGCGCAGCCTCACAGGGCAGCTGGCATGGCTGGTTGTACATTCGCCATAATTACAGTATTTATTGTGAGTATACAAGCATCATTTTAAAGTACAAAAGGTACACGCAATATCATGTGACAAGATTTTGGACAATAACAGGTGGATGCATGTTGTTTAGTTGAGTGTGGGTATACACTACAGTAGATGTACACTATATTAAGTAAAGTTTCTGCTTCCTGTAGCGGTGGAGCTGGCACGCCTCGCCTTCCCTGCTGAGGTGGTGAAACTGGAGGAGGCCTGGGGAGAATACCTCGTCCAGCAGAAACAGATGGACGCCGCCATCAACCATTTCATTGAAGCAGGGTATGTAGTGTAGAGGAGTCAAGAGACAAATATTTGGGCAGATGGAGAGGAGGCAAGATGACACGTTAAAAGAAAACATCAGAGACGGCCGATAGTTCTTTAAATCATCACCAGGACCATAATAGATGTCTTTAAACATGATTATATTCCCCAAAAATACCAAATAAATACAGCGCCCAGGTTTTTATTCTTTTCAAGTTGAAAAAGCATCAGAGTAACTGAATTTTGACTGTGGGAAGCTAAAACTCTCCACAGAAACAAAGGTTTGAAATGTACTTCTTCTGCTGCTAGTTTCTCCTGCCAGAAAAAGTTTCAAGCCGTGCCTGTCTTAATAAAAGTAACTTAAATCCTAACCAAAGTTAATTCACTTTCCACAATTGAAGTTGGCTGTGTTGTTGGAGCGACACAATCAGATAAGATAAACCTCTATTGATCCCCAGCGGGGAAACTCTGTTGTTGTTGTAGTAGCACAAGGATAGAAATAAATACAGGTCAGTATAAAAAGTAACAGAAATAAATACTAAGAGGTGCATAAACTAAAATATGAAAAGAAATGGAAAAGTGCACACAAAGAGTGCTGATCTTCCACCAGGTTTTTCTCCCCTCCCAAACAAAGAGTGGAACCTTCAGTTGTCCCTCCTTGGCTCCTTACAGTCAAGATGGCGGTGAAGAGAAGACAAAACAGGATTAATTTATCTCGTATTCCGCCAAACTCTAGTGAATCATAACACAGCGGCTATGGAATTACTCTGCAGATGCTCCGGTTAAAAAATACGACCAACCTTTTCCATGGATGTCAGTTTTTGAGCCACGACAAAGGCCAAAATGTGGTCTAGGTTTTTAGCCTTGTAGTTTTTAGTAGCGAGATGATTTTAGAAGGTGAGGTGAGTGAAAATGTATGGATACACACAACACTAAAGTCTTCTCTGTTGTCTTTCTCCGGTCCACCCTCAGCTGCTCGCTCAAAGCCATCAAGGCGGCCATCGCTGCTCGTCAGTGGAAGAAAGCCGTCCACATCCTGGAGCTGCAGGAGGATTCGTCGGCGGGGAAATACTACGTGACGATAGCTCAGCACTACGCCTCCACGCAGGACTATGAGGTGAGAGAGGAGGGACGAGGCGTGAGGTGGCTTTGTGGTTCGGTGAGCACCTGAGATTCCTTTTGCTCCCTGAACATAACCCCAGGAGAGTGAGATGGAGGCAGCCAGAGGGATGAAGTAGGCAGTGACATTTTGCCACCAGCAATTCATTTCTGCACATCTCCCTGGAATACATACGTTCACCCATGACAAACACACACACACACACACGCACACACACACACACACACACACACACCACCCTGAATACATTTCAAGCATAAAGTCAGAGGATCAGCTTTAGCTCGGTCTCTGTGGAGCATTGTGGGCTGTGTTTGCTCGAGGGTGCTTTGGCAATAATGACAAGTTGGATTGTTTTAGTAGTTGCCAGAAATACAGTTTAAAAGAAGAGGAGAAAGACACGATCTGGTATAAATACAAAGAAAATAAAAAAGGAAGAGACTCAATGATGGTGATGATGATGATGGCGAAGCGTACTCTGCTCATTCTGATGAGCTCAGCTGAGCCAAACGGCCTCCACAGACTGTCAGCCTCTGAAAATAGCCGGCCATTTCAGTCTGTTTGCTCTGTGGGCACATTCACAGAAAGTAATTAAGATAACAGGCTCTCTGCTTTCCAACTTGTGGAAGTTGCCGGAAAGTATAATTCAGTCCAAACTAAAACAATGGAGGAAGCTCACACCTGTGATGTCAGTGCAGAAATTATCGCGAAAGGAAACAATGACTCAACGTTTTTGCTTCGTTGATGCCAGTGTTAGAACAGGTTCAATGGGAAATACGTCTTTCCTTTACGTAGCAAAAATCTGGTCGTGGTGGATTGTTTTCCCTTTTCTTTCTGCCCAATCTTTCCTAAATTGTTCCATTAACAGAGTGCAGATACCTGCTCTTAAATTAGCTTTATATGTGTCTTTTGTGCTCTTTTTACCCTGTAGGAATGCCATTCTACTATATTGATGTGCTGTGGATGTGTCAGGAGGTTTAAAAATGATTTATTTTTCCAAGTGCCTCCCAAACTAATGTAAAATATGAACTTCTATATCGAGATCTTATGATATTCAGCCTGTATTTTATATTTTCTGTGAATTTTGTGTGTATTCTGTGTGTTTACGGCCTGTAGGTGGCAGAGCAACTGTTTGTGAAAGGAGGTCACATCAAGGATGCTATAGACATGTACACGACAGCAGGACGCTGGGAGGAGGCTCATAAGGTTAGTATGGACACAAACTACACTAACAACTGTGAAATAAATAGAGACCAATTTGGATTATTCAGGCAAAAACACAGTATCAGTAACATGTTCCCGTTTACAAAAAGGAAAATAATAATATTAACATATAAATTGAATTAAATTGATAATGAAAACAAATGTTTTTGACAGGATAGTAATGGATATTTGATCCCAAATGAATCCCATGATGACAATCATATGGATATTTTGGCCACTGATGTCGGTGTAGCTGTGAAACAAAAAGCCATGGCCATGTTTTTTGGTGCATTTTGTCTGCAGTTGGCGGTGGAGTGTATGACAGAGGAGGAGGTCATGGCTCTGTACATCAGCAGAGCTCAGGAGCTGGAGAGAGATGGGAAATTCAAGGAGGCCGAGAGGTAAATGGAGATTTATTTATAGTAATTTGCTGCGTCATCGGCCGCTGGGTGCATGAAAATGGAGCGAGGCAAAGTAATGTGTCCGTGTTCGAAGTAATTACAGCAAGAAAAATAAGGAAAACGGTGTTTGACGTTAGACAAAGTGGAAATTTCAGACCCCTCAGTTAAACTGACTGACTCTTTATTATGTCTCGACTGAAGTCTTTTGGCACTCAAACATAAACCCCCCCCCCCCCCGAAAACAAACCGTTCAGTTACTGTAGACGTCTACGTGTGTGCGTGTTTGTGTGTGTGCTCGCAGGCTATTTGCCACAGTGAAGCAGCCTGACCTCGCCATAACCATGTACAAGAAGAACCGGATGTTTGATGATGTCATTCGCCTGGTGGCCAAGCATCACCCCGACCTGCTCACGGAGACCCACCTGCACCTGGCCAAGGTACATTAGTGTCATGTCATGGAGTTTCATGACCGTGTATTAGGGCCATCGTAGGTCGAGGAAAATTACAGAGTTGGGGGAGGGGGTAAATATTTTACCTTGCAGAGCAGCTGGATTCTCGCCATGTCAAGATCCCGCGAGAATTGCGGGTTCACATATCACACATGTCATATACATTTTTTATAGTGATGAAGAGGTTAGCGTAGATGCTGCAATGGCATCAGTTTTATCAGAACTGGAGAGCAGTTCCCCATTGAACAAAGCGCAAATATCAACACTGAAAGCTTTTCTCGATGGAGAAGATGTTTTTGCTGACTTCGGGAATAGTTTGATTGACAGATGGTGCATCCAATCACCTGCCAAGTCTTTTTTGAAAAGTTTCTTTTTTTTTTTCAAAGAGTATTCAATCAAGGCTTCTCAGATGGTTCTGTGTAACAAACCATCTGGTGGGTCAGGTTAGGTAATATTCAGAGGAAAAAGTAATGAGAATACACTGAGATTAGAGTTGTAAATTTACGAGAAAAAACTCACAAATTTACAAGAATTCTCTGAGATTATAAAGTCTTAAATTTGCAAGAATAATACATAAAAATACCACGGCCGTCACCGTTAAACAATGTGAGAACACGAGCCACACGGCGGGCGGTGGCGAGCAGTTTCGCCATGACACAGGGAGCTTTTGTAACTTGACTTCACATGTTCAATCTTTCCCACATTTCACATGCTGGATAGGAGTCCAGGACTGAAGACATCCTCATGCCAATATTGAGTCGTAGCGCCACCTCCTGACAACAGGAAGTTGGCCTCAAATGACAAAGATCATTTGATTTACATGACATTTCCATGGCGTGGTCTACACGTGCTGTACAGCAACACGACGTATAATCAGTGTGAGTTCTCTAGCACCACATAGTTGGCACAGGAGATGGAACAAAATTCGCAATACATCATTTCCAAGCAGTAAACGTGTCCGATGAGATTTATTTATACGGCGCTTTTTTACAGACAAAAATCACAAAGCGGTATTTCAAACATAATGGGGCGAAGGCCTGTTCGTCACACTTGCAGCTTTGATTTTTGTTTTCCTTCTCGTCCCATGGTTGTCATCTTCAGTGGCCGAAGGACCATTGATCCCTTGCTTGGTGTCATTATTTTTCCGCTGCTCAGCGCCCTCATTAGCAATGGATGAGGTTTCCTATCTGAAAAAGCTCTCATAGGCTCCAGTTCTGGCACCCTTGCAGCTTAATCACATTTTCTTTATTTTTTTTTACTGTTCTCTATGTCTTATGTAATAGCAGACAAAATGTTCACAGTTTTGTGGTTGTCCAATTATCATGTGAGAATTACCCTGCAGTGCTTTGAACTGTAATATTAATTAGAAATGTCTCTAACTGAGAATTATTCTCTGAATTCAGACGAAGAAGCCCATGAAACAAAACAATTTTTTTTGAGATGCACACAATTAGACCACACGCATGTCTAATTTTATAACAAGGAGCTTTTAACTGGTTGTGGAACAGTCTCAATGTAATGCTGACGCCTCTATATGACCTACATAAGCAAACAAGGACCATCAGCAAGAATGTCGACTATGTAGTTGTTCTTAAAGCCGGTCATCGGGACTAATTCCCTGCAAAGGAGACCCGGGCCGTATTGTTGGGCCCGCTGGACGGAAGGGAGGCAGGGGAGAACCAGAACCAGGACTGAGTGGGGTAGACTGTCAGACCCTGCTGCAGTAAAATAAGAGGTTTTGTAGAGACTCTGGTGGTGGGAAGCACTACCACCTATGTCCAGAGAGGCCGCCAAAATCAACACAAAATGAAAGCTCCCCGTAGTAACTTTAAGTACAGTACTTGATTAAATGACTATAGTTACATTCCACCGCTCACACTCTGAGACCTAAAGTCCCTTTAAGCTCCCGATAGTTGCAGCAAAGAAGATTTCAAAGAAATCCAAAAGAGTTTCATCATTAAGTAGTTAAGTTGGGTTTCTTTGCTTTTGTCAGCAGTTCTTTTTTTGCTGTGTCACAAAAAGAGTACAGCCGAAGGGGCATGAATTATACTTATCAGCATTAATGTATTAGAGTAGTAATGTGCAATCATGTGGTTTTGAGAGGTCTTACTGTCCCTGATATGTTGATGTGCATGGTGTAAATGTGTGTTTGTAGGAGTTGGAGGCTGAATCCAGGTTCTCAGAGGCAGAGTACCACTTCATAGAGGCTGAAGAGTGGAAGGCTGCCGTCCACATGTACAGAGTCAACGACATGTGGGAGGATGCATACAGGGTAGATATTTGCTTTGTTGGCTCGATAGCTGTTAGTGGCTTTACATCTCCAAAGATATCTGGAGTTTTGCACTCCAAATGTTTGAACTGCAATTGTATTTTTTGAAAGCCTAGAACCTTGTTCCACACTACTAATGTTGACGGTGGCCTTAGCTCATCACTTGCAGCCCCCACCGGATCTACCTTCAAAGTGTCAGTTATACAACACAAGAGAGCCCTGTGCTTATTATTACAAGTAAATCAAACAATACTACATCAAAAACATAGTGAGTTTAGACACGTCCGTGTCTTAAAACATGTTTTATGCAATCTTTTGATTTTTATAGGTTGAAAGTATGGGTTCAAAGGAGTTTATACAAATTATAGACACAAACTAAGTGATTAGAGAACTTCCGACTGTGACATCAACTTAGTGGAAGCATCAAAAAAGAGCAACAACGAGGCATACAGCATAGATCAGAGAACAAAAAAGGTTCTCCAAACAAATACTTACGTCACCAAAGTAAATTGGAAGATGCTATAATCACACAAAGCACTTACTGGCTTTAAAAAAGCTTTAAAAATTCTTGAGATTGCTATATTATACCATTTTTTGTGGTGAATGTCATTTCACCGGTCAAATTAGAGGTCTAACGTGTATTTAACTTGCTTCCCTGTGTGGCGCTTGATTTTAATACAGAAGTTATAATTGCTGACAAATACCGTACATTAATAAACACATAAAAGGTTTTTATAGCTGCGTATAACTACATTATTTTGTGGCATAAGCCATTTATTCCATACATATGTACAGCTTATGAATGCTGAATAGGAGGACGTAAAGTAAATTGAGATCAGACTTCATGGGCACGGCATCGTTACAAGCCTGTGCTTCCCCCGTCCACGGTGTTTATTGCGGCTGCTGCTCTGGGAGCACAGTGCAACTTTATAGCTGCTATCAAATGTTTTTCTCTGGGATTATCTGTGGTGAGGGTGCTATAGGGAGCCACACTGCTACAGGGCTCCTACAGTGATATATATATATATATTTACCACATATATTTTTGTGTGTGTCAGGTGGCTAAGAGCCATGGAGGTGCCGCAGCTCAGAAGCAGGTGGCCTACCTGTGGGCTCGGAGCCTGGGAGGAGAGGCGGCCGTCAAGCTGCTCAACAAGTTCGGCATCCTGGAATACGCCATTGAGTTTGCTTCAAATAACTTGTGAGCTGCACCACGACACATAGACACAACATGCACGGTGGTTCATTTTTCATTTGCTGAGCATCCAGAGTCAGATGCACTAAAGCCCATTCCCGCCAAGTTTTTATCAAGTGATGATAAAAACAAAAAGATCATGTCAGGCATTGTAGTGTGAGTTTCTCACAAGTGAACGAGGAAGTATTTCAAAATAATGATTTTATTATCTGAAAATAATGACTATTTGTCATTATTTTAAGATACTGACTCTTTATTTTGATTCTTGTTACAATGACGATTCTTGTTACAATGACTTTCAGAAAACAAATGTCGTGATATTGCCAGGAATGTCTCACGTGCACTGTTTAAAAACTAAATTTAAACGTTTTATTGGTTTTACTGTCTGGCAGGGAGATCCAACAAATGTAACCTCTACAAACGAATTGCATCTTAAAAGTTTCTGAGTCATGATAGTCAGTGAGTCCCTAAAGAGAAACTGGGATCAGTACAGTAGGTCAAGAGACTGTATTGTGAAACCTGGCTTGATTTCTTTATTTACTCCCCAGCTCCTTTGACTTTGCCTTCGATTTGGCTCGTCTTTCCAGTAAGGAGAAGATTCCTGAGATCCACCTCAAACACGCCATATACCTGGAAGATGAGGTAAATCTGTCCCGGTCCTGCTGCATACAGTAACCTATCTGCTGTCCATACTGTACCTCCATGGGATACGCATTACCAAAACCGGTGTTTTTGTTTTTTTAACTCTCACCTCCACACACCACATTATCTTGGAAAGCCTATTACCTCCTTCTGCAAAACTGACTGGTGCCTATTTTTGTTATCTTTATAGTTCTGTCCTTGGGGGGGGGGGGGGGGGGGGGGAATTATGAGACATGCAAAAGGTCCCACCGCCTCATTCAGACTTTGTAGTTATTTAGACTCTTTATGTTGTTGTAGTCGTTGCGCATCTCTGCGTGGTTTTGTGTCTCTCCCTGGTGATTTTGTGTCACTTTGTAGTTGTTATGTCTTTCTGTAGTTCTTTTTCTTCTGTAGTTTTTTTTCCCCTTTTGTTTTCGATTTGAGTCTCTTTTTTGTCATTTTGTGTCTCTTTGGAGTTGTTTTGGTCGTTTTGTGTCTCTTTGTAGTAGCTTAATGTTTCTTTGTGGTAACTGTTTTTCTCTTCATGCTTTGTATGGGCCTCTTGGAGTGACATTTTGTAGGTGGAGGCCAGAGGGGGGGCCCCTGACACTTAAGGCCCCTGGGCCTGTGCCCGGTTGGCCTGTTCAGTAATCCATCCATGATTCTGTCCATCATTCCGAACGGCTATGAAATGATTCCATGCTTGTAAACATGTGAATTTACCTTTAGTCTGCATACGTTGTTATATGTGATAGTCGGCTCCTATCAGAAGATATCTTTCCACCAAATTCAACAAGATACATTTCATAACATCCAACATACGTTGTCATTGTGGTGATGATCATCGTAAATGTAATTTCTGCTTATACTCCCTATCACTAAACATGCTCTGGACTGCATGTGAAGAACAGTAGGTAGTGCTTACTTCTGATATTTCTGATCATCTTCCAGGGCAAGTTTCCGGAGGCCGAGGTTGAGTTCATCAAAGCAGGAAAACCCAAAGAAGCCGTGCTCATGTGAGTACATGTATCTCTGTGTTACTGTCAGCTGATCAACAGCTGTTAGAATTAGTGGCAGATTTATCCCTTCTTGCAGATCAGTGGTGCAATGTAACAAAGTACATTTATTCATACTTTCATTTTGCTATATACTACATTTTAGAGGGCAATATTACACGTTTCATGTTCCATTTCTGCACATAGGATTTCAACTACTTCAAAAACTTCTGTTCTTTTATATATATATATTTTGCCGTGTTTGTGCATGTGAACTGCTCCAGGTATGTCCACAACAAGGACTGGGCCAGTGCGCAGCGGGTGGCTGAGGGCCACGATCCAGAGGCTGTCTCTGAGATCCTGGTCGACCAAGCCAAGTTCTGCTTTGAACAGAAAGATTTCCAGAAGGCTGAAGCCTTCCTGCTCCGAGCCCAGAGACCCGAACTCGCTGTTAAATATTACAAGGTAGCTGGCTTCAGAATAAAACAATTTTTTTTTTTAAAAAGAGTTGTAAAATGTTGTAAGGAAATAGAATTTCTTACTCATAGACTTTAACCATCCAGCTTTTGGTCCGTTATTCTTTTTATTGATTCCATATTTATCAGGGTGCGGACTTGTGGAGTGATGCCATGCGGATCTGTAAGGAGTATCTCCCCAACAAGCTCTCCATGCTCCAAGAGGAGTACGAGCAGGAGACCTCCAAGAAGGGAATCCGGTGAGATTTAGAGCAACAAATAGAAGAAATCAATGGGCCTCATTGTCATTTACTTCCTCGTAGTCCAGGGAGCCAAAAACACAAGAAACAACAAAAAAATCACTGAAGCTGTAGTTGTAGTTACAACATTAGCAACAGCAGATACCAAAAGCCTTGTTAACAGGACTTGTAATTATAGAGAGGTGGTTTAGTATTTGTAGGACATTATTTCAGGAGCTCATATTAGATTTTGTTGACCTTTCATGTCGTTATGTTGGTAAGAAACCTCTTCAAAGCCAGAGGGAAACCACAAACCCCACAATGAACATTTCACAGGCTCCCCCCATAGTATAATCTATGCACAAAGAGTCAGTTTGATGCTTTATTAAAACACAGCTCATGTGTTATCCCACATCGGGAGTACCAACGAGGAATAGCTCGTTAGCCAGCGGACCAGCAGCGCGCAGCTCTCGTCCTCCTCCCGTCGCTTCTCCCTCTTTAATGACTTGTGGGAGGAAACATCAAAAGTTACCAATGGAAACGAGCGAGGAAGTGAGAAAACACTGAATTATTGCTGCAGAGTTTACAGCTCGGGCTCCAGACAAGTGCAAGGCTTCACAGGCGTCTGCAAAGCATGATCGAATTGTAGTTTGACGCCTTTTATAAGAAATGTAATAAAAGTAAGGCCGAGAAAAAGAGAGGGATGACGAACAAGAAACAAGGGGGGGGGGATAGATATCCTTCATGATTCAAAAAGGTGAACTGTGGATATTATTTCTGTGAGTCTGCTCTCTTTGAAAGAGTGTTCTGTTAAATAACAGATATTCTGCCTTATAGCTACAGCGGGAACGCTAAAAAGAGCTGTTTCTTGTGGGGAAACATTGGAATTGTGAATGACAGAATTGACCTGATTGATCTGAGAGGTATCGAATGTTCATTCATCATCATCTTCTATTTTCCTTCGTCTTTCTTGCGAGTTGGACTCAAATCACGGAAAAGGCGTTTCTCTGTTTCGCTGTGTGCAAATATCAGAGCAGTGAAATGTAAGTCTGTAATGTTAGTCTGCGAGGGCCCCGTTTCATTCTCTTGGGCGGCACCGATGGCCATGAGTTGTAATTGAAGGTGCGTTTACGGGTAAGCTTAGGTAGAAAATTTCACGGGTTCGGGAGGGCGGGTCGAAAAAGTGACAGAGCAGCGATAGCCGTAGGCTGAATCACTTCTTTGTTACCTCATTCTGTGATGTATAAAAATATTCAAGATTATTACTTTGAGTCAAAGCAAGAGGCCTTTTTTGTCGCTAATTGGCCCAAATATCAAGAGTCTATCATTCAGAGATTCTAATATGTTTAATAATGCATCGTTGCTTATTTGGCGTTCATTTGAACCTGAAAAGTGAACCTCAAATGGAATGCATTTGTTGTGACTCTGTGTGTTTGTTTGTTGGTTCAGGGGAGTGGAGGGCCTGCTGGAACAGGCCAGGGAGTGGGAGCAGTCAGGCGAACACTCCCGGGCCGTGGAGTGTTACCTGAAGGTGAAGGACGACGCCAACACCGCCCTGATGGAGAAGTGCTGGATGAAGGTAAAGGGTCCAGTCAGCACAAATACAGTTCCCTTTACTGGCCTATAGGGCTGAGCATTAATCGGTAAATACTTTGAGAATCGGTTAATAGTTTAAGACAGTGGTTCCAAACCTGAAGGTAAATCTGTGGGGTCGTCAAATAATTCACAGCACAAGAGAAAAACATATCAACCACTGAAAATGATATTATCTACGACAAATAGCTTCAATTTAAAGGGCCACAAGCCAGAAATGTTGTGCAGCATCGGTTTTGGTTATTTATCACGCACCCCTTATCAACCATTCTCTGGATTATTTGATGCTATTTCCTCTTTTTTTATAATATATTGCTAACTGCATATAGTGCATAGTGCATAGTGCCTCCTCAGTCAATGCATTTAAGACCAGCCTAGGGAGAGAATGGCAACACCATCAAAGCCAACGCCAACACATATTTTCCTACTAATTCACCGTCCACTTTCACGTTCTTCATGAACATATCTAATAAACCTTGAGACTCAACTATTTACGGATGAGGATCAAGCCATCACCTTGGTCTAGGGTCTCAATACTCTTAAAGGGTACCTAATGACCTTTACTAAAGATAAATTACTAAAGATAAATATCTTTGGACTGTTGGTCAGACAAAAAAATGCAATCTGAAAATGGGAAATTGTGCCATTTTTCACAATTTTTTGACAATATATTGTCTCAATGATTCATTGATTGAACATAAAAAAATCTTGAAAATTAAATAATTATTACCTGCAGCTCCCATTTAAAGATATCGAAAATGAAACCACAGTTCCATAGAAAACTTATCGAAAAAAGAAAACGAATGAGTCTTAAATTATCGAAAACAATACAGGAAGTCTTTCTCTAAAATATTGTACACGGTATATATATATACACCATGCGCAACACTGCTGTACTCTTTCTGCTGTGTGCAGTCAACCTCTCCATGTTTATAATGACTGCTACATCTAATCTGAGAATGTAACTTGTATTATTACATTTTTGGTTGCCTCAGAATAAAATGAGGACTACAAAAAACAAAAAACAAAAATGTGTCCACAACAGAAGCATATGAGCATTTTAATCTCACCAATTAGCTGCTTTCACATTCAACATAGTAGCGGATGGATGATAGGACAGATGCATTATGGGAGCCAGCATGATGGTGGTGGAAGGTGAAAAGGCCACCGTGTCACCAACGATCAATAGATTCCCTTGTTATTGACTAGAGTGCTATGGATATCAGAATATTGAAAAGAAGGTCATGGGTCTCATGGATCAATATTCTTTTTTTTTTCTCCTCATGGAGTTTGGTTAACCAGTGTGAGTAAAGGAAACAAAGATGGCGTGTGCTCGATGTGTGTTTGGTGTCCCGGTGGGGTTCGAGGTTTGGGGTCAACACAATCAATATGTGGCTTCCTGTGGAAAGACTGAATATGAAGATTCGATTTTATTTTTTTATGAATGTTGTTTAACCAAACAAAAATTACAAACATTCGCCAGTTCCAGCTTTTCTCATTTGTTTTTTTATTATTTAAAATTTAAAATGTTTGGGTTTTTGGACCGTTGATTGTGCAGAACAAGAGCTTTGAAGTCGCCTTCTGGTCACCACTTCAGAAAACAAAAAAGTAATAAGTCAAGCTGTAGAAAATCAAAATGAGAATTGTCTTTACGTACAGACACAAATGTTCAGTGGATAGATTCATCTAAAAACACAACTGAGTGATTGTTATACCGTTAATAAAAATATCAGCTCTATCAGATATATTACAATAACGGCTTCTTGTCATTTTACATGTTTCTACCGTTGTACTGCAAAACCTTTAAGACATGCTGAGAAATTAGTACTTTTTATACCAATCAGAGTTGGATATCTTTTTTTCTTTTTTCGTGGTAATTGTACTACTTATTGACAAATGATGCAGTATTAATGTACCGGTAGTAGTTTCTCGAGATGATACATGATGCAGATTTTACATTTGATTATGTTTATAGTCGTCTTGACATCTTATAACCCCATAATGTTCAGCAGATGCAGAGGGACAGAGTACCTCAGGTTAGAATGGATATTTATTTTGCGTTTGGATTTATACTTTTGAAATACCGATATTAATCTACATACCTGTTTGTGTAAGACAAAACTAGACATACTCTGGTCAACAAAGGCCATCTTTGTATCCTACAAGTGTGTGTTTTATGTGTGTGTGTGTGTGTGTGTGTGTGTGTGTGTGTGTGTGTGTGTGTGTGTGTGTGTGTGTGTGTGTGTGTGTGTGTGTGTGTGTGTATCCAGGCAGCAGAGTTGTCCATCAAGTTCCTCAGCGGCGATCGAGCGGTGGAGGTGATCCAGGTGGTCGGGCCACGACTCACACAGCTGAGGAAGTACAACGCTGTGAGTGAACGCGCAAGCACGCCTTATCTCGTTCGGATGAGTCAGTTTCAGCTTTTCTCAACTTCTCTCCTGTTGTGTTGGCGTTCTCGTGCTCAAGGCTGCTGAGCTCTACCTGAACATGAACCTCGTCAAAGAGGCGATCGATGTCTTCATTGAGGGCGAGGAGTGGAACAAAGCCAAGAGAGTCGCCAAGGAGCTGGAGCCCAGGTTTAAAGACACAGACACGTACATCACATCAATGGTGTAAAAGTAACCAAGTACATTAACTCAAGTAGTATTTACATGTTCTCCCACTTTATACTTCTACTCCACCACATTTCAGAGGCAAATACTGTACTTTTGACTCCACTGCGTTTGTTAAATAAGGAAACAAAAGTGCGCAATGGTTGACACACTTCCTTTGTGTCACGAGTGGAGCTTTCATTCTCCCAGGAGATCCCAACCTGGAGGCAGACAGAATTGCAAAGTGATGATAGGGAGTGCAGGGAAGCAATCTAAATGGTGTCATTGTTCTATAGCCACGACATCGTGCAATCGTGTCCTTCATGATGAGAAGTTAAAGCGACAAAACGTGTGTATTGCCACTTTAAGATCAAGATCTCAGAGTACTTCTTCTACATACTTGTATAAAGCATATTTCTTCACAAGCACACTTGTGTGTGCATTTTCAATGTGATACCATCTCACTTAAACGATCGTCTTAAAAAAAAAACCCCACCTCTTTAAAATACGTGGAAATTGTCTCCGGTTGAGAATAACTGGAATGTCTCTGCCCTGTGTCTCATTCCCCTGATCTCTCTGGCAGATACGAGGACTACGTGGACCAGAAATACAAGGAGCACCTTAAGAACCAAGGCAAAGTTGACTCTGTACGTACTACACACTCTGTTACACACCGGATCCAACGAGTATGATTTTTGTTGAGGAAGTATTGCCGTATTATCAGTTTAATGCTGCAAGTTTGGGCTTGATTGGGACAAAATCCACTGTCAGCGAAATAGAAGACATCCTTTACTCGCTCATCATATTGCACAGGAAATGAACCAATCTGAAATGTGTTTAAAAGAACAGAAACGTGTGTCGTGTGTGTTGATTATTTTCAATTGTTTGTGTTTTGTTTATGTCGGTGTGTCTCATAGCTGGTGGGCGTGGATGTCATGGCAGCTCTGGACATGTATGCAGAGAGAGGCCAGTGGGAGAAATGTCTGGAGACAGCATCTAAACAGGTACTGAATGCACAATCTACATGACTCTTAAAGGTCAAAGCCGCCGCAGGTGAAGCTCACACTACAGACGTGGCATTTAGTTAAAATAAAGAAATGCTCTCTGTAACCAAACCTTCCATTAAGTAGTTCAACTGGATGTATGTAAAGTTGTCCTTGAATAAAAAAACAACATCAACAGTAGTTGTCAGTGTTCTTCATCATCCCTGTCATTTTGTCAGAACTTTAAGATCCTCCATAAGTACGTCGCTCTGTACGCTACACACCTCATCAAGGAGGCGGACCCTCCGAAGGCTCTGCAGCTCTACGTACAGCACGGAGCGCCGCCCAACCCTCAGGTACAGTACGCCCGCACACGTAGCTCCGATAGAGGGCTCCTCATGAGCTATGTGAGAAAAAAATACCTCACTAGGTATGTTTTTCTCACACTTCCTGTTTTGCAGCCTGAATATCTTAACACCTGGATTCAGTGATGTTCTGTAAACACACCTTGAGGGGTTTCTCTCGCGAAACATAAGCCTCAGCCAGTCAAATGCTGCCAGTTCACTGTGTTTACATACAAAGTCTTTTCAGCTACGGCCTCACCATCAAATGTCAGGCATCTCTGGTTTCCTGTGTACGTATCTTATGATACAAGCAAAAAGCATCAATGGAAGGTCCCACCAAGAACTTTAGTTTTTCCTACTCCCAGAACTTTAACATCTACAAGCGCCTGTTCCTGGACCTGATTAACCTCCCCGACACTGATGGACCGGAGTCTTACCGGATGTGGGCCGACCTCCGCAATTTCCTCCTGCAGCTGGTAAATGACAACAGAAGGAAAATTGCTTCCCTCCAAATACCGTGATGTGAATTTCCTGATTTTCCACAACTGTTCCTTTTACTGTAATTCCCCTTTTTGTGATGCCTGTGTTGTGTGTGTGTGATTTCAGTGTGAGAACATGTCCCGGTCGGCCGAGGCCAACTCTCCAGCACATGAAGACTTTGAGCAGATGCTGCTGATCGCTCACTACTACGCCACGCGATCCGCCGCCAAAGGAGTCGCGCAGCTGGTACGCGAACCACAGAAGGCTTTATTTATTTTAAGATAATAGATTTTGGGCCTAAATTGGAGTTCAATTCACAACTGCACGATCACATTTTGATCGTAATAGTCTGCTTTCCATCTGGAATGTTTTTTTTTGTGTTGTTCGATGTTTTTCTTGTGTTCGTCGTCGTGTTCAGGAACTGTGGGGAACGATGCATCTCACCACAAGGTTCAAAACCAACTGGTGCATGTTTATAATATTGGCAGTCGTTGTCTAAGAATGTCTTTTATAAAAAATTTAAAAAACGACGAAATTCCAATATGTTGTATCGTTCCAAAGCAAGCTTAAACCTCTGAAAGATGCTCCATGGGTTTTAAAGCAGAGCTTAACTCTCTACTTTCTTCCTCCGCTGTTTGACAGCTGACTTGTTTTAGTGCTGATTTTTAAAATCGAAAGCTTCTCTCCCTCTGCAGGTCAGCCTTCCAGCCAAGCTGTCCGTGTCTCTGCTGCGTCACACTGAGCTCGTTCCTGCAGACAAGGCTTTCTACGAGGCCGGCCTGGCCTGCAGGGTGAGTCCACCGATGAGAGAGGAACGCTAGTTCTTCCACTTCCGGATAAAGTCTCTGTGCTAAATGCTCTCTTCAGTTCAGTTCTAGTGTTGGTCACGGCCTGAAAATGTTCCTCCAACCTGGTTTGTCGTTTGCTTAAGTAATGTACTTGAGCACAATTTTGAGTGACTTTTACTTTACTTGAGTATTTTCAATTAATGCAACTTTATACTTCTACTCTGCTACATGACAGAGACGTACGTTTTACGCCACCAAATTTCAATCAAGTACATCCTGCTCATAATGCTTTCATACTTTTACTGAGGTAAGGTTTTGAATGCAGGACTTTTTATTGTAGTGGAGCATTTCACCACTGCTGAAATGAATGAATCCACTCTGCTACAATCCTATAAATGGACAAAAATTCTGAGATATCCTGCAAATTCCCTAAAAAATACTCCCCGACTTCCCATCACAAAGTTGCAAAATATATATTCACCACCATCAGTTTTGAAAACCTAGGAATAACATGAAATATCCTTACTCCTCTGACTGACGCATGAACATTAACTTTATTAGATTAACTTTACATCATGTTTTTTCCTAACCTGGCAGGCTGTTGGCTGGGAGAACATGGCCTTCATCTTCCTCAATCACTTCCTGGATCTGTGCGATGTGAGTGAAATCCTTCCTAACGTTATTAGACAATGTGACCATGGATCAGGTGTCAACTGGGACGATTTCTGTCTCCAGGCGGTAGACGAGGGGACGCTGGACGCTCTGGACCACTCCGACTTCCTGGGCACCGACATTCCCTTCGAGGTTCCAGTTCCCACCAAACTCTGTGTCACCGTAAGACATCCGTCCACCACACGCACGCCGAGACATCCCACCGGGCACGCTGTGGTCAGACTCATCAATGGTGCCGCGTTATGAAACAGATCTGGGGAAAGATTGTGATCAATGGAGCGTGCACTTCTATATCTCCCGTCTCGTAGTGTAACACAGAACATACATTCATGCATGGAAATCATTTTCCGCAAAATGAGTGTCAGCTGCTGCACAAACGTAAGAGAGAAACGATATTCTATTCTATAATGAATCGAAACACGTAACATGTTTATGACACAACGGCCTGTGCACGTGTGGAACGTTGATTACTCCTGTTAACGAGTCATCTTCAAGTCCAAGTTTGTTCTCAGTTTAAAAATCTTACTTTATGGTCTTATTATATACATCTTTAATCATTTTTAATAACTTTGAACTACTGTTCAACATAAAAACATATTTTTTCATCTCACACTACGTGTTTAATTAATGTGTGTGTGTGTGTGTGTGTGTGTGTGTGTGTGTGTGTGTGTGTGTGTGTGTGTGTGTGTGTGTGTGTGTGTTGCAGGACGCCCAGCGGGAGCAGATCCGTGACTGGGTGCTGATGGTCTCCATGGACAATCGGTTGGAGCAGGTTCTGCCTCGTGACGAGAGGAACTCGTACGAAGCCTCGCTGGTGGCCGCCAACACCGGCCTCCGCTCTCTGCCCTGTATCCTCACCGGTAACACACGCACGCACACACACGCGCACACACACACACACACACACACACACACACGCACACGCACACGCACACACACACACACACGCACACGCACACACAGAGTATATTCCCTCACTCTGTGCTGTTCCTTCCTCCAGGCTACCCGGTGTTGAGAGATAAGATGGAGTTCTCGTCCGTGGGGAAAGTAGCCGTCAAGAAAGACTGGAACAAATTCCTCATGACCACAAAGGTGAGACACAAACAAAGTCCGCTCGTGGAACGTAACCAAGTCCGCTGACTCAAATACTCTTCTTAAATTTGAGGTACTTGTACTTAACAGTCTTTTCTTCTCTCTGCTTTCACTCCACCACAAATAGTTTAACAGCTTCAGCTGATTTACAAAAAACACGCAAAGCGCTTATTGAGTATGATGTTTTCGGTATAAATTAAACTACATATACGCAAGTACAACTGAAACGATTCGTCTATTTTGTAAAGTTATTTTTCATGTCGAAACATTTCATGTTTCCCGCTTCTCAAACGTGCAGCTTTCCTTTTAATAATTGTAATGTGTTATCAATGTTGATGTTTTGGGCTTTTTGGTCGGACTAAATAAACATGAAGGTGACACGTTGGGTTCTGGGTAATTGTGACGACATCTCTCGCTAGTTTCACAACCCAAACAATCGATAAATGGAGAAAATAATCAGCAGATTAATCCAATCTCACTAACAAAACTCATTTCACTGGGTTTCATCATCTCTGTCAACATTAGCGATTTTATGTGAATCAGCAGAGTCGACTGATCTCACGTCTGCAGCAGTGGCGGCGTGTGTTGAATCCGTTTTGTCATTGGCTGTTGTTTGTGTCCATCTTCTCCATGCAGACCACTCACAGTTCAGAGTGTCAGGACGTCCTCAAGTTCATCAGCCAGTGGTGTGGCGGCCTGCCGGCATCTGGATTCTCCTTCCAGTGACACACACACACACACACACACACACACACACACACACACACACACACACACACACACACACACACTGCTATTTCTCGTTCTGTTACACTCTTCCATTTTTGCTGCAAGATTGCCAGAAATTTCTCCTCTCCGCCGCTCCGGAAACCAAACCCTTATTTAAAGAAAAGATGACTAGCTGCCATCTAAATATTTATTTATTAAACTTTTCATATGTATTTTCTGTAAATATGGCGGTCATAATGCTGTTTCAAAAACCTCTCGCCACTTCCGGGTACGTAGTCTCATGGAAAATAACTTGAGGGATTAAGTTATTTTCCATGAGACTACATACCTGGAAGTGCGGATGTAGAATTTAAGTCACATGTGAAGCAATTAAATCTTTTCAAAATCAGCCACATGTTCTAATATGAGAGATATGTTGTAACTGACAATGTTAACTCGCGCTTAGGACGATGAACCCACACACATTAGCTGAATTGTTTCTCTGAACACGACCTCGATTCCTTACTACTTCCTTATTTCCTGTCTGTGGCGCTCAGCTCCAAGCCCATTGGTTCCCGCTGAAGAATAGAATCGTTTCAAACGAGAGGAAATGGTGCATTTGTTGAGGACTATTTTCAGCGGTGGATTAATCCACATTTGTTGCTCTGGTATTTGGGGCAGCAGGACGGTGTATGTCGGACTGAGTCAATAAACTACAGTGTGTGTGTGTGTGTGTTCATGGTGATGAAGGAACATGTCACCCAGAGCAACAGTGTGGCTCATTGATGTGTTTTTAATAGTTTTTCGGCAACAAGGGAGCTCTTTTACCCCCCCCCCCGTCATCGTTACGAGGAGGACAGGACACACAAACCCACTCACTTCCTGCGCTCACACTTTATTTTTCGCCGTCCACTTTATCCTGAGCCGTCACCATGACAACACATTCCTCCACTCTGCTGAATCTTCTCCTCTCATCAGAAGGACTTCCTCTCAGGATGGCATCGCTGAATACAAGCCAAAGGTTTTCTGTCCGATTTGAACAAAATAGTTTCGAGCAGATGTTTACGATACTTTGATATGTTCGACTGACTGTTAGAGGGACTATTTAATGTCTGCTATTTCTCTGTGTGTGTGCTTAAGAAGCCGGTATCTCTGGCAATGCCTTTATTATGTCTTTGATATGGAATGTATTTTGTTCATTGAAGTTAAATAAAAGATAGTTTTCAAGCATTTTCCCAGTACAGGTTTTAATCCCTTTTCATTGTGTCGCGTTTGCTCATTTTGTGGTGTTTGCTCAGATGGTAACGCAGTTGTTAGTACGTCAAGAAACTTAAAGCTGCAATCTCGAAGATGTCCGTTTCGTTTTCTTTGGCGACACCTATGGCGATAAATGGTAATGCAGGTTTTTCAGATCTCACTTCCCAGAGAGCACCGGTAATGTCGCCACAGACGGTTCATAATCCTGCAAATGCAACGGCTTTCAGTGAGCAATAGGCTCGATCACCTTTCTGTCTTTCTGTCACCTCATTCGGGAATAGAGATTTTCCAGATTGTGACTTTAAGTGATATTTGAAGTTTAATTTCTTTACATCAAGCCCTGTAAGAAAGGTAATGATAAATCATTCCCTCAAATCACTGATTTATTTCTCAAATTACATAGCCTGTCCTGAAATTACTAATCTGTGCACTCAGGATATTTATTTAATTTCCACAATTTAGTTATCTATACCATTTGAAGTAAAAACAGTTATACCAGTTAGGACATATACAAAACATTTTTTGGGGCGGGGGGGTTGTCTTTTTATTAACTAACTTATTACAATATTACATCATTTATACAGCATGTGAAACAAAGCTTTTCTGTCTTTTTTGCACAGTTCAGTCACACTGTACTTTGAGCTAAACGCTAACATGCTGTTGTTTACCAGGTATCGTTTTGGCCTGTTTACCATGGTAGTTTAGCATGTTAGCATGCTAACACCTGCTGATTTGCACTAAAAAGAAGAAAAACAGCCGAGGCTGACGGGAAGGTCGTATTTGATCAAGTTAATAGACTAAATGTCCACGCTGGTTTATGGGGATGACCAATAAATGTAAAATATAGAAGGCAGGTTTTTAAGACACTTTACGGGGAAAAAAAAGATTCAGACTCAAATTCTATTTGTGTTTATTTGTGCAGTACAAATACAATGAAATAAGTCAGTACAGAAGACTACAGAAATGAGGAAATAATTGCATCTGAGTCAAACATAAAAACAGCAACAACATTCCTTTATTTATAAATTCACAAAAAAATCTTTTTGGGAGTTCAAACACAATCTTACTTTTTAAGTGCAGTAAAAACTAAATGAAGCCCTGTCTTTTAAACTCACTCATTATGATTGTACATATGTACACATATACATATATATAATATATATATACAGCCGCCTCCTTTCCCAGCAGAGGTACTGTACATCTGCAATCAATAGAACAGCATGTGTGTTTGGGGAAAATGCATTAGTAAGTGATAACTCCGGAGATTTGCTGCTGTGCTGCTGGCTCCATGTCTCATACTCACCTACACTGTTCCAGCTGAGAATAGATCGTTTACTGAAGTCAGCCCACATATGAGTGTTCTATATCCACACTCACATTACTGCAGACATGCTGAGACATCTATCACAGAACGTATTAAAGTACAGTTATTGTATTAGGAAGAAGGTGATGAATATCAGCTCAGGAGGCGTCTGGACTCATGACTCTTTTTCATTTTTTCTTTTTTTTTTAAAGAAAATAATGATTCCACAAATTAAGGTGAAGAATATCCCTCTGAATCCAATTCTGCTTTTAGATCTACTCTTTTATTCTTATTCTCAGTATTGGTTGGCTTCATCTGCATAATGATTCATGTGAATTTATCACCTCACTGGCACTGAAGCAATGAAGAAGAATGCGTTATTTTCTACATCATACGTGCATTAGTCTACGTATAAGGCCCCCTGTAGACCTGTTAATATGAATATCATCATCTGTACTCAAACTGTACACATTTGTTTGTACATAATCCTCACTTTTAAAAAATGTGTTTTGTCCATGCTTTTCTTAAAGTTATATTTATGCGACTGAACTATGGTGAGGATGTTTATGTTACTCTGAAAGCATCTGCGCTCCAGTGTTACTGCTAATTTAACATCTAGCATCTTAGCGCTCAAATGAACCAGAGCGATGAGGTCCACTCGACCTGCATGTCAGACCGTGCTGTGAGTCTGGCCCTCTTGAAGTACTACAAATAGAGGGTTTCTTGTGATTTGGGAGGCTGATCCGGGGACGGTGATGCAAGTGAGATGCAAGCGAGCGGAAACATGAACAACGATGGTAAATGAAGCAACATTTTATGCTTTGACAGGGAATAAGAGATTTTTTTGTTTCTTAGTGATAAGAATAAAAGTAGCTTTGTGTTACTAATGGAGTTCCAGATTCATGTATGACAACTGGATTGCCTCATTGTAAAAGGCAATCTATTGTGCAATAAGAAAAATGTCAAACCATAGAGATCACTATAGTTGTTCACATCACAAACGAATAGTACATAACATTTTTCTCCTATATTCGTGGACGTATTAGGTATGACATCAGCCAACCAAGCACAGTACTGTTTCTACTGAAAATTCTATTGAAATTTTCCTTTGGGTTTACACTCTGTGCAGTGTCTGTCTGCAGTGATGGAATTTAGAAGTATTGCAGCATAAAAATACTGTTACCAGTAAAAGTACCACATTTAAAATGTTACTTAAGTAAAAGTGTAAAAGTATTAGCATAAAAAAGTAAAAGCTCTCATTATGTCCCCCATCATTGTAATGCTAATGTATCATAAACAATATTATCCGATCATCATCATTGTAACATCACTAATCATTTTTGTAGCCGGTAATGGTGGAGCTAATTTTAACTTAATTTTGTGTAACAATTTTAATCTGAAAAGTAACTAAAGCTGCCACATAAGTGCAGTAAAACACACTCACTTAAGTACAAGTACACCAAAAGTGTGCTTAAGTACAGTACCATAGTGAATGCACTTAAGTGTTCCACGGCTACTTAAAGGTAAATGTGCGCACACAAATATCTCTTTATCTTAATATCTTCTTAAATGTAAAATAATTCCCAAAATGTCCAAGACACATTTTTTTTTAAAAAAGTACTGTGAAGATCCAAATTTCTTACATATACTAAAAATATCACTATATTTTTTTAAGAGAGGAGCTGGGCCTTTTTTTTTTTAGGAGAATCTTTTGGAGTTTTTGGAGCACCATCTAGTGGCCACTAGCGGTACTGCATCACGCTCTTTCTCAGTTACAAAACAGCCCAGACATGTGTTGATGAGTTGGAAAAGCTCCTGGGGTTTTATTCATATTCCGGCTGAGAATGGTGGGTCTTTGATGTGGGCACTAGAGGCAGTCTTACACTGTCTGCTCAGTGAGTTCAGTGTTGATTTCCAGGCCACTCTCTTGGCATTCACCGCGTGCCTTAATTGTATGGACATTTAAATCAAGGTCCGCTGTGAACACGAGGAGAGATGACCCATAATCCCCCCCCCCCCTCTCACCTTGTCCTGTTTGACTCATTTTTCGCCTTCAACCGATTCCACTCAATCCCCTTTTTCTCCCAACACCGCTCAATCCTACTGTATCCCTTTATATGTTCAGCTTCGCTCGGCTTTGTTCGCTTCTTTCTCCTTCTCTGTATCCCTCACAACCGTTTTCTCAACCTCAAAGTTGTTGTTGCCATGTAACGCATACTTTATTTATGTTTATTATCAAAAGCACAGAGGGACATAGATAATGCTTAAAAAAAAGAGGAAATGTTCCAAACCTATTTAATGCATTTTTTTATGAAGAACATAATAAATGAATGTCACCATATCAAGCTCGAATATCTCTTATGGACTCTTACAGCCTGTGTTTTCTGCGTTATGTGTGTATTGGTTATATTTTTGCATGAATGTTTGCTAAAGTGATGAATACCACACAGATTATTCATCATGACTATGTACTCATAAAATACACACAGACTAATCCTACCAAAGATGTACATCATGTATGCTGACTACACGAAAGAAGTACACCGACCATAACATGTAAGACGACGTTGATGCTGATTATACTGCATATTGTGATTCTATTACACTATGTATTAAGATACTGTGTCTTCTGCTGCCGACCAAAGACAGACAAGCAGCTCAGCAGACTTGTAGATGCTGTAACGGTCTATGTGTGAGTGTGAGTGTAGATGTCATCGACTGTAATGGGTGTCCTGCTGACCTCCACACAACAGGCTACATGCTGGGACAGATTCGAGACAATGACAGAACTGACAATATATATCAACCGGCTCTATTGACTATATAAAGATTAAACTATGCATGCTATCTATGATGACTTAAAAGGGCAACGCCAGCATTTTGCATGTGTAAAATATGCATATGAATGTGTTTTTGCACCGTCCACGCTCTGGTTTCCATTCATTTCTCACTCTGGTATGAAAATCAATTTGCAGAGACTTAAGGCCACGGTTCTCGACCCTTTTTTTTCTGGGTGGGGGGCTTTTTTTCCCTAAAAAGAAATAATAATGTCCACTTCTCACCTCATTTCACAGGTTCAAGTTGATCTGTGATTCAACCAAATTGGGGTTTTTCTTTCTTCTCAGATTGCTGCATTGGACTCCTCGTTGATTTATTCTTGTAAAAGCAGAGATAATGTTCATCGGAGACGGATTGACAGATTGAAGTCTCTGCAAAGTGATTTTCATAGTGAAATGTGTGAAAAGCATGCATGGGGGGGGGGGGGGGCGGGGAGAAAAATCAGAAATAACGCAGCATGCAGAGGGAAATTATTCAAAGTGTTATGGAGTATTAAAAAAACAAAAACCCACCAGTATGATCCTTTAAGCAGCACTGCGGACCATTAAAGCATTATCCTCCATTATCCAGCAGCAGCAGCAGCCATAATGCACGTTCTTATGGCACCACTGCATTAATGACACAGCTGCAGGGGAGGAAGCTGCTGCTGCTGCTGCGATATCTACTCCTCATCCCACATGAGCACACAGCCCTGTCAGCTCCAGAAACATCATGCTATGCAGCCTTTTTTGTTAAATTCTATTATTTCAATGTGGTCGCTGCAGATGGAGCAGCAACAGCATCTGTGCTGCTCAACGGCTCTCCGGCAGAGGAGAGGACCCATCTGCAGCCTCGTTAACCGCTGAAATCCTAATGACCCAGATAGCTCATGTAGGCTAAAATGCGGAGGGGGGGGGGAAGGGGGGGGGGGGGCTGCCTTTGTGGGGGTCGGGCGTGTGTGTCAGAACCTGTGTTCAAAATGTCTACAATACTCGAACACACAGAATATCTTCAATTACTCAAATTATAACATAATAAATATGTATGTGGGCCCAACACATTACACTTATAAATAAAAAGGCTGTAATGTTTTATACAATTAAAACACCATAACTACCATAATACTACTATTATATATATATATATATTGCATTACAGATGCATTTTATGTATTTGGTCTGTATCATGTGTGTGCATGAAGCCTTTTTGCTCATATTTCAGAAAGAGATAAATAATAAGTTCCGCAGAGCACGACAGCACACTGCGGCTGCTGCAGGAGCAGATTTAGCGCAGATGAAAGGAGCTGGTGGAGGTTTAAAAACCACAAGGCCTAAAAAATAATAAATATTGATTTAAATGAATAAACCTTGCAGATAGCCTATTTTATTGGAAAAACCGAACAGTACCTTTTCAGCGGCAGGGTGCCCGGATAAATGGCGCAGCTTTCTAATAAAAATAAAATAAAATGTAACAATCAGCGGACATTTACCGAGGTTTGATGCAGCTAAGACCTCCATAAAACACACCGATGCAGGAGCTTCTGTTTCCCCGGTGATAGGACGCTTTGAAACCTGTTTAACCTGCGTGCGCCGCCCGGTCCGCGGTGCTCTCCTCTGGAGGTCCATGCAGGGATGCTGAGGATGCGGAGGGATGTTGCGGGGGATGCGGAGGTCGGACTGTCCTTCTTCTGCAGCTGAATTGAGAAAAAAAAACCGATTTTTTTTTTTTTTTTTTTTTTTTCTCTGCAGAATAACTCTTCAAGCACAGAATAGTCCAAACCCAGAAGAGCACCGGAGCCAAGCGATATCCTAAGCCCTCGGAAATCAGGTTTTGTGTGCGCTGGGTGCAGTCAGGAGGTGGGTACAGTAGCCGAATGGAAGGATGGAGGGAGAGAAGTTGGGCGCAGTCAGAGGGAGAGAGGAGAGAGGAGGGGAGAGGAGGGGAGGGGCTGGTCCTCTGAAAGAGTGGGAGTCAGATGGAGCTCCAGCTCCGTCCTCCCTATGCTTGTCATCCTCTCCTGAGGATGGAGGGAGGAAAGAAAGAGCGAGAGCATCTGCCTCACTGAGCAAACCAATCGAAGCATCCGACACTGTACTTAACCGCTATTAATGCGGTGGTTTAATTTGAAATGTGTTCAGGAAACAACATTATACAGAGCAACTGGATCTAAATAAAAACACTATATGGTGTGTATGGACTCAATGCTTTTTTTCGTCTCCTTGCTTGGTCTATGAGAAGATTGGGTTTAATGCAAGTGCGTCAAAGTGTCAAATAAATGTAATGGAGTAGAAGGATAAAGTGGCAGAGAATAGAAATACTCAAGTGGCGTGTGAGTATGTCACAATTGTGCTTAAGGACAGTACTTCAGTGAATACATGTGCATTCCACTTCCCCCCAGAACACCTCGCACATTAAACTCCACCTCTCCCATCCCCTTTGCTGGAATGTGAAATTGTGCCCGATCCTTCTGAATTATAGATGACTCTCACCGCCACAATCAGATGCTGGAATGTATGTATATCCCCCCCCCCCAACATGAGCAACGTTTCCTCCATGGGTTCTTACGGCTCGTCATCTGTCCCCCTCAGCCGTCCCAGCGTATATACTGGAAGCCAGTGGACTGATGGGGGGCTGTCGTGCACTCATTTGACTGCACCATTACAGCCGCAGCATGAAATAATCAGCAGCTTCCATCTGACGGAGCCTCGTTCTCTTCAGCCAACCAACAACCAGCTTTACTAGTCTGAATAAAGCTGGATAGTGAGTGCAGTTTGTACACACACACACACACACGCATGCACACACATTTCATTGATATGTTATGCTGTTTGTATATTTGATCAACAGTCCATGCTTATTCATGTTTTATAATTCTACTCAGCATATTTCCCTGATGCTCTTATTTACAATGTTTATTTTCGTGACACCCCACTACATTTATACATTACTGCTATATGTTCTACCATGTGTCGTTTTGGTTTTAATATCCGTGTGACAATTTGAAATTCCCTGATTTAAGCTTTATTTCTGCTGCATTTACATCTACATTAATAATCTAAGCACCGTGAATAATGGTAAGATTCGTAACAGTTACCTGAGTTGTTTGATGATCATGATTATGTGTCACGGGGCATGATGGAGGACTCAAACGCAGACCAGACCAGAAGTAGAGTGAAGTGGAATTTAATGAAAACTTAAAATCAGAACAGGAAACTTACAGGAACACACAGGGAATTCACAGACAAGACAAGAGACAAAGTGGGAAATCCAGCAGGACGAGGCAGGGCCGGCAGACGGGGAAACCGGAAACAGGACAAGCCAAACGGGCGGGCGGACATGACAATGATCTGGCAGTGCGTGACTGAGAGGCAGGGATTTAAATAGTGGCTTGAACAAGCGAGGGCAGGTGAAGGGAGTTAGGCTGGTGCTGAGGGAGTGGCTGACCGGGAGAGTGAGGAGGGTCTGGAGCTACACAAAGACACACACACAGAACACAGAAGGCAAAGCCTGGTCGTGACAGTTATGGGTATCTAGACAGATGTGGAGGGACTTTTATGAAATATCATCACAACAAGGAAGAAGGACACATGAGAAGGGCGCTGTCGATTGCATCAAACATGATGATAAAATCACAAGTTAAGACACAACAGCCCCACCTTTCCATTGTGCAATGCGTGTGTACAGTTCACACCACTGTGCAATAGCCTTTGTGTGTAAAGGTTATGCTTGTATATCAATAATAATACTCAATGCATTTACATAGGCCAGAGAATAGTGGCCTCTAACTGATAGTCCACAATAAAAAGGTTAATCTTTGGTTCTAAGAACTCCTATTAATATGATTTTCATACTTTCTCCCATACCAAAACACTTTTTTGTTTATTTTTCAAGGAAGACATACCAAACTTTCTTATAAGCACATGAACCTACCACTAAAAATAACAAAGAGTAATGTAATTGTCATTTAGTATTAAGCTTAATACAACTGTAAAATTGACACCAACAGAGTGGAGTGGGGGGAGAAGGTGCAGATAGTGAGGCCATAAGCAAAAACACCTGTCTCAATTAAATAAGCAGTCCAATTAAAAACAGCCACAAGTAGCAACAATGTCACGAGGGACATCTTCACTGAAATAAACCTCACAAGCCTGTGTTTCTGTAATACCGTTGGAAAACGTCTATGATATTATTTTTGCAGCACATTCTATGAGTGATTTGCAACAATGCTAAACTCCATTCATAATTCTACCAATTTAGTGTTCTACTGATTGGAAACGCTACACATAACCAATGTGCACGTATCAACTAACTGATCAAATTACTAAGTCGTCTGGTGAATTCGGCGCACACGTGTTGTTATTAGATAGTTACAAGAAGAAGAAAAAAGCAAGAAGTTAAGAATTTCATCAAATAATTACTGCTTATAGTCCGTGTTTGTGGGGTAACACATCTGACTTGGTCTTGAGAGACAAACGTTTACATCCTATTTTAAGTGCGAATATGATACATTTAGGCTTTCCGTTTTTTGTGTAGTCATTGTTGAGTAACCCTTGCCGTTACATAAGCCTTGTTATGGAGCACATGTCCGACTGTGTGAAGCAGGGGAGTGTCCGTGCTGCTGCCGGGTCAATGGTGTACTCCTCCAGGCTCCGTCTAGTTTGGCGTCATTTTGTCAACCGTAGCATGGCAGAGATGGGCTCCAAAGCCCAGATGCCGACTCCAGAGACAGCATTTCCCGGCCGGACCGACACCATGAAAGTCTCCGGTAAGCCAGCTTTTGTACGTTAGCTTCTTTAGCAAGAATGGTGTAACTTTTACGTAACAAACCAAAACGCATATTTGCCATTCTATTTGGTGTTCTGGTTATCTCGCGGTAACGTCTGCGGTACTGCCTTCTTTATACGAAGGGAACTAACGTTACATTCCTTATAAAGACAGTATAAAGGAAAGTAGCGTATACTTTAAATGTAGCCGTCAGTTCGGTAAGCACTTCCCCGTACTACTGCGCATGCGCAGGATCGGGGTTGTTTTTTTTGCATCTTGACAGCTGCATGGATATTGACATGCTTTGTTAAAATCGCCACATCTAATGTACATATATGACAGTACATATATGACCATATATAGGGATATATGGTTGTGCATATGTAACCGACTTGGAATTGGCATTGAAGGAGACGACTCAGAGGGTAGTTTTCCAGCATTTATTCGCTGCAGAAGACAACATTACACACATTATGCTTCCTGGTCTCACTCTCTCTTTGTACATCCGCTCATATATTTTCAACAGTCAAAAAGGCACGTAACAGCTTGATAATGTCATCGACTTAGCAGTTACTAAAGTATGTAGCGTAACCAGTTCCATTCCCGAAGAAAACAACATTCTTCCACACAACTTGACCTCAACAGTACGAAACACCATTGTGAGGGGACTACGGGAGCTTAGGAGGTACAGAAGAGGTGAGACCCCGCTTCCGCTGGAAGCATTAACAAAATAAAAATAGCTCATTCAAATAAAAATGCACACATACTCAACAGAATCGTTAAATGACAAACAAAATTCAAATATTATAAATCGAAAATATGAAATAATAAAGTACATTTTTAAGTCTGTTACACCTACTTTTAGTCTTTTTTTACTGTATTATTGCTCTTTCACCTCTTTGACTCCACACTCTGCAGTTATTAGTGTCATTAAACAGAGGTGGACAGAAGTACTCAGATCCTCCACAGAAAGTAGTTACACCACAGTGTAGAAATACGTTGTTATAAGTCTTGCATTCAAAATGTTATTCAAGTAAAAGTACAAAAGTATTAACATCCAAATATACTTATAGTAAAAATAGCCATAATACCAAATTACTCATTTCAGAGTAATGGAGTATTTGAGTATAATTATGAATTTTTTTTTTAATGTAGCAGCTGGTAAATGTGGAGGTAATTTAGTTACTTTACATACTGCTTGGAAGCTTGTGAAGTTTGGAATTATATGGCTCGCAAATATTTGCATGTGCAGTGGTGCTGGGCAATACTGATATGAGTAAAATAAATATTTTCCAATATTGATTATTTTTTATGCTATTATATTGGGGGAATCCAAACATGTCATGTCAACGTTCATGTCTTCATTACGAATATAAAACTCGGGTTTTTCTGAGAGGTCCTTTTATATCCATATCTCAGAACATACGGACACCCGATGTCAGCCAAAGTCCATAGTTCAATGTAAATACACCCAAATGAAATGGTTCTAATGTATATTGTCAATGCACAGTATTTTTAATACTCACATGACCAACTCTGCATCGATGTGAACGCCCGCCAGTTGTAAATATGGAAATCTTTCACCATTTATTCCATCAAACAGTTATGGCATGAATTTGGAAAAGTTTGCCTCAGAAAACTCAACACATGTAAAACCAAAAATGTACTACATCTTGTTTTATTAGTTTTTAATTACACTTTGCTCAAAATCCATATTTTGGATCGAACACACACACATTCAATGTCTTCAATGAGGATATTAAGCATCAAATATCAGATTTAAGCAGCTTCAATTCATGACTGTCAGTGCTTTGATAATCCGTGCATTTATTAATTTACTCAATCGTTCCAAATCATAATTGTCACCCTAGTGTGTAAATGGCTTAAACAAAAGTGTGTGCTGTGTGAGATAGGCAGTTTTTTTTTTTTGCAAACAGACCGATAGCGGCACCAAGTTGGCAGTTGGGGCGTTTGGCACCAACCTGCCCCCTCTTCACTACAAGTGAGGGCGCTGAGTCTTGGCACATGATGAATAGATCTGCACTGGCACTGAACAAAAGACACAAGACACGCACACACACGCACACACTCAACAGCCTCTGACATTAAAAAGAGAAAGATGACAGTAATGAGTAGGAAGTGTAAAGGTTGCGTGGAGGAGATATTGACTCGGCGCTATTGGGGTTCAGCGTTCAAGAGACGGAGAGCAACGGGAAGATGGGAGGAGTGGAACGTCAAAGGCTTGAGTATTTAGAATTTAGTTTGGATCGATTTACCCAAAGTGTGCTCAGTATTTTTCGGACCGGAGGGGGTCGGACTGGGGAAGGAGGATGTGGGTTAGGAGGGTGGGGTGGGGATGGGGCTGGAGGGGTCCAGCGCCAAAAATGACGATTGGGATGGAAGGAACGGTTCAGACGGAGTGGCAGACATGCTGGAGAGTCGCCAAAGCTTCTCGGGAACGCTGCCACGATCGTGAGCGACGAAGAAAGAGCGAGGGGGCAGAGAGGAACGGAGAAGCCATGCCTGCAGTGGAGAGACTTGGCAGGGCTTCCCCTCCTTTGTCTGTCTGGCTCAGGGCTGCAGCGCCAGAGGAAATCAAGAAATGGCCAGGCGTGGCGGCGGCGGCGGTTGCGTTGGTGGATGGGGACAAGCTCTGCCTCGGATCCGGAAAAGACGAGGGAGAGAAAAAGTTCTTTCAAACGTCTGAAAACTTAGCTTCTGAAAAGGGCTATAGAAACCAAAAAACAAAAACGAGCGATTTTCTCTTTTTGATCGATATTCCGCATTGGAGCCGTCGGACCCCAACGAGTTTTCGGAGACAAAGCTCAGCGTGACCACACAATCGGAGAAGTCGTCGTGTAATTTTAACGGCAACGAAGCATTGGTAAGATTTTGAAGCGCCAAACGACGTCTCTGAGCCGGATAAGAACGTATGTTTGACCTCAAAGAGTCGACCAGCAGGCCAGCCCCGCGCCAAGCAAGAGGTTTGTGCATGAATGCTTGTTGGATGTGTTTGACCAAATCAACTGGACTACAGTTGGTGTTTAGGGAAGATGGTTTCATCAATTTAAGCACAAAATCTTTATATAAGAGTTAAAGCCAGGTGTTTTTCGATCAATTGTTTTTTTTCTGGAAACCGAACCAGAGGTTAGGAACTAGGCCGAGTCAGGCCAGAAACCTTTAACTTTTAGCTTTTAATCATATCCCATGGTCTGTATCAGCAGGTCCAGTGTGCCCAGTTGTCATTGATTTTTAGATGGTCAGATTTCCACTTGAAGGAATAACTTAACACCAGGCTGAAAAACAGTGTTTAGCTGCTCTCGCAGCTGTAACCACACCCATCTGTGATGTTACGGGGTCCTAGGGTACACCTGTACGTCACTGCAACCAGGTGAAAAGTGAAACCACTGGAGGTCAGCAACAACATGATTTTTAGTGAGTGTTAAGTTACTCTTTATTGAGTTATCTTCCATGTTGGCTAAAAATGTTTAAAAGTTTTGTGCTTGATCTTGGAAACAGCAGTTGACATTGTAATCTCTCCACGAGGTCTGTTTAGTAGCTGTTCTGGAGCTTTCAGCTGAAGATCAGAGGTTGTAGATGGATCATGGATCATAAATAATGAGGTTCAAAGTGTGATTGTGGTGCAAAGGTGGCAGATTGCATCCAACTGAACCCCCCCCCCCCCCCCCTCCGCTCACTCCTCCTCCTTGCTTGTAGGAGAATTCCGGTGGCCTTCAGCTGATGTAAAAGCGCGAATGGCCCAATCTAGTGCCAGTGTTAGGTTTGTCCATTCTAGGCTACAGTAGAAACATGGCGGCGCACCATAGCGGACTCTCTTTTGTGCTGTTGGTTGGACAAAACAAATATTGTGAAGGAGTCGCTTGAGGTTCTGGGTAATTGTGACGACATTTCTTATTATTTTCTGAATTTCTTTACAAACCAAACAATCGATTCATGCAGAAAATAACAAGCCGATTACTGCGTAATGAAAATAATCATTAGTTAATTGTTAAAACAGATCTACAGTAGAATCCTTCTTTTACATTAATGCATGAGTGATAATACTCAGTCACTGGACATTTTCCAGCATTCAGTACTTTTACTTTTAATTACATTTTCCTGATTGTTCTTTCCCTTAATTAAGTAACATTTTCACTGCAGGACTTATACTCCGAACGGAGTGTTTTTACATCGTGGTATTTGTACTTCTACTTCAGTAAAGGATCTGAATACTTCAACCATCACGCGTGTGTGTAATGTCCTCCTGGTGTCCTCATGTTTATCAGACACACGGGGGACCAGGTAAATCCACGTGAAGCCGTATCGGTCTGTCCATCACGTCCGCGCGGCGTTATCGGGTTCAGCCGCTCTTCAATCCATCTTGTCACAGCAGTTACCACGACAACGCGCAGGGAAACCAGCAAATGAAATGTGTTTGTGTGCGCACGCGGGTCCATCAGCAGGTGGCCCGGTAACCTTGAAGGGCATAATGACGGGCGTTTAAGGGGGAGAATGCGAGCGACATAGCGGACGAGGGAGACCTATTAGAGCGAGGGAGAGAGGGAGAAGAAAAGATGGAGGAGAAGAGAAACAAGACAGAGACCGAGGCTGAGAGTTGAACTGTGTTGTCACTCAGAAATTCAACGTTTTGCCTGATTCAACCACAGAGTAAAGGGGGTTGTAGTGGGAGGAAGAAGTATTGAGATATAAGTAATACCAGTGTCTGAAAATACTACAAGTACATTCTAAATCTAACTTAAGAAAAGTCTAATCAGCAAGTATGAAAAGTAATTGATTTATTATGCAGATTTCAAAGTGTTACATTATCATTGAATATTATATGATTCTGCTTTTGTTTATACTATATTTTTAATACTACTGGGTTGATTTGTAGTATAGTGCGGCACCATACCGTCTGCTTTTTAATGTAAAAAGTCATTTTCTAACTAATTTCAAGTGGATAATAAATAAATGTAGTGCAATAAAAAGTCTAATGTTTCCCTCTGAAATGTAGTATAAAGTAGCTCAGAATGGAAATACCCAAGTACACTTATTAAATGTTAAATATCTAGTTTGAGTTTTGACTGAGTGATGAATAATTTCTCCTTCTAACGCTGCAGACTTTTATCACTTAACATCCCACCACATATACTTTTTACTCCACTACATTTGTTGGACTTGAATTTGCAGATTTAGATCATTAATACAAAATACTCTGTATTATTACGGATTAAGCTTCCAGGTATAGTATATAAGTACTTTATGAGTATTTTTACACTGATTTATTACTGATCTGAGTACTTTTTCTACATACACTAAACATAGCAACAGTAATGCGTTCTCCACACAGTGTAGCTGTAGTTAACCAAGAGATAATAATGTACATATACCAAATCATAAATGTATCGCAGTTAATAAAAGCCTGTATACATGCTGCAATAAACAACCCCTCCCATCACTTATTAAATATAACTAAACCTGTGTGCCAAATGCCAAATATGTCCCAAGCATTTTGAGTCTACATCGCCATTGTCCAGACTTGAAGCACATTCATGTGCGAGTGCAAAAAGCCATTACTTGAACATACACTCTAGATATTACAGGGCAGTATTACAGTTTCCACGTCTGAAAGGGTCCAGTCAGCCCACCATCTTTTAAGTGCATTATGTACTATTTCCTACACCACACACACACACACACTGCCTCACTGCTAATGGCTCTGACTGATCGATCACACACACACACAATTACCCCGACCACCACTCTAGTTACATGCACACACACACAGCTGTCAATCAAGCGTTTCGAAGGTTTAGAGAAGATGACAGAAAGGAGAACAAAACAGGAAGCATACATTTAAAAGATAAAGAAGGATTTCTGGGGATGAATCAATATTATTTTCACAGCTTGCGCCCTCTGTGACCGGAACAATAGAGACCTTGTATCGGGGTATCGCACGACGTCATCTTGCAGCCGCAAAATCAAAAATCCATTGGGTCTCAGTGTCTTTTAAAGACATTAATATCTCTATCTTTAACTTCTTGGAAAATATTTATTCTGAAATCATGCTGTTTCTTACAGCAAAGGCCTTTTACTGTTATTGAGAGGCTGTTTTCTAGTTACTAGATGCTTCAGGATCTGACTCAAAAGATGTTTTATTAATATTAAGAGGCGTATTGCAATGTCACAGAACATAAACAGATATAGGTATAATATACAGAAAACCCTCATCATTTGAGGAGCCGCCTGTCAAGCACGGTTATGAAGTTAGTTTGAGGTCTTTAGGGTACCAAAATTTGGGATCGGACCTAGAATGAACCTGTGGAGAACCTAAAAGACGAGACCCGAGGGCAGTCGGACCCCATCTCAAAAGACCAGATCCAAACAGACCCAAATAGAGAGAGAGCGCTGTGTATTTTAACGTCTGCGTGATGCTTCTGCTGAACAACGTCCTGGTGGAAGCTCTGCCCTCAACAATCTAAATGCAGTATGTGCTTTTCGTCATCTTTGAGGCTCGCGTTTGTTGTCTCCACCACATTCACACACAAGTGGAAGCATCTCCTTAACAACAGCCTTGGCCATTGTGTCCAAAGCCCATTGAAGCCCACGAAGGAGTTTGTTTTTCCAACATAAAACCCTCAAAAAAATATCCGAACGAGGACGCGTCTTCCTCGAGTCTGTCAGCGGCAGAACAATGAGGGTAACACTGATGGTCGTGATGATGGGCAGTAATAAAAACGATGATGGCAATCAGAGTAGCTGATTGAGAGGCTTGTATAGAGGGAGGGAGGAAACGCTGTAGCGGGGAGACATAGATGGACAGAGAGAGAGAGAGAGAGAGAGATTGGTGGAGGAGGAAGATGTAAAAGGGAGGCTGATGAGAAAGGGGGGAGCAGGAGGAAGATGAAGAAACCAGGCAATCAGAGAGAGAGAGAGACCACGGGGGGAGGGGGTCGGGGGGGGCGGTTACTTTGTAGATTTAATTGCAGTGCAGTTGAGGCAATCTTTTCTGTGTGTGTGTGTGTGTGTGTGTGTGTGTGTGTCTCCAATATCCACTAGGCAGACATTAGCTGCAGTGTTTCATTCATCACTGTCAGGTCTGGAGCTCCAGGGGGAGGAGAAGGGGGAGTCCAGGCCAGGCCGTAGCTCCTCTCCAGGCTGGGGGGGGGGGGGCGGCATTGTGGGGCCCAGGTCTGGTCTCCTGGTCTTTAATTTCTAGCAAGTAAGGAGAGAGAACCGGGTAGCAGAGGTGGAAATAGCTGCCAAACTAACGGCCATTGTGAGAATGTTAGCATGCTAGCGTTAGCATTTGTTAGAGCCCCACAGAGCAGCAGATTCATACTGTAGCAGAATATGTCTGTTTCAGAGAAATGCCTTTTCAGATTAGCACTGAACATACATGATGTCATTGGGTCTACGTAGATTATCAGTCATAAAATTATTATTTTTGTATTGATTAATCTTATGCGGTTTTTCGATTAGTCGATGAATCTAATGACTAATGTACAGATAATTTTTAAGATTTTATTTTTAAATTCCAGAGTTATACAACTATTTATTTACCAAAAATATATATAAAAAAATCCTGATCTGTCAGCACTTTTGCCATGGTTTGCTCTTTGTTAGCCGTGTTAGCTTCTCAACCGTCGCCATGTTGAGAGGCGACTGAGATGCTCCCAATCCAGCATATAGCACCTTTTGAGGCGCACTTCTGATTGTTTTCATTTCTGAGGACCATGTTCCCAAATAAATGACAGAAAAAAGCATAAATTAGCAAACAAAGGACAATAACTATACAAGGCTGTAAATGTGTGTTATGCCATCGTCAGTTGATGAATATTCTGAAAAAAATAAATATATATATATTCTGCCTATACCCTCGCCCATCACTGCCTGATATGTGATATGTCTCGAAGCATACCTTTTCGATTCAAGTCTTTTTGTGCATATGTAGCTGCAGTGATGGGCTCTCACTACGACCAAACACAGGTGACCCACACTCAATACTGTGCCTGAACGCCTCCCGTGTATACGCTCGTTCGTTATGCTTGTGGTGCACAGTGGAAGGACAACAAGTTAAGACGCCCAGTAAGTTGCCTGTGACGCAGGAGCCTGACTCAGCATCTCAGTGAGCTCCGTGTGCAGGATGACGTAAAGACATACTTTGACCTCTGAAAAAAATGTAGTGAAACTTTCTCTGCAGAATGATTTATCCAGCGTTCATACGCTGATGTGAACACGCAATGTATTTTATATGTATGTATAGTCAATATACAACAATAAGTTAAACGCTAACCTATTTATTTTTTATCTTTTTACATTGTAGATTTTGTCGTTCTCTGTGGTTGCACCACAGATGATTTTAAAACGTGATGAAGCTGATCCTGAAGCGACTATGCCTGCCTTTGCATGCATGTAGGCCTAAGCTGAAATAGAGCAGCACTAATGTAGAGTGTGTGTGTGTGTGTCGCAGATGTCACCATGGATATAGGTCTGTTCTGTGATCAGGCTTATCATTGTGACAGGATTTTGGGAGCCGCGGAAGAGGCTGGGAGGCAGGCTGGCTGCTCACACACACACATATTTGTACCCAAATAAATCCCCGAAGCGGCTAGCTGTTTGATGTGAAGTGTCCTGAAGTGCCTCCTAACCTCGTTCACTGCTCTTTACCGCCAGTGCGAACCAGTCAGGAACCGGCTTATAGTTGAAATAAACATAATTGTGCTCACGGAAACAACCTGCAAACAAGATATTTTGTGTCTTCACAGATGCACATCCTTCATATTTTTGTGCTAATGCAAGGTTAAGCAACGCTGCGGAGATACAAGAAACCCAGAGAGTCTCTCTCTCGCTCTCGCTCTCGCACACAAATATTGTTTGCGCCCGACCTCACACAAAACAAATTAAATTAATCAACAAGAGGCGTTGTTATCGTTCCCGGTGAGATGAAGGCGACGACGAGAACAGGCATTTCAAAGGAGTGCTGCACGGAATAATTACTTTCTAGAAAAATGCCTCTGTATTCACAGAGTGTGTGTGTGTGTGTGTGTGTGTGTGTGTGTGTGTGTGTGTGTGTGTGTGTGTGTGTGTGTGTGTGTGTGTGTGGAGGAAAAGATAACTGGAGAATATTAATGACTGTTTTTGAAAAGGTATTCATTCTCTATCGCTTTCTTTACTGTTTGGGAAATTATTTATCCCTCGTCTTAGCCCCGTGTGGTTATTTTTAGGCCGCAGTGTGTTTAAATTATTCACTCTGGTCAGTGTGACAAAACTCCACGAGAGAGCGGAGACACGACTTTTACGTTCCCGTTTGTGTACCAATTCAAACAAACAAGGTGCGACGTGCACATCAGTGGTTTCCCCTCTGCTTCTAGTCTTTATGCTAAGCTAAGCTAATCCGGCTCTAGCTCCATCCTTAAAGCCTCTCTATTCTGGCTGAAGCTTTGAAGGTGGACCTGAGCTTTAACGGAAATGAATTAATTCAGTCACAATTCTTCATCTACCAATGAGAATGATGAAGGTGCAATTTGTCCCACCCTAACAGATCACTCAGTACCCGAAGAGAAGCCGTTCCTTTAGCATCATGCATTTATGTCGGGGCTGCTATTCGTACTCCATTATAATCAATGTGGAATATGTTTCGTCGGTTATCTTTGATCACATTCAAATTCAGTTTTTCTCCATTTGTCTTTGCGGTCAAATGTGGCGCCTTTACAAATTGACATCTTGTCCTGCGCGGTAATGCGCGCGCATGTTCGATTTTAAAAGCCCGCTGAGATTTACTAGCCGATGACAATTGTTTTCCCTGTGCAGCACCAGGTCAGCAGTTTTCAGGTCAAACCCATATCGGGGGACATCGAGACTTATTAGAGCATGTATGCGTTTAGAGGTACGGCAGAAAATAGATGGCAGACAGCTGATCTGCATCGTCTGCCTTCAGCTTTTGTTTTATTTTTAATCACGCTCGCCATGCACCCACGTGTGTGTGTGTGTGTGTGTGTATGTATGTAATGTATGTGTGTGTGTGTGTGTGTGTGTGTGTGTGTGTGTGTGTGTGTGTGTGTGTGTGTGTGTGTGTGTGTGTGTGTGTGTGTGTGTGTGTGTGTGTGTGTGTGTGTGTGGCCAGTAATGAACATGCCTTCGCTGGTCCCCAAAGGCGGCCATTACTAACACACACAGACGATAATGTGAGAGGAGGGAGGAGGAGGAAGAGCATCTTTACCCGTATAAAGTAGCAGGGTCTCACATTTTCATTTAGAAGTCGTGGAGATGTACAAGTTCCTGGCGGCTGATGCGTTTTTGGAGGGAGTCTCTTCTCGTTCTCAGGAGCTTTAAGAATGCAACCAGTTCATTGGAAGATATAATGTCGCTCCCAGACTTTTACAAAGGTACAAATGTGATCATGTTGAAGTTATCATCAGCCAATCAAGGAAAACCATTTAGATAAATCCATCAAATAAGACACACAAAATATGTGCTCAAGCACCACATATTCATCATAAAACGTGCACAACATGAAACAAAGCATGACAAATAAAAACAGCATAATATATGAAGCAATGCTATTGCTTTCATGTTGCTATTATTTTATGTGACTTATAATTCGGTTTTGTCTTTAATGTATCCTGCACATTTTCATCTCTTTATATTATTACGTCTATTTCTATGCTATGTAGATGGACGTTTTAATTTGTTTCATTTTAGGTTGACGCCCATTTAATATCAGTTCAATGTAAATTGACGTGATGCCCCTGTTGCATTTATTTGCATTTGGATCCGATGCAAATGTTGTTCACAAGCTGACAACAGGAAACACTGTGTGATGGGAAGCTAAACTTACTGCAGGGACTGTAAAGGGACTGGAGGTGAGGAGCTGCTGCATCCAACCAATCAGGATGGAAAAAAAAACCTTCCTCCCTCACAATACAGAGGGAGATGAGAATGTGTCTCTGAAGATGTCCATCAGTCCATCAGTCCGTCAGTCTGTCGGACTGACGCCGTCTTTCATCTGGATGAAAGGCTGCTGGTGTAATCAGACAAACAAGGATGACTTCAGATGATGTGTGTGTGTTCCAAGTTTAAATGATCAGTGAATAGAGAATGCAGAATCTATACCGCTGATTGACAAGATGAAGTCTGCCTCGCGAATCACGCTTTGATGTGTGTGTGTTTGTGTTTGTTTGGAGGGCTGCTGATTGGTTGGCAGTATCCAGCTGGCTGCTTTTGTCCATAGGCATGCTGCTCCACACAACAATTATGCTTCCATGCATGAACAGTGTGTGTGTGTGTGTGTGTGTGTGTGTGGATAAGGTGGAGGGGCAATCCAGATGTTGGGTTCATTCTCATTCTACTCCATCCCATTTATTTTAATCCATCTCCCTCCCCCCACAGCATTGTACAGCAAGCCATCTGTACACACACACACACACACACTCCAACGTACTGACACACAGCCTCCGGCATGCTAACGCTAATGCACGTTAGCTCAGCCAGGTGGCTGGGTGGCCTCTAATGGGTCCTGGTGCACCTCTGGCTGTGTGCTGATTGGAGTGAATGCAGCTGCTATGGAGTTCTGTTTAAGTGGGTCAGTGTGCGTGTGCGTGTGTGTGTGTGTGTGTGCGTGTGTGTGCGTGTGTGTCTCAGGTGAATTCGGCACCGCTTTTTTTTTTTTTTTTTTTTTTGGTGGTGGTGCAGTGTTATGAAAAATTTAGGTTTTCATTTTAAATATGTATTGTGTGAGGAAAGGGGAAATCACTTAAATACATTTGAACACAAAGCCACGTAAATTGAAAAGTTGGCAGTCCTGCATACAAAGCATCTAAAATTGTCTGCATTGATGAACTACAACATTAACATGCTTTTACATGTATTTATTCGTGCTAAAAACCGATTGTAATATTCTTTAATAATGTAACACTGTGAAAGGAGCCTGCATAATGAGTACTTTTTATAGTTTTAGTACATTTTGCTGATAATACTTCTGACCTCCAAGTAGTCTAAGTAACACTTACTGGTTGTTGTTTTTTAGAATATATCTCTTTTACTGAAGTAAAGGATCTGAGGACACCACTGTGTTACACGTGTCTCACAGTAATCATCCTACAAACACTGAGTAACCAAAACGTCAGTCAGCTTGGACTCATAAGTGAGCCTTGGGTGCTAATATTTGCCATGCGCATGCTGTGTTATTTTTCGGTCTTCATAACCTCTCATTCTCCGTTTCTAATGCAGCCAAACACGATGTGAGCGGCAACAGGACTGTTCCACCTTTTCCAGAGGGGACAGCGATGGCTGTATTTGGTGAGTGTCGTTCCAGGACATGAAGGCAGTTTTGCTAGTCCTGATATAACCTAAAATATACTTCATGCTTTATTTAGCACATTAGAAGGCGTCAATATACTTTATATCACAGGCTAAACTCAGTAGGGCTGCAGAATTTGTAATTTTGGATTAATCTGAAGATTATTTTCTTATTTTATTGATTCATCTTTTAGTCCAGTTATTCCCATTGACTGGCCCACAGTTGGGTCGCAGGAGATTTCGTTATGGTCATAATTTCTCTTATTTAACATTTATATAAGCAATACACCTTCAAGCCTGATTAGCGTTCATTCTTATTGTTTAAATACTTATAACTGAGGCCAAATCGATGCATTTAGGTGGAGTTAGCAGGCTCTCGTATTTTTACTCTCATCAGTTAATGTGTGTATGTTTTCAATAACACCTGCATCAAACAAAGTTGGGATTTATCAAACCTAAATCTCTTCAAAAAACAATCTTCTTATTTTCGATGCTGGAACCGCAGAATGTTTCCTTGCGAAGTGACTGAAACAACTGATTGATCGAAATAGGTGCTGATAGACTGACCAGTCGTCACAGCTTTAAAGCGCTCGCTGCCCGTTGGGCCGTTGAAGGCCGTTGTCTAACAAAGTTTGTGTTTCTTCTCTCGTAGGCATGGGCTGCTTCTGGGGAGTGGAGAGGAAGTTCTGGAAACAAAAAGGGGTTTATTCCACCCAAGTGGGCTACGCGGGAGGATACACACCTAACCCCACCTTCAAGGAAGTCTGCACAGGTAGCTTCTACACACCGCTACACACACACACACACACACACAGCGCACTGGGCAGCGCGTTGTCTACTGAGAATCAATGGACTGTGGAAAACAAGACCGACATAAACAGAAGAGTGAATCATTTCCCCCAGGCCCTATTATACTGGGGCATGGATAAGGCTGCTTTTGAAGCCTGACCACTCTGAGCTGTGTGTGTGTGTGTGTGTGTGTGTGTGTGTGTGTGTGTGTGTGTGTGTGTGTGTGTGTGTGTGTGTGTGTGTGTGTATATATATATATATTTCTGTGTGATGCATGTCCAGCCCTCCCAGCGATTCCTCCAGCCAGCCACTGCAGTGGGAATCCATCCTTAGACCTGCCTCACCACCTGTCTCTTTTTCTTTTATTCTTCTCTGAACTCAAACATAAACAAATAGAAGTCAAAGGGCCACACCAACGCAGAGCTGAAAAGAAGCGGCTGCACATGTTTGTACAGCAAAGATAACGCGCGTCCAATAAAGGAGAGATACGGGATGTTGAACTGGAATCAACCACAGGAGGCAGAATATGCCAAGAGGAGAAAGAGTCACTTCCTGTGAGCTATATAGGGCTATTCAACAGATGATGATGGTGATTAGACAGTGTCTCACGTTACTATTGTTGTCACGCATCCGCTGTGTAAAGGCCTTAAAGGGACAATTCACCCCAAAATCTAAATTGCATATTTATCTTACATGTTGTGCTATTTATTGATTTAGAGATTGAGATGTCTGACTCCTCTCCAATATAACGGGGCTGTATGACACTCACACTTGTGGTGCTCAACGCGCCAGAAAAAACGGCACTGACCAGAAATCCAGAAATCATGACCCAGTACAGCACTACAGGTAAGAGGAAAATATGTATTTATAATTTTGGGTTGAGCTATCCACTCAATAACGAGACAATGACGAGACGCACCGACCGTCATTAAACACTAAATGTGATGATATCAACGTGCAATTTTGTTGAGGAAAAAAGACAAAACAAAAATCTAGTTTAAAAAATACAAACTTGACAAAAATGTCTTTTTTATTTTTGTTGACAAGAAAAGAGTGTACGGAATATTATATTCCGTACACTCTTTAAACTAATAGCTTGACTATTGAACCCAACAATTGTAACATGTCTCTCATAACAATTGTGACTGGCATTTATAAATGTATTTATCGGCTAAACTGATTAATTGGCAAATATTTTAGAGTAGGTCATAAGATACTTGTTAGTTGCAGCCCCATATAAGAAAGCCATTACATCCAGGAGGCATCGGGTGGGCCGCTTTTCTTGCATTCCTCTCGCATGCCGATTTAGTCAAATCTGGTTAAAATCAACACATGAATCCATCTGAAATGCTCGAGAGCACCGGTTGAGTGCGGGACTTATCTGTCATGGAGTCATTTTTGCAGAGCGGGAGCAGTTCATAAAACTCACCGGGCAATTTGTTGGCGGAGTTTTGGCGTCATGGTTGAGTATGTTATGCACTTTCCAACGTTTACGGTTCCATCTTCTCCAATTGTAATAAGACCAACAGTCTGTAGGCCTACATTTCATATAGAAAGATATCTGTGGACTGCATACATTTTACATTTTACTCTAACAGGAATATTCTTTGAATATCTGAAGAACACTTCTCTCTTCTCACTGTACTGAACTGCTGGATGTGTGTTTTTGTAATCAGCATCTTTCCATCTTCAGAAGTGACAGAAAATATTCATGTTTGGTTAAATATTTACACTCGAATCAGTGTGAGGTTTGAAATGTGCTGATTCAATTTGCCCTTTTTCTTTCTTTTTGACAAACATTTTTCATGTTTTTGGTCTCAAAGCCCTCTTCCTCTACAGTCAGAAGAATATATGTTCACTTCTGGCTGCTAATAGCTGAAAATGTACAATATTACGAATGAGATAAATCAATTCTACCTTCTTCAGGCTTTACCAAACAAAATAACCTATTATAAATACAATGTAAGGCCTGCAGGGCTACTCGCATGCTCTCTCAAATTGGTATTCTTCCCTTTTACATAACAGTAATTTGTCATTTTTCGACTGTATTTTATTAGCCACATGGCTGGTTGTGGCAACATTTAACATTTGGAACTTTGGTCTCTTTTGGTAAAGCTGCAATAAATCAATGAGGAGCCAGGACTGAGTGGGCCAGACTGCTTCAGTCAAATGAGAGGTCTTCTAAAGGGACTCTGGTGCTTAGAAACACAGGGACCGCCCAGAACTTTAAGTACAGTACCGGAGTAAATGTCCTTGGTTACATCCCACCGCTGTCTCTACAGTTGTTGCTTTCAAAGTCACTGTCTTTGCAGTCGGTGCATTAAGATAAAACTTCGATGGTCAAGTATCAAACACACAGTCAGTTGTTCATGTTGAAATGGTTACATAATGAGAATGTAGGATAATCATTTTTACAGTTAAATGTACAGAGTCTGGACAACAACTCTCTGTTCCCATTCCAGCCACTTCTTTATTTCCCGTCTATTCTGAAATGGATATATTCCTGCGAGATTGTCCCGGTGAGGCATTAATTTAATATCGACCGCTGCTTTGTCTCTGTTCGCTAATATCTACCGTAGGAATCCATAACTCCTGATATTAAAAAAGTAATAAGAGACGGAGAGAGATGGGAGTGGAGGTAGAACGAGAGACGGGAGGAAGATGAGGTGCAGCGTAATGGGTCACGGTGCATTACCAACACCAGCTGCCCGTCTGCCCGTCTGCAGGAGTGATCGCTTGTTAGGCGGAACATTCTCATCAGCTTTGGACGACTGAGGACTTTTCAAGCACGATGCCTGGATTTAGGCTTTTTTTTTTGTTCTTTTTTAGTTGTAGTATTTCAAGACCGACAGTTGAGTTTTGACCCTGGAAAAACAAGTTGACAAAACGGTCCAGATGATCACTTGTTCCAGAGCTTTCGGCTGAATCACGTTTTCTTCATCAGTTGCCATGGAAATGTAGGTGTTCAAACGTATTCTGAGCTACTTTTTGGACTTGTTGTTCGTGTTTTAAATGCTTCCACAGATCATCCTTGACCTTTTGAAACAGCAGCTGACCAGACTCGACTCAAGGTCCACTTACTTGCTTGTTCTGGAGCTTTCGACCAATCGGACCTCAGGACTGTTTTAGAACTTCTTCATCTTAGAAGTCCCAAGAAAAGAAAAAGTTTAAACATTTACAGTTTCATGACAATTTAACTGGCAAATAAAATGAACCGTAAACATAGAGCAAACTCTCGATATATACAAATTCTCATAAACAACATCAATAAAGATTACATGTCCAAAAAGGAGTAGGGCACTTACGCCGCCCTACCGCTTCTCATGACTCAAACAATTAACACAGAATGCATCATATATAACTAATAAACAACTTCCCCAATGTTCCTCCCAAATATCCCATTATCAGATATACCAAAGAGGATGCTCCACAACCAATCTCCTTCATATTCAACCCAAAGAAGTCATACAATAGGGCCGTAAAACGTCTACATATTGCAGCTTTACTTGACGCGTTACTGCATAAAAACATCCCACAATTAGGAAGTATGCAATAGAACCCAAACGTTTGCAATAAAATTCACTGTGTTGCGAGTGAATGGATTTATTAGTTGAACCCCATGTTGGACCTCTGTGTGTAGTTTGTAATGTGTGAGTTTGTACTTTGCAGGTATGACGGGCCACACCGAGGTGGTGAGGGTCGTCTTCCATCCGGAGCAGATCAGCTTCACCAGCCTGCTCAAAGTTTTCTGGGAAAGCCACAACCCGACTGAAGGTACGACCTCCCAGACACAGACACTCTCATGACTGAACCCTTTAAGGAAAATAAATAGTTTGTTTTTAGTGATATGTATGTAAAAAATGTGAGGCAGCTCAGGTAAGGCGGACGAGAATTTGTGTCAGGAGTATCCCGTCAAGAACTCGAATGTAACATTCTGACCCGTGGGTCGCACAAGATCAAAAACCAGGAGGTCCCTGAAGTCATTAGGATTTATACTGCGTAACACAAATGTTTCACTTTTGACCAAAGCGTGGGATTGACAGACTGACGGACACGCGCTGCCATCTCTACAGCGGCACCACTCGAGTGCTCAAACCTTAGAGCGAAACCAGACGTTGTGGTTGACAGGCTGACAGGCTGACAAGCTGACGTTGGAGCGGTGAAAGGAATACGTGATGAAATGTCCGGTTCGCAGTCAAAACACCCCCCAACAATATAAAAAAAAAATTCAGCTTTCAGCTCTGCCAAGACAGACAAGTTATATTTTTGGAAAATGCTGTCAGCTGTTGTTTTCAGACGATGTTGCCTCAGCCAAGAACGGAGGAGGACGAAGGCAACTCATGTCAACTGAAATCCTAAAGTCTTCTTTAGGGATGCGACAGGGGAATGATACTGGGACGACATACCGCTCTGCCATCTACGCCGACACAAAGCAGCAGCTGGAGGAAGCTTTGGCCTCCAAAGATCAATACCAGAAGGTACACACACACACACACACCTAGTCACCCATCAGTCTTTAATGCTTCTATCATCCTCGAGTCTCCTCCTTCCTTAATTCCTCATCTTCTTCCTTGTCAGTCCCTTTGCTTTTCTCTGACTCCATTCCTGAGCATCCCCCTCTGCTGCCCATCCCTCTTTCGTTCACTGTTTCTCAGGAACACAGATGCTTTTGGCGTCAGCAGATAAACACCGATATATATAATGCATGTTACATTTGCCATGTACAGTATGTCCATATGCCTTTTACGTCCACACACACACACACACACACACACACACACACACACACACACACACACACACACACACACACACACACACACACACACACACACACACACACACACACACAAAAGATGTTCACACACTCCCTCTGTTGAACTCTCTCCTGCTGAGACTTCTGCACCACTATCCCACCAACAGGGCTTGTTGCCATGGAAACTGACGGAGAGGTTGTTGCTCTATTCTATTCTTTTCCATTCTAGTGTAGTCTGGTCCTTATGAGCGTCCCTTTTTTCCCTGTCCTCTTCCTCCCCCTGTTCACAGCTCCTGTTCTGTCTCAAGCCTCGTGTCTGTTAACAGGATCTGTCTCTTTGTTTTACTCTTTCTCTCCTCCACCAAGTTCTGAACACATCAAACATTTTATTTGTGATCTAATGGAAACACGAGCTGATGTGTTAAGCGACAAATAAATAAAAATGGTTCCTGGGTTCAAGTATTACTTACTCTTACTATACTATATCCTACTCAAGTACTGTTGCAATACTGGAATTGTACTTGAGGAAAGTCCTTCTCACACATGGAATAGGAAACATCGCTGGCTTCATCAATCTGTTGAAGGGACACAGCCGTATTTTACGTAATTCTACACACTCCCTTCTGGTCGCAGATACTGATATACCAAGATCAGAACCAACCACGTTAAAAAGGTAATTTATTCCTATGGCCATGACCCATACTGTACAGTAGTGCAACACAAGGTCCGCAGGATGTAATGTTGACTCGCAGACTTGGGGGGGGGGGGGGGGGGCGTGGAATGTGCAGAATATGTCCAAACTAATTTTTTGATAGATTGTTGATAAATTGTTTACTGCACTATTCAACAAATTGCCCCTTTTGAGGACATTACATTCTGTAAGTCTTAGGTTATAACCACGCTGATAATTCTCCGTCCACATACGCTTTCTCACATCGTTTTAGAAACCTCAAAATCAGACGCCTGAAAACAACCATGCGTGAGCCAGTGGAAACTAGTAAACATTCTACTCTGGTTGCTTAGATATGTAAAATACACGGCTTATTATTAGACTTCTTATAATAAAGGTTTGATAATTATGATATTCCACTAGCTTTTCCACACAAACACTCAGAGACAAAATTTGGTGGAAAAAAGTTTTATTTTTCAAACGTTTCAAGGCTGCTGGTCTTGCTCTAACTCTCTCGCACACACATCACATTTACTTTAAAACAATCTAGAGTTCCATATCAAAGTGTGGCGACATTACGGGTCGAGAGATTTGGTCGACACACTCGTAGCTCTGCCGGGTAGCTGGAAGTCCCTTTCATACGGGAGAGCAGCATTTATGCTTTTGTTCGTTTGCAGTTTCTTTGTGAACTTCACTATAGTTGCGCAGGACAAAAGATGCATAGATAACTAAAGGCAAGCCCTCTGTTTTATGTCCATCGCCCTTGTCAAAGTCGCAAACCGCGCCTTCATATGTCCGCTCGATGGGGGAGCAAAACACTGCTGGAAACACCGCTCACCGATTGTAATATTAAATTCTCTCTCTGTCTCTGTCTCTGTCTCTCTCTCTCTCTCTCTCTGTATCTGTCTCTGTCTCTGTCTCTCTCTCTGCTTGTGCTGCTGTGGTCTTTATGTTAATACGATGGCATTCAATTCAGACTTGTGTTGAAAGTGATGCTGACATGTTCCATGTCTGACCGAACAAGATTGTAGTTGTGACCATATTAAATGTAACGGTTTGAATGTTTGAAAGGGGCTTAAAATTCTCATACAATTGCTTAAAGCCAGTTTTAAAGTTGAACAGCCTCTATGTCAAAGTATTCTTTGCACTTATTTCCCAAGGCTTGAAAGGCCAGCAGCTTGTTTCCCAGAAGTATCTTAATGTTAATATCATGCTGCTTGTTAAATGTGCAGGATGTTTCAGGGCCCAGAAAGCCCATTTAGTGGACATCAATTGGAGAAGTAGCTGACATGTGCAAGTGTGCTTTTGTTCCCTCTTGCGTTGAGTTGAACTGTGATGAAATGTCTTATGTCACATCAGCTGTGCTTTGTCGAAAGAGGATATCATTGAGAAACAAACCTGCAATACGACAAAACACAATGCTAAAAAGAAGATATGTCAAAATCCAATCAACAGTTTATAGTTTTACTGAGCACATTCATGCTCCCAAGAGGACTGACCTTTACTAGCACAGACAAGATATCACAAATTTATCTTTAGATTTTCCTTGATTTATGGATTTAGTTGGTCCACAGAGGATGAATCCTGGTAATTTTGGTGGCCCTTTAGCACCACGACCAGGCTGATATTAATATCTATCAAGAGTTGAAGTTGTTGGACGAAAACAGAGACCACTGCCAGACCTGACGACGCCATGGTAGCGACCTGTCAATCACAAGGTAGCCCCGCCCTAAAGCATACCCTGCTTTATCTTCTATTGGACTTTAAATGGACTAAATGAACATCATGCTGAATTTAAGAAGACTTAAAGCTAGAGATTGAGACCATAGACAATTCTATACAATCTGACTTATTTCTGCAACAAGAGGAGTCGCCCCCTGATGGCCATTAGGAAGAAATGCAGGTTTAAGGCACTTCTGCATTGGCTCGCACATTCATGCTCCTCAGAGGATAAACCATTTGTCATTTGTTGACACGGTGAGTTATCTAGTTTCATCCTGTGCTCAACATTTCCATTTTTAGCAGTCAGAAAGGCTCTGAGAATATATTATTTTTTTTGGGTCTCATTAACGAAGCTTTTTTCTATAATGGCCTTCGATAGATTCCCTTCATCTAATCACTACATCTCTCTATCAATCTTTCTAGATTTTGTTTCCTCATTTTTTCTCACCAGATTGCATCCCCCACTCTCTCCCATCTGTGTGTGTGTGTGTGTGTGTGTGTGTGTGTGTGTGTGTGTGAGCAGTTGGCCTACAGCAAACACACTCCATGCCAAACCATCTGGGCCTTAAATCTGTCCTCCACAAAAAACGCTTTAGTTGCAAAACTGACGTGCACACACACACACACACACACACACGCATACACAAGCACACACACACCTATGCTGACTTTTACATTTTGCTCAGATTATGTTTTGTTTTTTTCTTTATGCCTATCGTTATATATTTGAACAAATCCTCTGTCTGATGTTTTACACAAAGCCAAAAAAAGACGAGGCCATTTCAATAATTCAGTGTTTTTAGTATTTTTCACCCTGACTGTCGAGAGCGGATGCAGCATTCAACCGCCGCACATCGACTTTGCGCGCATTTGCACAGCGGCATCTTTAAAATATTAATGCATCTTTGCTCCCCGAAAAAGAATCTCGGGCGGAGTCCCCCTCCCTCCTGTTGATGAAGTCGTTGTAGGTGGCTCTCTTTCTCTTTGTCCCCGCAGCCGCCGACCACCACACTTCTTCTCTGCCCACAAACTGAACATGTAAAATGCATCGCGGCGCGGAGAGACTTTCCCAGGACACGCCGTCCCAGACACTTCTAGAATGTTTATCAGGATCCACTCTGATCCCCCGAGTCAAATCTTCTTCTTCTTCTCCTGCCACATTGCGAGCATTGAAACATAAAAGATGGAAGAGTGAAAAAGGGATGTGCAGATGGAAGGAGAGAGAAATTTGAGGCCAGGAGTTGTGATAAAGAGAGAGAATAGTCTGGTTAATTTGGTGTCAGGGTATTGACTATGTTCTTTACGCCGCCCGGCTTGATTGTATTGTGATTGGGGAATTTGGTGTGTGTGTGTGTGTGTGTGTGTGTGCGTGTGTGTGAAGTACAACAGCACTGCAGAAAATTACCTTGCAGGCGGCTGGCGTTTGTCTGCAGCATGAAAGGAGCCTCCCTTTTCTTCTCTTGCCTCCTACCCATCATTAGGGTGTGCACTGCGTCTAAAATGGCAGGTGGAAGTGGTAACTGTGTGTGTACTTGCATGCTTGCTTTATGTAATAATAATGTGTGCTCGCTCGGTGGGTGCTGAAGCAGCGTGTGCTCATTGTTCTGGCATCTCTTTCCCTCTTGATGCACCTCTCCGGCTACGTTTTTCTTTTCATGAACACTCGTATATCTTCTTCTCAACACAAAACAGCTGCTTTTTCCTTCCCTTTCTTTCTCCCTTTTCTTTGTCTATGGCATCCCTCTCCAGCGCTTTTAACATGCCAGCTTCACCTTTTTTTTTTTTTTTTTTTTTTTAGTTCCTGCCTCGCGGGTGCTTATCAGTGCTGCTCACGTTTCCCTGTGCTTTACCAGAGCAGTCAAGGTATTTGCATTTCAAATGAGAAATCTACTTCTCTGACATGCAAATTAATGGATGTGAATTATGCATCTATAGCAGGCTGCTAACCAGTGGCGGCTGGTGGATTTTTGTTTTGGGTAGGGCCATCCAATCAATTTCAGCAAATAGTATAATTCAATGCAAAAAAAAAGAAAAAAGGTATCAAAAACGCATTAGTACTTTGCAGTTACATTGTTATCATTTATTCCAACACTGACATAATAAGGACATCTTATTCATACAATTCAGTACATTAATATATATATATATATATATATCTCATATAATAATAATAATATTCAGTATAATATGATATATAAATACCATATAATCAAAAATATACAATATAAATATGAATATATTATAATAAAATATAAATATCATATATAGTCTAATAGAACAAGTATATTTTAAGATGCCCCTATGAACCTTGTTTGTTGGAGAAACACCCAATCAGTGAGGAAACCTGCATGTTTTTATGACAGTTATTTGTAAAGGAACTTTGCTCTTCTGAGTGGCAAACCTCTCAATGACCTTCTTATTGAAGTCAGGCATGTCCCTGACAAGTTCCTTCTCCATGGAGCACCAGCTGGCAGTGGGTGGAAATGTCCGTCGTCTGCTTGAATGGCGATAAAATCAGCGTTCTTTACTTCCTCCAGAATGTAATCCCTTACAACCGACAGCATGCAGTCCAACAGCTCATTTTGTACAGTGTTCCACGTCCCTTTAAAAACGCTGGCTGTCTCCAGGTGCTCCTCCAGCACACCGTGAGGGACGCAACAAAATCCACCAGTCCCTTGAACACGCCAGGGTTGTCCGAAGAGTCAGTCTCGTCATGCCCACGCAAAGCCAACTCAAAAGCCCCACAAAACTTGACACAATCAATTATTTTTGATAAAATGTGCGAGAACACGCGAGATGAGAACTAGACACGGGCACTCTTGGAGAAAAAGACTTCCGGGAGGGTCTGGTCCTCCCGGAAGTCTTTTTTAGGGTGTTGATTGGCTAAAGTGTAAGTCACTCATTTATTTCTTTAATCAGTGATTGGCTAAGCTGCTTATTAGACCCGTCTTCCATGGGCCAAATCGATCTGGCCCCAGCACGTGCACGCGCAGTAGAGACGTGCACGGGGACAGCTGAGAGGTGCACCAGCGGAGCGCTACTGCTTATCCGTCAGGTTTTCTAGCACAGCTTTCACAAACGACGTCATGAAAATTCCGACACGTATAATGTCCATAGCATAACTTTAGCTGTCAGACTCCACGTTATCTTGACAACAAATTATGTTTACCCCTCTTGTGTTGGCTACTCACCATCACAAGCAAGATCAACTGCTGCACTTACCCAGATGTTCTCTTTATATTCGTTGTTGTTCTAATCTCTACTTTGTTTGCCAAAAAGGCAAAATGGATCAATGTTCACGTCTGTTTTTAATAGGCGCTATGAATAACAGAATTTATGACATTTGCCATTATAGAGACGTCCGAGGAAATCTATTTATCATTATTTTATTGGTCGCCTTTTTTTTTTTTATCGCCATCTGAAATTCGCAGCTGCAAAAAAATCCCTGGACTGCGAAAATACAAAAGTTTTGAATTTGGTGTGGAGAGGCTCATAGAGATGGATGGAAGACCTTTACTGTGACGAATCAGACATGAAGACATTTGTGGCTTAAACTCATTGCAGAAGGCAAGTCATCGCGCCCAACCATCATTGACTCCCATTGAAAACCCATTTAAAGATTTGCCTTCAAGTAGCAAATCCCAGCCAACGGAAACACAATGTTGCCTTTGTTGATTTCAGAATTCATGTGGAATGATCTTGATCTTTAGATGTATAAAATCTAAAAATAGTGCATCAATTTATTTCTGCGCCATTGCCCAGTACTATTTTAAATTTTTTTTAATTCAATTTTTTTTCTGCAAATTGTTTTTGTCATTCTTTACTCGCCCTTTGTGTTTGAAAGGTTCTGTATAAAATACATCTAAAAGAGACATTAAATAGATATCAAGTATATCTGCTTACTGTATGTAAATGTAATCACAAAGTGCAGCTGCAACAGAGAAGAGAGTCCCGTTCTGACAAACTGCTGTGTTGTACCCACCCCCCCCCCCCCCCCACTCACTCAAATTAAATTGTGGTGTCAGTACAGGAAGTGATGAATCAAACAGCAGGGAGCAAACACTGTCCATTAACAGCTAAAACCCGCCAACGTTGGATCTTTAGTCTCTTTGGTAGTTTCTGTTACAGCAGCATCGCAGACCCTCTGGGGTTTGTTTGCTGACGTCCTCTTTATCAACCTCCGAGCGCTGACGTCAATGAAGTTAAAAAGGTTTTCAAACAATTACCTCTCACTGACTATTAGGGGCACCAATGTGTGAAATTACCCAGCACCGCTTTAAGTCTGATTGTCTCTCTGTACTAAAAATAAACAGAACTTTTTAGTATTTCCCCCGGGAGTTTAATCCTCTCAAACAGGATCTGTACCATTTAACATTAAACCTATCTGCAAAATGATGCAACAATCGCACTTTTTACATACTTTTACAACATTTACACGCTTTCTGTAGTTATTTGCTAGTTGTCTGTTTTGCTTTGAATGTATAGTTTTCATAATTGTTGACAGTTCTGAATCCTGTTCTCTCTTCTTAGATATGATAAAAGATAAATATGTGCAGCAATAAACACACTTCCACTAACAGTGGAAAACAGGAGTTGGCCTTTAAGGTTTGCTGTGGAATGAGTTGTAAAACTCTGAAAAGAGTACTGGATGAAACACAACAATACGTTAGTGATTAGAGATTAGAAAAAGATAAGCTACCACAAACCACGAAGACCAAATATAATACAAGGCTGTTCTTAAGCACAACCTCACTTTGACCTAAACAATGCTAACATGCTGCAGTTAAACTTATTTATTTCTTGGTTTATTTGAACGGGACAGTGCCCATTAATAAAAATATTTCTGCAAATGTGCCAGAGTTAGCCAAAAGGCTATTTTTCATCTGTAGTCCCAAGAGGCAGATTTTACACAATAAACCTAAAAACAATGTAACATTAAAGTTAAAAGGTTAAACAATATTGACACTTAACAATGCGTGGACAAACAATGAAAAAAAGTGAGAATAACTATGTTAAAACATGGACTAAAAACAGTATTATGCTGTAGTTGTTTAGATGCTAAAAAACATCCACGTCAGAGGCACAAAACATAAAAGCATACAGAGTATGTGAAATACATAAATCACTCAAACACAGCTAAACAACAATAACTTAACGGGTACTATGTTTGCCATGTTCCATCTTAGTTAAGAACAAACATTTGCTGCAGTACATTGCTCTAAACATAAAGCACAGCCAAGGCTGACGGGAATGTCTTCAGTTTTTGGTCACAAACCAAGTTATAAATTTGACCTGATGGTGGCGCTAAAGGAGAAGTCAAAGGGATCGGCAAAGTAATTACAATTCTTCCTGAGGGGAATCGCACGACAATAAGTCAGAGGATCGTCAAAGTCGGTAGGATTCATCATCTGGGAAACGTGCATGTTTGTACCAAATTTCATGGCAATCCATCCAATATTTGTGGAGATATCTCAGTCTGGAACAAAGTGGTGGACGAACAGATCTACCCTAAAAATGAATTATTACATTAAAATATCAACATTAGGACGCCACAGGAATTCCTAAAGCGGGGTTGGAAATTAGCACCAGTCAAATGCTGGTAAAATATGCAAGTGACTGCTAGCTTTACTCACCCGCCACAAAAACAATGGTAGTCTGTTGAGTGGTTGGTACATTTTGGAGTCCACCAGCCAGAAATGATGTCTGTTAATATTCCCTTGGTTACAGCTGACAAAGTGGGGGATGTAACAGTGGGTGCTGATTGGAAACGCTGAAAATTCAGAATCATTTATTCAAGAAAACTTTTTTACGCTTGGCTGAGGTGGAAAAATCGATGTATCGCGAAAACAATCTCATCGCTCCACACAGCTCTGATGTAAACTCTCTCACACTGACACATGAAACAAACAGAAATATCATATTAACATCCAGTTTTATACATCATTTTGTCCTCTTTTGAAGAAAGCTTTTACTTTATTTATTTAAACCGAGGTACTTCTAAGGCTTGTTCAGCCCATGAGAGGCTCCCTGCTGGGGCTTCAGGTCTAGGCCAGCTCCCTAAGGCCTACTTGACCTCTGGTTCTCTGGTGAACACAGCACCGGGCTCAGAGCGGGTCTTCTTCCAATCAGCAGATTGGCGGTTCAATCCCCGGTTCTTCCTCCCGAAGGTTTCTCCTACGGTGTGAGTGGTTGGTTCGGGGGGCGTACATGCACCTTGCATGCTGAAGCGCCTCGAGTCGAGTCCATTTATCATTAACTGGCTGGAGGGATGTCGAGGGAAGTTAACACTGGCGACACCTGCGATTAGGTGTGCTGGATACCTGTGGTGATCAAAATACATTTTAAATTTAACGTTAGAATTCATCTTCTTTTTTTTTTAGGGAGACAGAGTTCAAAGGCACTGAAGACCAACAGACTTTGTTCAAAGAGTGCCATCAGTTGAATGCTAAGTCATTGTATAATCTAAGGTGAGATCACTTCACATGAAACTAGTTGTCATTTTCAACAGCTAGCAATAACCTTAAAGCCACACGGTTCCCACCATTAGTATCGAGATCACGTTGCTTCAGTTGTGCATCCGTTTCATGTTCTTTGCAGAATGAAAGCCATTGCTGTCAATTGGCGAGTAGGAACGGCTCCATAATCACAAGAAATGGAACATATAATTAGGCGGGGAATTATTGTAATTGTGATTATGTGATCGTAATGCAGCTGAACACACAAAATTAAATGAAAGGCACAGTTATTAAATATTTAACCTGAACATTCAGCTAGTAAATGAAGCCTTCACATACAATTTCAACCAAATAAACAAGGAGCAACGTTTTTGACTTCCTGAGCCTTCCTCATCATGCCTGGATCCCAATTTGAGCCGCAGAAATTCCTAAAATGCGCGATTCAGTTCTATTATCATTTAGGTTCACCGGCAGGATAATTACCATAAACCTGGCGCCGTCGCTTCAGAGGATTTGGGTTTCGGTAGCTGTCGCGTCGGGCGGAAGAACAGCAGCTCCGCCGATAAAACACAAAACATGTAAATGTCGAGCCAAATGAAGCTCTCCCGCCAACGAATGCTGTGATCAAGCTGTGTTGTAAACATGCCGGCACACACTCCAAAAAAACAAAGCAACACCCCTCTGTCAGGAATTTAAGTTTCGTGTGTGTGTGTGTGTGTGTCTTTTCCTGCTTCTTTGTCTTTTGATTCATCCACATGCCATCTGGTTGAGTTATTTTATCACAAGGAGGAGAAGGTGTCATCACCAACGGATTCTACCGTGAATATGTGTGCGTGCATTGTCTGTTTTGTTTTTGTAGTTTGCCATAAACACATTTTCTCTTTTTTATTCCCAAGATGACAGTAAGTACTTTGCAGTGTGAGGGGAGGCGATGAGAGAAATTGGAGGATCAATTGTTTTCATGCTCAATAGGATACAAACATAAACAAGTGCATTAAAAAAAACACTTCGAATCCTAAATGTAGGCGCAGTTCACAGAGAAACGTGCAACTTTTTTTAGGTTTTCAACATTGGAGAGATCAAATAGAACTTAATTTCCCATCATACACTATTCCTGCCATTCCCGCCATGTTCTTTGTTGTTGCTGCTGAAGCTGATTCCCACAGAGATCACTGACGTTTCCTTCTTATCCGTCTGTTCGTCCATTGCTTCTGCAACTATAACTCCATCTGTTTAACGCAGTTTACATCCTTGTAAATCTACAAATGTGTCTTTGTTGCTGCTTCTTTCAGGTACTAGCCGAGGAAGGTTACGGTGCGATCACAACAGAAATAGCCGAAGCCAAGCCTTTCTACTACGCCGAGGATTACCACCAGCAGTACCTGAGTAAAAACCCTGGAGGATACTGCGGGCTGGCAGGGACGGGAGTCTCCTGTCCAATAGGAATCAAAGCTAAGGCCTAGATAGCCAATGGCAGCCAAGAGCCATTGCCGTCAGTAAGGATGCAACAGTGGAGTGGAGTAAAGTTTTAAAATGTTTCCAGAATCAATAATCTTGATGTTTTTCTATTTTTGTATATTTTATGCATTTGGGAACATCGGTCAAATATTTAAACCTGTGAAAAAAATTCTCATGAATGTAATCTCCATGCCTCTGAGAAACAAAACGAAACGATGATTGTTGTCAAATGCTGAAGCTCAGTTTGTAACGTAGTAAATAACGCAGCCGATTTGTGCCTGATGTGAACCAGTGACACGTAGCGTGAACTGCAGTGTAGACGCCGATGGAGGCCGGTTGTCTTCTCAGCTCTCTGCTGATGGAGAACCTACCAGTGACTCAAGATAGCCGCGAATGCTGGTGCATCGTCACTTTAGTGGAGGCTTCACACACGGTACACGCCCTCACACATGCAGGGCAATTTTATATGTTCGATGTATCAAAATGTATGTAACCCAATGAAAGCTAGTGAAAAAAACAGTCGCTCTTAAATTTTCGTATACAGTCCGACACAATGTAATATAGTGTGCGTCAGTCCACAATTCACTTTTTCGCATATATAAATTGAAGCTTTTGTTTCGCAGAAAGATGCTCAGGTTGCTTATACATGATGATTATTTATGTTCAGCGTTGAAAGTCTGTAGAGGAATAAAACATATTAAAAGCTTCCGAAATCAGAAGTCTCTTTTGCGCCTTTCCTGTTTCCTGAGTGCTGTTTAAATCTAACCATACGAGAGGAACAGAGCTGCGTGTATGCTAAACTCTATTGTATCATTCTGAGTTTGCAGCACGGTGAACAGCAGATTTGTTTGTGATTAAAACTCTATGTATTTGCTCTTTGGTGGTTTTGATTTTGGAAGACCTCCAGTCCTTCCTCTGATCTTTGCCTGAAGTAACGTTCCAGTCCTCGCCTCATCCGTCATCGCCGTTCATCTGTGTGCGTTTGTGTTTTGTACAGTATGCTCTACGTGTTTGGCTGCTGCGGCACACAAACACACCGGCACACCAGCAGGAGGAGAGCGGGTTTGGTGCCAGGCCCTCCAAAGCTTGGCATCACCGCCGCAGAGTCGAGGGGAGAAAAAAAAAAAAAAAAAAAAAAAAAAAGGCAGGAGAAGGAAAAGATGGGTCTCTTTAGAAAATGGCAGAGCGCCACCTTGGATCTGGGCTGCTTTGGATCGCCTCCATGATGCAGCCTGCAGGACCTGACTGGCTTTTCCAAGCCAGATCTGACTGCTATTTTTGGAGTGAAGCTGACGAAAGCTGAAATTTGGTGCAAATATTCAGTGTTCCTTAGGTTTTTGCTTTTAGTAAAATGTAATAAAAAATCCTTGTCAAGAGGGAAAACGCCTCAGAGTTTGGACCACAAGGTATTAAAACTACTGAGAATATCATGGATGTCTTTTAATAAGGAAAAAACATCTTTCACTAAACCATCAGTATAGCATGGATCAATTCTATGATTAATGTGAGCGCTATGAGGTGCACCCATCATATATCCTATATGAGGATGACACCAGCTGCGACCGGATCCCAGTTTTAATAAAGGGGTGATATTGGCTCAATATACATCAGCGTGACCTCCACACAGCCTTTGTTCTTTCCGGGTTTGTTGGTTGGGTTTGTGGTTACTAATAGAACGCTAATAATTTCACAGAGCCCTGGGATTGGTTAGAATAGAAGTTGGTTAATTAAAGTTTAAACAATGTGATGTCAAATAACTTTCTTGGATAAAGCAAATTAACTACTTAGTTTGCAGTTTATGATAATTTATCGTCAAAAGAACAATGTATTCCCCTTTGTTGAATTTGTGTTTTCCACCTGTAGGTATAGTACAATCTGTACCTTTTTGGTAACAACCAAATTATGTTAATTTCATCGAGTTCTGAAAGGCAATGAAACTTAACAATAGTTCATTGATTCATTTTCTCTTTACCGAGAGCTCCAATGTTTGACTTTGGGAGTTTTTATCTTTCTGTTTAGTTTAACGGGGATCTGTTGCCAGAAATGGATTATAACATTAAGATTATCTATATTCATCTAAAAAATAAGAACCGTTGTGTTTTCATCACCTCGGAATAAACTGTTTATTTCTACATAAGAAAGGGCGTCCTCTTCACAGAGCCGGCTGCCATGTTCCTACAGTAGCCTAGAAAGGACAAACCAAACGTTGGCTATCGATGGGGCCAGTTGTTTCGTGTTTTCACATCGGCCACCGTAGATCTCCTACACGATTGGCACACAGGAGAAGTGTCAGTTGGTTGCAATCTAAAACCTCACCGCTTAAACATTTATTATTGTAGAAGTTGTGCTTCTTTGGTAAAATTATATGAAAAATCATGTGGCAAAATGTGAGGTTTATTGGAGATTCTTTACTAGAAATAATCTCTCGAGATGTACCATTTTGTTTTCATGGGGGTCTTCTTCAAAGCATTGTTGTGTGTCTGTGCCAACACGCTGGTATTGTAGAAGGCTTTATCTGCTCATAATTCAACAAGGCCAAGTGTAAAGAAATCTGCTGCATGTCCTTAAAATACCGGAAGAATCTCGCTAATCTTTCTACATCTCTGGCCGACTGGTGATTGTGACTCTGATCGTCAATCCAATTGTACAAAATTGTCATCGGGATTTGTGTCTGTTGTTTATTTTGGGATGTATATATATTTTTATAAACCTCATACGACACATAAAGAGCACACAGCCAACATTACTGTCTGTCTCTCATTTCAGACGGACTCACTTCCCTGAATCTGTCCCTGGTTAGAACGCATGCTTATGCTGCCATCACGTGGTATGTTTGAGGTATGAGCACATGGCTCAGACTCACTGAGGTAACATAAACCAACGCAGGATTTTAGGCTTTAGCTTGAGATAGAAAGGTAAGAATTCATAAAAAAATGTAAATACTACTAATGTACTACGAACAGACATTGGTCCATGTCGAAAAAAAGGCAATTTAGCTAAGTTTCTATAATTTCTCCTTTTGTATCTGGCTGAATTATTCCTTGAATATATTATTATTGCTCATATATTTACATTTTAAAACACAAAAGATTGTTTTCGCTTACAAAAACGTTTAAAATACAATACATATGCAAGAGAATTTATGATTTGTATGAAATTATAGAAAATCCCGCGCGTTATTTTGAAGGGTGTTACCCGGAAGTTCCCTGCATCGTCACCTGCTTGCTCTGACGCAGACGTAAATGTTTGCGCTCTAATACCACCTCGAGGGATCAACATTGGTATAAATGAAAGCTGTGTTAAGGGAGACTTGTCTGCATTTAGAGTTAGTTGTTTGATTGTGACACGTGTTGTGACAGGTGGGATGATGACGCCCAGTAACTGTGGCAACAGTAAACTTCCCTCAACTGTCACGCGGCTCAGCTCGTCCCAACACGGAAGTAACGGACCCGGAAGGTAACTCACCACAAATATTATTATGATGATTTTCAACTAAAATATCACATGTCACTGTTTCTTGAGATCCTAATTTACTTAAGAGAGCGAGTTCAATTGTGTTGGTTATTCATGATAAACTGTCTGTTGATAAAGTGTCGGGTTCACTCATTTTAAGATAGTTTACGGTACATTTATAGATTTTTAAATGTAGTTTGGTGTTCAGGGTAGAGTTTAGTTAGCCCCTGTTTTTACATTTAAAAATGGATGATTACCACACATATAGTCACAAAGTCCTTGTTTCTGAAAAATGTTTAACCTTAAAGCCAATCTTTGCAGATTCCTCAAAGACTCCTTTATTATATATGCATTTATATCTAATTAAATATTATAGTATTGGCTCAATTCAGTGGGTTCATCAATAAATAACCGTTTTAACCTAGTTGCTACCCATTTGTTCACTTAGTTCCAAGATAGACAAATGGCTAATACTTGGTATTAAGTATTATGTCTTTTTATTGTCCGTTATTTTATATTTTAATATTAAATACGTGCTATATATCCTTGTTTTACACACATATTCCAGAAGATAAAGATATATCAGTTCAGATAGGTGTGCTAATCCCCAAGGGGCGGGAGGAATAAAGTGCTGGGGGCCATCTTAGTTTGTGGAAAACAGATTTAAAATGTTTATTCACAATCTAACGTTACTGTAGTTGGACAGTCGCTCTTTGAGAAATCTAGAAAATGATATCTTATAAACCCTGGTGGTTACTGAAACGGCAGGACGTTCCAAAAGTTTTAACTCGTGTTTAATTTATCTTTTGAAAACATGTTTATGCTAGCTGTAAGCTTTGCCACTCAAAATGTCATCATAAGGACAAAGGTGACACAAGTTTTTGTTACTCATTTAACTATTGTGTCAGTTTGATAGCAGCTTAACTTGTGATTACAATATTGGCAGAAAATGTCACTTTCAGCTTTTCAGAAAGACGAAAGAATCAGTGAGGTTGAAGAAAAGGCCAGCAAGGAGACGAGACCGTAGTTCTCAAGCATATAGCTTCATTTGAAGTGTACACACAGGCAGATTGGCTTGTAAATGTCAGACACATTATGTTATCAGAAAATGTCTGTATTGACTTTCAGCCTACATATTTACTAGTGATGGTGAGATGAAGCCTCATGAGGCATCGAACCACTTCAGCCAATTGGTTCGAGAAAGGGTTCATTTCTCGAGCTTCATGTGCACACGACACCACCTACTGGCCAAGTGTATAATCACAGGCAGCTGTATCTGAACCACATAATGTGATGCATTGCATTTTTGTGTCTGTTATGGCTGTTGGGAATGACTATGAATTACAAAAATGTATGACCAAATAATTTCTGTACATAAATTATCACATATGTGCATAATAAAATATTTTTTGAATGTATTCTGTGTATGTAAATTTTCCCAAAATGGTAGTATCATATGATATGGCAGGTTGTGTAATAATGTTATTATGTCACTTTAGGAAAATGGCATGGGCTTAAGCAGGCAGAGGACAGTGAAAGTGCTTGTGGAACTAGGAAGAGGGGACTGAATATGCTTGTGTAACTTGGACAGTGATGTACAGGACAGCGGACATTTTATTCATTTTTATTCAGAAATAACAGTTTCTCAACAGTTTTTGGTTTTAAACGATTCCTTTTTTTTGACACAACCTCTCCGGCCTTTGAAAACACCTTGTAGGGATAACATAATTAGGATCCAGTTTGGACACAAATGCCCTGAATCCAACATCATCCACAATACTGACGGGCTGTGTGTCCTTCACTATCATGGAGACGAGGGCTTCATCCAGCTCTTGTTTTCTGGTGGCTGGTTAAAAGAGAATAAATACAGTGTCTGTTACCTGTCTTTATTTGCACAATAAACACAAGTGAACAGGGACAAATTGTGATGGTGCATTTGTAATATTGTAATGACTTACCATGGCTGGGTGAAGCTCCAGTTTCCTCCTTATTCTCATGCAAGGCACGGTAATGCCTTAGCATGGATGAGGTGTTGTTATTGTACCCCAACTCCTTGGAGCACAATAAACACCTCACATTTGAATAAAATAAGAAACTGTGAAAAATACAGTTCTTGATAAGCAAACCTAATGTGTCTGAAATAGAGTTAGATTTAGCTTACCTTATTAGGAGTTATCAAATCAAAGTGTTCCCACACAGGGGAAATCCTCCTCTTCCTAGCTGGCTCCATCTTATCACCTATCCTTCTCTCCTCACTCTCCTAACTCTCCAAACTATCTCTCTCTCTCTAAACTCTCCAAACTATATAAACGCCATCCAAACTATCCAAACTCTCAACTGACCACAACTCTCCACCAACAACCCACATTTTGAATGGAGCCTGAGGGGTTTATATTGCTGTCAAACCTCCCGGCAAAATCTGAACCACTTCCCGAAGCAGTCACGTGGTACAGCCGGGCAGCGAGGCTTCGGACGTCATCATTTTTGGCTCCTCCCCTAAATGAAGCAAGCCTCGATACGCGCTTCGAGGAAACGCCCCCTCCGTTACTCGACACACGCTTCGAAGCGTCGGCACATCTCGTAACATCAATATTATTTACATATCCAATTCATCCCACATTTTAGAGTGAGTCTAAATGCATTTTTCTCCATGAAATTAAAGCCTTTTTCTTTATTCTCATTGTGACATTTTTATGTTAAAAAAAAAAAAAAATCCACTAATTAATGCTTCCAAAATTCAGATGAAGAAAAGCTCAGAATAGAGCAGTAGTCAAAACGAGCAGAGTGTGCATCGTTGAACGATGTCTGCTGAAAAACCCATGGAGAGAACGTGCACGGACTCTAATCGGTCGGTTCAGACTCCTGCACCTGTGTCACCCACTCCTGGACTCAGTGGGATGGAGCGCCGAGGGGACGGCCTGGGCCAGCTGGCCTTTCAGGGCCAACCAGTGGTGGGCATGACGCCCCCTGACCTCTCCTCTCACCTGAGCCCTGACGATGCTGTCCCCCATGGACGATACCAGCCGACGGCCTTTCACAACGTAAATCAGCAACAAGTGAGTGCTACTTTGCTGTATTACCCAAAAAAGCTATTGATGATGTGTCTAGCACTATGTTTGATGAGAGGAGAATCTCAGGGTGAAAACCTTTCGTCAATTATGTGACAGGGAACTTTATCTAGAAATAAAGAAAGGATTTATTATATACAAGACTGTTCTACGTAATCAGGCATGTCCACTTTTAGTTCAGTTGTTCGTCTTGCCACTAGACAGCAGTAGAACATCAGACAAATTTCCCCTTGGGGATGAATAAACTACATTTCTATTCTATTCTATTCTATTGTTCCTGCTGGGAAGGAAAGTGCCCACCACAGCCAGTGTAACATGTTGCGTTGGTCCGGTTCTTAATGTGTGTCTGTTGGCAGGCTCCAGAGCGTCCGTATGAGGTGGTTCAGCGGCAAATTGAGCAGATCCACGAGGTTCTGCAGGAGCAGAGTCGACTGCTGACACTATTAGGGACAGGTCAGTGTTAAGCAGCACACTCTCCTGTTTAGGGTCAGGTGAAAAAATAAATATATATATATTTTTGAAAAACAAAATATATATATTATTTCAAAAATGTTTGTATTTTTTGGGGGGAAAAAACAAAATATATATAAATATATATATCTTTTTTTTTCTGATTAAATGCAAAAATATCTGTTTGGGTGATCCAGTACTGATTCTTAAAATCGATCTTTGCATTTGAGCCTTTTCTGAGAAAACAAATGTGTACATCTGCGCTAAATTAAGGATTTTCAGCAACTAATGTCCAGTGCTGGGTGATGTTACTTTTAAAAGTAACGAATACCATTACAACATTGGTGCCATTTAAAAGTAACCTGTTACAGCCACTGAGAAAAGTAACTCCTAAGAGCCCTTTTCCATTACCAAAAATGAAAACCTCTTTGCGATTCCTTGCGCCTGTTGGTTATACATCTACATCTCGTCTCGTCACGTCACAGCCCAAAGAGCCTCGCCGCCCACAAGTGTTGTTGGCGCTTCTCTAAATTGCTGGGGACGCTTCTTCTTATTCCCAGGCACAATTTGCAATTCACTGCGATGTCCTTTTAACCAACAGCTGATTTGAAAACGTAAATAAATAACTGATTACTTGAATTACTGTACGTTGAGGAGATTACGAGAAGTTTGATTATACAATTACGACGTCTTGCCTCGAATTCCTTAAGTTTCCAACTCAACACATGAGATAAATTACTTAAAACAACATTCAGTCTGAGGCGAAGTCATTAACCCATAACAGGCTTTAAAAAAAGCAGACAGAGCATGCAGCCAATCTGTGAAGAAGGTGGCACCAATAACACTGATCTTCAGTGTTTTCCTGTTTGTTTTTGTATTCGTACGTCCTTCCTCTGTCGTTGCCGCGGCTGCTGTGTTATTAAACCTGCTAGCTTCAACTTGACAGCCACCACAAGATCTCCTGTTGCTACACCCGTACTGCCTGCACAGCGCAATGGGTACACACCACAAAATGTTTCAAAATTGAAAATAAGGGTGCTAATGCGGCTAAACAAATACCTTGAGTTAGGATAGACAACAATACGTGGGCAATGTGCTGCTTTTGACCAGGTGAGTTCACATACACAACTGTCACAGGCGTGGAAAATGGAGCCCGAAGAGGCCGATCAGCACCGTCAACAGTTGGACACTGAGAGTGATGTAAAGGAGGGTGCAACAGTGATCCTTGTTTGGGATAATGTAACAAGGTGGTTTCACAGTAAATGCTTTGCATGTTGGCGCATTGCTCCGAGTGCATTTGTATATCAAAGGTCTCCATCTTGTGATATTTTGCTTAAACCTTTATTTAGTTTATTTACAGCAGTAATATACAAAAATCTTCAGTTGGTATCACGATCTCATGCAAATAATTCAATTTTGATGAACAACATCACAAAATGACATACAGCGTGAGTGAGGAATGTTTAAATCAGCCTTTTAGGTTCCTGCAGTCCACTCGGGTTTGACATTTTAGTCGTGGTCGTTGTTGCACTTCATTTATAACCTCCTGTTAAAGAAAAAGAGGTGTAGACGGCCTGGTTTACCCTGATTATACATAATTACAGTTGTACATGGGAAGTGAAAATGCACCAGTAAGAAATAAATTCCAAAAGATATTGGAATTAGACATCTTTGAGAAAAACAATATGTTGCTCTGAGGGTGAACACCAGCGAGGACCGGTACAGCTGGTTTCAGGTACTGATGATGAACGCAGAGATGGAGAGCTTCCTGAGTGCCAACACAGTATGTATGGGTAAACGTACAGTACAGCAGAACACAGTAAGTTAGGTCTGTACTATACTTTACGTTGTATACTAGTACTTTGTAGTTCGTGCAAGGACCATCGTATGCAGTGAAATAGCAATCGCAAGGGAAATGTATCATCTTAACACCTCGCAACAAATCTAAAAATATATATCTAAATATAAAACATGCCGCTGAAAAAAAAAAAAAGGTTCACATCTTACTCATTGTCTTATATCTGTATAAATCATATTGAATTAGACTTTAGATCAGGCGGCAGCCGCACAGTGTGAAGCCACGTGGATGGACCACGAGCACTGAAAGCAGTCGGTCAAGCGTCGATGCGGATTTCATGTTGGGAAAAAAGTGCGGAAAGAAAATGATTCGTTCTCAAATTGTTCAGACGACGGTCTCATCAGCTCCAACAGGAGGTCGTTAAGGGTTACAGCGAGAAAAACATCAGCAGCGTGCGTGAGCGGAGCTCCGGATAAACCCCAGGAACACATGCTGATGTTAGATAGAAGATGGTTTGATCAGATCATGGCTGTGCCCACAGAGGATGTCAGGCAGCATCCGCCTCCATCTGTGTTTTCAGCCTTTGTGTAAATTCGGCAGAATTGCTCTACCTGACGTTTTTCTGAGAAAATGTTGATAATCTGCCGGCGTAGCTTGTGTGGAGGGACCAGTGGTTATGCTATCTGTGCAGCTGAGCCGTAATGTTGATTAAACACATTGGACACAACTTTCACTGCAGTTTAAGAGAGTGAAAATATCATTGAGCTAATATTGGCAAAGAAATTTCTCTAATTCCATAAGTCGTTGTTGTTGTTGTTATAGTTGTTGTTGTTGTTGTTCCCAAGCCAAAGTCAGTCTTTAGCAGTCTGTTCCGGAGAAACGCGGGACAGAAGGTGGATATGTAGGCGTCTTTAAACCCGGAGTTGCAGAAGCAGTATACCAGCGGGTCCAGCAGGCAGTCGATGTAAGACAGAACCATGAGGCTGTCGTAGACCTGAACCACCACATCTTCCGCGAGCTCCCATTCTTTCTTAAGCCGGACGCTCAGCAGCACCGCTCTGGCAACGGTGCTGGGCAGGAAGCAGACGGCGAAGACGACGACGACGGACATGACCACGAACACGGCTCTCCTCAGTTTGGTCTTCTCCCCCACCGTCTTCCTCCGCAGCCGGTTGACGATGCGCACCGTGCAGTAGACGAGGATGATGAAGGGCACGATGATCTGGCCGAAGTAGACGATCTTAAAAGAAGAAAAAAAGAAATGAAAGGCCACAGAGTTCACCATCCGTATCCTTCAATTTAATCGTTTTTGTCGGGTGCTGAGGTTTATGACTCATTTCTAAATTGAACTTCTCAGCAGTCTTACTCATCCAAAGCTCTTGTCCCCACTTGTCTTGTTTTGGCTTCAACAAATAGTTGCAGATTGCCACAGATCTTCTTATCTATTCTTATTAGACATAAAATTGAACGTGTCCAGAGTTTAAGACAGGGGTCTCAAACTCCTGGCTCCACGTCATTTTATGTGGCCCGCGAATAAGCCAGCAAAAAAAATAAATAAATAAATAAAATATTTTAAAGTTAAACTTGATAATAAAAATATCCACATCGTCGAAATTGTGAGATAGTAAGTCGAAGTTATGAGATAGAAAGTCATAATTATGATAGAAAGTCAAAATGATGAGATACTTAAACACAGTCACAGAAGCAGCTCTTTGGCTGGTTACTGTACATTTGACATGGAAATGTATTGTGAGTGCATTGAAGACGACTTTAAACGTGGCTTTAAAACACATGAAATACTTCCTGTGGGATTGTGCAAACGCACCCTTGAAAGGATTTTAAGCATTGAACAAAGTTAATGTAATAACTTGTGTTTGATATTTTCTTTAATAGTTTGGTCTTTGATAGAGTAATGTGGGTTTCTTAACCCTAAATTAAAAGGATTTAAGTTATAATAACAGAAATGTGCTTAAATATATTTTTACATTTATATAACTGCATGTACAATATTTTTACACTTAAATAAACAATAATCAAATGCAGAGAGTTATTTAACAATATGTTACGAGTAGTTACATTTACAACCGGCCCTTTGTGGGCGACCATGATGCTGATGTGGCCCGGAGTGAAAATGAGTTTGAGACCCCTGGTTTAAGATGTGATGCCCTAGACGGGTTTGTTTACGCTGCTAGTCAGGGAACTAGGGCAATTAGATCAACCATTAAAGCTAATAAACTGTAATGACTGTCAGGAAGTCTGTGTGTGATGGTATGAGGTAGTGTAAATAGCTGTAGTTGTTATTATTGTTGACAGCGGCTAGCTTTGGCAGGGTTGGTATAGGTCGGGTGTATTGGGCAATTGTAATTATTAAAGCCTTTTTGGTTTCCGAGCCCATTTTACAGCTCTGCTAATGCAAACTAAAGGAAACAAAAGAAAGCAAAAGCACACCTCTCTGAATATGTCCGTCACGTCATGTAAACGGGTGTCGTGCTCGCGGCCGAGGCTGTTGCAGCACTTGAAGGTCTCGACCATCGTGGGGATGGTGAGGGTCAGCAAGAGGAGCCAGATGACGATGGAGACTAGGGGGGATTTCTTCAGCGCTTTGACGAAATTCCTCCTCCCGAGATGCACCACGTTGAAGTAGCGGTCGATGGACAGGGTGATGAGGAAGGCGATGCTGGCGCCGCGGTTGAGAAACAGCATGAAGAGCATCGTCTTGCACAGCGCATCGTTGGTGCTGCGCCGGTTGCCGTTGTGGTATTGGTAGGCCTTGGCAGGAAGACAGGCCACCAGCATGAAGTCGGCAACCACGATGTTGAACAGGAAGATGCTTTTGTTCTTCCAGAACTTGAACCTATAGGGTGAAAGCCGTCGACAAAGCAGTTATTCGCTTCACTTGCTACAACGTTCGCTCTGCATCAAGAATAAACACAACAGAGAAGGAAGCCTAACCTGATCCCGTCTTTACACCTTTAGCATCTACAGAATCCCTGCACTGGTCAAACTGCTTAATGTTCAAGATGGGATGACTGGAAGAGGATCCACTGGTCAAAAGGAGGTCTCTATCGACACATTTCTTAGTATCTCATAATTGCTGCTGCTTTTCTTTTCGCAGTGTATATTTCAGTGGTGCACAGATCCTATACAACTTACAAGGACCCACTTTAGGAATGCAGAGATCATTTCAGCGTTTTTCATTGCAGAAATGGACTGAGAATCCAAACAGGATGTGGCTGCTGTCCCTCTCATCTGCTAATCACTAACATGTCATGAAGCAGTGGTATTAAACTTGTATCAGAGCATTCATTGAATCAAGACTAAACTTGCAGGGTTAAAATTTTTACTTGCCCCTATATAGATTGTTTTATTTCTTGGTGGTTATCGAATAACAACAAAGACTTAAGTTAATTGTCATTTTCTATCTTCCCTGCTCTCACATGTGCGGCAAATTGCGCAAGACATAGACAGAGTTTCACCACCCAACTGAACCCTTGTTTCCAGGATAACAGCCTGATTTGGCAGGTATCCTAAGTAGCAATAGCAGCAGCAGGTCAAAGTCACCTAGACTCATTGACTTTCTTGTGGTTTGAATCGCTCGAAGAGCCTGGAAATTCCCAGCGGCTGATGAATCATTTATCAAGTTCAAGTTTTTGGCTAACTTGAAACATTTCCCCCCTCTCTGAGGGCTTTACCTCACTTCTCACTCTCTCGTCCACATTCGTGTTTGAGTACTTTCTGAAAAATGTTGAAACGGCAGTGATAGCCAGATTGTGTTTCCTCTTACCTGAAGACGAAGACGTAGAGGACCGACAGGTTGAGAGGCAGACCCAGCACGAACTCTCCAATCATCAGCCAGGAGAGGGTCTCGTATGTGACCGGATTAGGTACTTTGCAGTGGTCTGTGGTCTGTTGAACTGTTGGCTCCGTAGACATGTTTGCTGGGAAGGCCGTAACATTCATTGAAGCGGCACTATTTCTGCAGCAGTAGAAGAAATCACAGTCAAAGTAATACCAAAGCAATGGGAAGAAGTTTAAAATCCTCGTGCACCGATTTCCCCCCCCCCCCTACCTTCTCACTGTGATCCGTCAAAGTCAACAGTCTGAGAGCCTCACAGTGATTCTAGAGCTCTAACTTGGCCCGGCCGTGCCAAAACATGCCGAGGAAACGCGCACCGTAAACAAAGCATGAGCCGAAAAAGAAAAGTACTGAACGTAGAGCGGAGAAAACCCCCTGTCCCTGTGAGTCTGTAAGCCCTTTTTATGTGAGAGGCTGCCGCAGATCCTTCAGAGAGGAAGAATTTTTTTTCTTTTCTGTCAGCTGGAGGTGTGGTTTGAAGACTTAGATGACTTAGATGTGGTGCTTAATTTAGATGAGAGATGTGTGGTGTGGAAGACAAGCTTTTCACCTTAAAAACACTTTAAGAGCGTTGGGATTTTCGATTTGGCAGATTAGAGATAGTGACGTGCCCTTAACAGTTTCTGTATTACACACAAGTGCTGACTGGAAACCTGACCGTTCAAGGTTTTCCCAGGGCTTGTGAAATTCCTCAGGTGGCTGTGGACGCTCAACCATCATGTCTGCACATGTCTTTATTCTTGGGTAAGGTGACGATAACATCTTTGGGGACAACTGTTCCAACTGTTCTGGGGAATAGCGCTGTTCGATGCCCTGTGGGCATGAATGAAGGTAGAATGACGTTGCGATTGAAGTCATTTTGTCCTCAACCACGTCCTCTTTCAAAGCAGATTGGCAAACATGGGCGAAGTGATGTCTCAACCCACCTCGGTGTTTGTCGGTTTCTCTAGTTTGTCGTTAAAAAAGCCTTTTACGCCTTTGCCAAGCAAGTTTTATTCATACAGCCCAATATCACAAATTTGCCTCAAGGGGCTTTACGTTCTGCACATTATTTGACACCGTCTGTCCTGAGCAACCCTCACTTCAGACAGCATAGCCTTGCTGAAAACCAACAGAATAATCCTTTTAACAGGGAAGAGGAGACGAGGGCTCTCTCTCTCTCCCTGGATGGACGTGCAATAGATGCCATGTGTACAGAATAGACTTACATCATAAAATGACAGTACAGACGATACAAATGACAAAAATTAATACGTACAAGATGAAGAAAATGGATCCGGGAGGATGTCAAGCAGCTTCCACTGTTCTCTGTTCATGAGCTCTTCTGATCTTTTTCCATTGAAGTCAAAATATGAACTACTTTCACCTAAAAAAAGCTACATACTATAATGCGTTAAAACTTTGACATGAAGTGCCGTAAAGCCATGCACTTACAATGAGACTTCACTTTCCTAAAAGGTAAGTCTGCTGAAAGACTGAGACAGAGCATGACAAGGTGTTATTCCTTTGTCACGCTCTGTCCCAGATGTGATGTAAAATTGCACAAAAAGAGCAATGTTGCAACAGAACACGCGTCCAAACACGGCGAGTGCGTTTAGACATTTGGTCTGTTGCACCCCGACCACAACAGTGCATCCTTTAATAGCCATTGCAACATTTGCTCCTTCTCCCACGGACATGTTGTTTACTGTTCCTCCCTTGAAATGACGGGATGATTCCAGTTGACATGATCCTGAAACCCCCTTTTAAAGGTAGATACAAGAAACAATACAAAACAGTCCAAAGCATTAAGATAACACAGGATATACTTCTGTGCATGACAAGGAAAGTGTTGCAGCAGCAAAAGGAAGTACAAAGAGACGCAAGGTGTAGATAAGTGACCTAAAAACAACAACGTGTCAGCTGATAATTGAAGACGGGCGCGCTTCACAACAACACATCAACAGTTGCTTAACCTTTATAGTAAAGGAACAAATCAATAAAATAAAAACACGTCTACTAAGTTGTGGGGATTTGTTTATTTTCTGGGCGTGGCGCAAACGAATTATAATTTCATAATTCTCATTCATGTCATGTTATTTACAACAGAACATAAAGAACAGCTGTGAGCTTTTAAAAGAATGCCCTATTATTAACATATACTGCAGGTGAGCGACGGCGCAGCCGGAATGCTCCTGTATGTACCTTTAACTGACACACACATTGAGTCATGAATCTTGAGAATTAGTTTTGTTTACATTCCAGAGCATCTAGATACGGTGCTTTGTGGCATGAAATATGCTTTACATATTGCTCACAATACTACACAAACTGTGTGCTTGCGCAACAGGGTGCCGAAAGACCGATTGGTCCATGTTGACAGGAGAACCGTGCAGACTCGTCCGATGTATCACGCCTTATGTGTACATGCATAACATGCACACAGAGCTATCAGTGCCCAATATCAATGAGGGAAAAGAGGCCTACAAGAACTTATCTCGTCTTCATGTATGCTGCTGTGCTTTCCTGCGCAAGGACATCTTGCTCATTCTTAAGTACCTTTTTTATTTTTTTTTAAAGCACCAGTAATGATGGCAACAGTATACAGACACTCAGTTGTTTACTTTGTCTGCACTTAAGAGCACGGTGTTCTGGAAGACTTCTTAAATTTATTATAATCAGTATGAGCGTGAATGTCAAGAAGCATTTTCTTGGCCAGTGGTTTGGACTCTGCTTGTGTTTCCTCACACCACACACACACACACACACACACACACACACACACACACACACACACACACACACACACACACACACACACACACATACACACACACACGCACCATCTCTTAGATATTTCATTTCTTATTTCACATTCTAATCTGCTCAGTTCGTGTTTATCTCCTGCCTCGGTCTCCCTTACAGATCTGATGTTTCATGCCTTTGTGCCGTTGCGGCGGAACGGTTTGCAGCCCGTACTGATCTGAGAAGGTAGGAACTTTACAGCTGCTAATGTACTGGATCAGGACTCATTTCTATATCAACTTTCTAGCTGTTTTATTTTAATTTTTATATATATATATATATATATATAATACATTAAAAAATGTTTAGAGTGGTTTTGCATTAAAGCACCATTAATCAATATGGTTTCTCTCATAGTGATTTCTTTATTCACCTCAGCCTGTTTCCACAACAAGCTCTGATAAGCCCACTGTGTACTACATAGCCAACACCAAAGCAGCAGACAGAGTTTAAAGGGATAGTTTGACTGTTGTGTGAGGCACGTAGTCAGTGTATTAGCTGCAGTGGATGAGACAGACGGGAGTACCAGCAAGGAAACTAAGCAATGTACTGCTGTGGACCAGGCAGCAGCAAAACACATTTTAGACACTTAAAATAAACCACAGCAATGTGAACCATCTGTGCTCTCTTTATAGCAACAAGACTACTTTGACAAAAACTGTAATTTTACCTCGCAGAACACGGGAGTAGCTGGTCTCGCTGCCTCGATTAGTTACTCTGTTATTGTTACTGTGGGGAATTTTGGTGTTTTAAAGCGTTCGATGGATATATCGGCTTCATTGCGTTGGTACTCCAGTCCGTTTCTACAAACTGAGTGCATGTCGGCCGTCATCCCAAACTATCCCTTTAAGAGCCAGATATGTGTGTGATAGTTGGTGAGGACCAAACCAGGAGCTGATTATATGTATTGGTTGGGTGGCTGCCAGCTTTAATAAAGATTTAATAAAGAAGTGAACTTGAACCAGATGTTCCGCTGAGAGTTCTTAAATATGTGTGTTTTCCTTCAGAACAAGCCCAAATTCCTTTCTGATGCAACAACAGGCCTGGACATATTATCGGAAACACTTTACAAATATGGATGATGGAAAAAAAATGTTCTGCTTGCGGGATCAGATAACGTGTGTTATTTTGTGTATTAGTCATCTGATCTATTTTTGAAGATGCATCATGGTTTATATTGCAGTATAAGGTCAACATCCATTTATATATAGAACACATTTAAGATGGGAATTGTTGGAAACACCTGCCATTTATAAAAGTGTTACGCAGAGTTTATATATATATATATATATATATATATATATATATATATATATATATATATATATATATATATATATATTAGGGGTGTAACTAGGGTTGCAAAGGGGCGGAAAATTTCCGGAAAATTTCCATGGGAAGTTTAGCTCGGGAATTTTGGGAATTTTGAAAAAAAGTTTTTACCGCAAATTAAACGCTGAGCAATAAAAAAGTCACTCAAAACTATATTTTAAAGATGTATGTAATGCAGCACACTCTGCACTTTGAATTTCAACCCTGCACTGTGCATTCTTTCATCACATGCACAGTGCACTCTTCAGTCACATGCACAGATAATCCCCCAGCACACTGCAGCAGGGCTATTGAGGCCACACTACTGCATTTGAGCCCATGACTAGTCAGGTAAGTTGTGATGATACTACTGGGGGAGATATATTAGCATGCTAATTGAGGATTGTTCATCTGTTCACCCCCAACCCCCCCCCCCCCCCGCCACACACACCTTAAAAAAGAAAAAAAGCAACAGAGCGTATTTATAGCCGCATAAAAATCGGACTAATGAGAGAACAGTTTGCTCGCGCGTGGCGTTTGTTTATAAGATAAAAAACACAAAAACTCTTCCTGTAACGTAACGGACGTAAACCAGAAGATTGGCCAGATTGGCCGCATCTGCAGGCTCGTCTACTTGCAGAGAGTAAACTCACTCTTCTTCGCGCGACCGACTAATGTAGCCAGGATGTCTTCTTACAAAGCATCGATGCGCGCGACACTGTTGTTGGGCGCGCGACACTGTTGTTGGACGCGGGATTATGTCTAACTTGTTTGCTTCTCTCTCTCCAATCATACATTCCACCATCTCTTTAACATTTTTTCCCTCTCCACCACCGCCTCTCCTTCTCCCTATTACGTATTAGTATAAATTACCCACACAATTTCCAGTTTATTCCCGTTAATTCCCGTATATTCCCGTATATTCCCCATGGAAACTTTCCAGTTTTGAATATTCCCGGAATTTTGCAACCCTAGGTGTAACTGTTCACAAAATTCACGGTTCGGTACGATACAGTTGAGCAACGGTTCGGTACGTTTCGGTACAGTAGAAAACTATGAATGCCAGAGAAATGTACTTGATTTTAAAATATATTTATTCATTCCAACTAACATCATAAAGTTATTCTTTGACTTTGAACAATGATGGAACTATACCTGAGTGACCCATCTTCTGGGGTGTCTTCTTAGCAACACATAAGCATAAAAAACAAACACTGCTCCTTAATGTTATGTAGTTGTTACTTACATCTTGCTTACATCTTGTATTGTTACTTACATCTTGCAAAAGAGATTTTTAATCTCAATGGGACTACCTTATTAAATAAAGGTTTTAAAATTTTTTTTTTTTTTTTATTCAAACGTATTCGGTTCGTCATGCGTACCGGACCGTGAGCCTCGTACTGAACGGTTCAATACGAATACGCGTATCGTTAGGGGCAAAGGGGCGGAAAATTTCCGGTAAATTTCCGGTAAATTTATTAGCTCTTCTAATTCTATCACATCTGAGACGTCTCATTATGTCTTATTTTTCTCCTCTTTGTGTGGCCCCACAGTTTCCAGTTTTCCCAGTGTCACCTCCTCCATGGCCTGAGGATCACCCCGTCTCCACACGTCCCAGCCAGGGTAAGAACCAGCTGCTGCCTGCTGAGAACCATATCAACACACTACGACTCTATTCACACCGACCAAACAAGCCTTCTTATCTGACCCCAATTTCATATTAACGAGTAGAGAGTAGTGTTACGTGTAGGATTTGAAAAGTTCAGACTTTGGCGACTTGAAAAAGATTCAAAATATAATTGACTAAATGTTCAATCGGATATGCTTCATAGTGGTTTTACTTTAAAACACTTCAAAATGTTTTTTTTGCATTTCACTATGACCACTATGACACCTGGTTTATCGCCCGCTGCTGTTTATTTATTTTACCAGAACGCAAATTTGATATTGCCTGTGAAGTAGCGACAATTAGTATTAGCTATCATTCTGTCTGTTAATGTATGATTTATGGCTGTTACTTGCAAAGAAAAAAAAATCATATTTAATACTTATTTAAAAAAATAAGTGCTAGGGCAACTAAGTGCTGGGCAAGTTAACGCGATATTACAGCAGTTTTTTATTTTTCATTAAGCGGACATTTTTAAGACAAGAACCGGGCAGCTGCCGCACGTGAGAACAAACTGCTCTTCACTGCAACTCTTTATTAGCATAACTTCCTCATGCAGGTTACTGCCACGGTACAGACTCCCTCCAGGTTCCCTTGTTTCACCTACATTCCCCTGGGTCCTAAATCCCTCCATGTACAGCTTCTTATCACCCTCTATGTACCAACGTACACTTACAACAAATACCACACATATTACGGTGATCAGCGTTGCATATGTGTCTGACCAAAATACCAAAAAAAGCAAAAAATAAATGATTCATTCCAATTACTTTTAAAGTGTTTTTGTTTGTAATATGTATAAGCATATCATTTCGTTATCGCTCCTGAGAATTTATCAAACATAAAAAAGGAAAAAAACATGACGTAGATAGGTTTGCAGTTTTCAAGGTGTAAATTTACACACATGCAGTGGCGGCTGGTGGAAAATTTTCTAGGGAGGGCCATCCTATCAATTTCAGCAAACATCCCAGTATGATTTCATGCAAAAAAAATTTTGCATCAAACACGCATTATTACTTGGCAGTTAAATATTTAACATTTATTCCAACATGAAAAAAAGCAGTAAATAACACTTATATAATATAATACAATATAATATAACATGTTTATTTATTGAGATGCCCCTATGGACCTTGTTATAGGAGGTAAAGATCAGGAGAAGTAAACATGAAGTGTAATTATGAATACTGATGTTAAATTAAGCTATGATGAGTTTTCACTGTTAATTTAGGGGGGAAAAAGTGGCCCGGCAGTTACTGTCAGACCGGCCCACTCAATACACGGCGCGCTGCCCACTCAATACACGGCATGTATTTCGCCGGTCTACGGCGGCCATTCGCACCTCCGCCGGCGTCGCCCCGACAGACGCCCGGCACGACCGCACGGCGCAGACCGCGGTTATGGAGAAAAGTTTTTAAAAGCACCGTAGTGTCCAGCCGTGCTGTGGCGTCCTCGGATCGCGAGTAGTATAATGTCAGTTTATACTGTTGATACAGTTTTCACTGATTATTGACTTTCGGTATTAGAGTAAATTGAACGTGTTCTGTGAAGCATATAATATAGTCCTGTCGGCCTACCGGGGATTCCCCCGGTATCCCCGATGGCCAGTCCGCCCCTGCCTGTGGATACGTATGGTGTGTCGAAGTAATCAGCGTACTTTTAGGGAGAAAGGAAGTTGATTGACTGACTTGTACGAAGTAGTGAAGCTTCGCATGTAGTCTGCTGTCTGATTGTGAGGTCAGGCTGATCTGATATCAGCTCTTTGGCTGCAGAATCGCCGCCAAAGTTCTCCTCTCAAACGGGTCTTGGAGGAGGAGTGCTCGCGCTGGCGCGGGCTCCTGTAGAGACTTCTCCTGACGAGAACGCGCAGCTCCGGGGCTTGATCGTTCTGGCCCACAGCTGAATCTATTTGAGGGCGCTGATTGGCTAAATTGTATGTCACTCATTTATATCTTGAATCAGCAATTGGCTAAACGGCTTCATAGACCCGTCTTTTTTGGGCTAAAACGATCAAGCCCCCCTCGCTGCGCGCTCTCAGACTGTCGTGCACACAGGCAGAGAGCACGAGCAGAGAGCACACAGGGGGACAGGACGAGCAGGAAAAGCATATATTTTGCGCAGATATCATATTGTACACACATTACTGGGTACATTCCATAGTTAAAAAACACAAATATTAACAATTTGTATAATTTATGATTGTTATAATTTTTTTATTTTATTTTTATTTTTTATTTTTTTTCGTGTGGCTCATGGTGGGGCCATGCCCCATTGCCCTCTCTTGACCAGCCGCCACTGCACACATGACGATAAAGTTGTGAACACCGGCTGAATATCTATTATCAGAATCATTATAACTGTGTTATAACTGCTGCTGTTTAAAGGGAATACTGCTGTTAAAAAACACCTTATTTGTTTGAAGTGTTTGCAAACCAAACATTATTGCACTTTTGTTCATATAGCAGTACTTTTGAAATAAAAGTGCGCAATACACTACTTTTGAATTCATTATTGAACTTTGCGCATAACAATCATGCGATTAAAAATTGTAATCGTTGCTCAGCACTAACATATATATATATATATATATGCTAATAATTACGCTTATACAGCATGTTTTTGAATGCAAATTCAACGCAACATTTGTGATCGTAAGGCCAATATGCTGTGATTTGCAGATTACCGAAGCCCCCTTACAGATTTGATGGTCACTGAAATGCAACATTTACCTCTTTGGACCCACAAATGTCGACAGATGAGACATTTGTAGCTTTAAGACTGAAGGCAGCCACTTGTTGAGACTGTTAGCTTTTCAGACACAATGGTGCCGATAATCAGAACCACACCCAATTTTATCAGAACAGAACTTTTTAAGATTGCTTAAGTGCATATTAACTCATATCCGGACTTCGTGGGGGCTGTGTGTGTGATGGCGGAGTGATGCTGTTGCATAATAAAACTTGATATGATTTCTACATATTTCAAGTTTCATATCAACCTCATTTTCCGACCAGAAAGAAGATAAAGGATCAGTCTGCAGAAATGTACGATAAAAAATGAAGATGAAAAAAAAATGTATTTATACATTCACATATTACAGCAGTAGTAAAAACACATAAAAGACAAGACAAGTATTTACACAATGCCACCTATCAAACAGTCATACAATGTGATCCCTGCTCTTTTAAACTTTTCTGTTCCCAAAATGACAACCATTCTTACTGACAACGTCACCTAAATGAGTGATGGGTTGGGTATGATATTTATATTATAATAATAAAAAATATCTTATAATATATCTGGAACACATTATGTAAATACTATATATATATATATATATATATATATATATATATATATATTATATTTTATATTATATATTCAGAAGATGTTTGTCAAATCAATAACTCCTTCTATTACACTGAATCTGTGTTATGGGGCGATGAAACCTGAAATGAATTTATCATTTTGAGTAGCCATATAATAGCGTTTAGCTGCATAATACAGCTGCAATATTGCTGCTTTCATGTCGGGACGATTTGTCAGTAAGTCTTTTATCAAAACCTGAATCTCAAACATTTGTATACATTTAGATGCTTCAAATGAACTCCAGCATGCATTTCTCACTTTGTAGATGCCGATGACTTTGATCGTGCAGCCCCGCTCAGGTCAAAACTACACAACTGAATGACAAAGTATACAAAACAACACGTCAAAGGCTTGTTTGCTTGTGAACTCTGACTTCTTATTTAAGGCGTACTATATGTGACTTCAAACCATCTGCTCCTCTCTTTACTCCGTCAATATTTGTCGGGTTTTCACACACTTAGACACACAGATGTGACATTTTCAGGGATGAAGGGATTGTGTATATATATATATGCAATTCTTCGCTTGTTTGTGACCCTCAGTTCAGTACGCATCGGTCTTGTTACCTCTGCAAAGGAGGTCATATTTTTGGGTTCGGTTTGTTTGTCTGTTTGTCAGCAGGCTTAAGGAAGAACTACTGCCCTGTTTATTTTCATGTAGCGTGGGCCAAGGAAGAACCCATTACATTTTTTTAGCAGATTGGCCTTTGCAGTGCTCCACTAGTTTTTAGTCAGGTAACCACATTAATAACGTTATTTGAATCTCCTTAGTTGTCGAGCTGGGGATCTTCCACAAGCACTAGCCGTTTTTTGTTTTTTTTTCCTCAAAGCAAACAGGGGTTTTCCTCTGTTGTGTTCCCACTTGATTAATCAGAGGCATCTTTAACACACGGATGAGTCTTAAATGAGCCTATTTATAGCCCGACAGTGATCAACAGACACAGACAGATCACTCACTGCGCTGTTACTGTTGATGATATCATCAAGGTGAGTCCAGATGACTTATACGTGCTCAATGGAGTTGATGGGAATAAGTCTGAGTAAAGTGGGTTTTTTTTATCTGGTTCAAGGCATGATTCAGGATTCATTTTGTAAGAGGACTTCTACATTGTTCTACATTGAGGTATGTCCTGTGCTGGATTCAGGACAATCCAAAGTCAAAGTGGGTTCTTCAAACCACAAGACAAGAAAATGATCCCGCACAGAAAATATGTGCAGCACTCAACATTAACCATCGACTTCCTGTATGGGCCTTAAGGGTTAAGTCTCGTGTATTAGGGGACCGACCATAGCAAAATATGCGTCTATTTTGGAGTCAGTTACATGGACACATGTCATACCCCTCCCCTCCTTAGTTCCCTTGGTTTGTAAATCCTCACCATGTACAGCTTCATAAAAAATGTATTTGACACAATTTCACAACACTTTCGGGTGACATGGTTATATTTGTTTAACCTTAACTGATGGCATTAAACACTAACACTTGTTTAGTGTGAGGCTTAGATAAAGGTTGCGTAAAACAGATAAGAGTCCTGTTCTCTTTCTCCCCCGCCTCCAACAGTTGAAAGGATTTTTTCATAGTCATAACTACTCGCTGTCCAAGACGAAAAGAAAAACAGATGTGCATACTTTGGCCCGAGGGGCAATCCCATTGGAAAAAGAAAAGTTTGACGAAATACAATCCACCAACATGAATATATTCTAGACTATCGGGAGACGATTTGACCTGTAGAGTCACTACTACAGTATATCTACAATGCTCTGGAACACGTGACTGGAAGAACCAGATCTTCCTATTTACACATGTACCTGTATGTATGTATGTATGTATGTATATATTTTGTTTATTTAGAGGTACAATCTCGAAGCTCTCCGTTTTGTTCTCTTTAGTGCACCTATGGGGATAAGCGGTATAGTTGCAGGTGTTGTTTTGGATCTCGATCAAGTAATGTCAGTTTGAAATCCTGCAAATGCAACCTCCTTTTTTCATCAGTTACCAATGTGTTACCTCACTCGGCGATGGATAGTGACTTACCTGCCTTTTTATTTGAATGAAAATCATCAAGATTATTACATTAAGAGTCAATAGAAAATAGGAAGTTAAATAACATCTGTACGTCTTCTCTTCATAGCGCCTTCAGAGTCCCTTTTCATAAAGTAAAAACGTGTTTGGGGGCGCACTGTCAGTCTCAGGTAGTATCCGTTTGGATCGCACGGGTGTCACCCCGCAGACAAACAGCCTCCGCTTTCCCATTTCAGATGACATTATTGCGCCTAGGTTGCGTGTTTCCCGTTGAGCTCTCCACCGGCACTTGATCGCCTTTCAGTAAGAACGGGAAATAAGTGGAGAGGTAAAGACCTTTAAACTTGGTGCTGCAGAAGCAGTAGACCAGCGGGTCCAGCAGACAGTCCAAGTAGGAGAGGACCATGAGGCCGTCAAAGGCCGCGGCAGCTTTCTGCTGCGAGGCTTTAGACCACAGTTGGACCCGGGAGATCAGCAGAACCACCCTGGCTATGGTGCAGGGGAGGAAGCAGAGGGAGAAGACCACCATGACCGAGGTCACCAGGAACACTGCTCTCCTCAGCTTGGTCCTGTCCCCGACGGTTTTTTTCCTGAGCCGGTTGACGATGTGCACCGTGCAGTAGACCAGGATGAAGAAGGGAATGACAATCTGGGAAAAGAAGACCGCTTCTCGCATACTGTCCACCAACTCCTACAAAATCAGAAGAAAGAGGATCATCTTAATTTGTCATTCACGTCAACAACAAATTCTCACTCATGATTGGCCATTGTGTCCCCAAAATGTGTATTTCAAAAACAGCAAGTAGGAAGCTCTCGGGCGATCTGCTGGCGTTCTGCCTCCAGCCAGCTGCTGCCTTATTTAGGTTTTTGCAGTGAAATGTGGAGGTGAAAAAGCAAGAAATTGGAAGACGGACACGTAGTGACAAGTTACGCATATTACACGTTCAACGGGGGAAACATTACCTCCCTCGAAGTAGAGTCGGGATCGTAGCTGTTGCAGCAGTCAAAGTTCTTGAGCATGGTCGGGATGGTGAGGGGCAGCAGGAGCAGCCAGATGACGATCGAGATCTGTGGAGATTTCTTCAGAGCTCTCAGGAGATTCTTGCGACCGGGGTGCACCACGTTGAAATACCGGTCGATGGAGGTCACCGCCAGGAAGGCAATGCTGGCCCCGCGGTTCAAAAACAACATGAAGAGCATTCCTTTGCACACCGTGTCGTTTGTGCTCCTCCTCTCCCCTTGGATGTAGTTGTATGCCTTTATGGGCAAACAGAAGAGCAGGAGAATGTCAGCCAGCACCAGGTTGAACAGGAAGATGTTGTTGGTGTTGGATTTCCAGAATTTCAGCTTGAATATGAAGAGGTGGAGGACGGATGCATTCAGAGGCAGGGCCAGGATGAAAATCACAATCATGACGGCCGCGTAGAATTTGTACAGCTCAATGAACTCGGCCTTGCATTCATCATCAACCGTGTTAAGAGGTGAAGAGGTGTTTGTCATTTGAGCAGTGGAATAGCTCATGATTAAATCTGAATTCGAAGCCAGAAAGAGCAAAGTGTTTTTTCCCCTTAAACTGACAATGTAAACACTTCACACATTAAATCTCACCAGGCAAACACACACTAACACACACCCCCACACACAAAAAGAAAAAAACCCGCCAAACAAGTTTCTTCACGGTCTTCAGTTTGAATCCTCTTTTATGTTTAAGATCCCTCTTTTAGTCCTCGTGTGTTTTTCTGTTGTCCGAAGTCATGCAGGGTTGACTGTCCTGCTTTGTGAGTGCCAGTAGCAGGTCTGGAAGTGATCCTCCTAGTGTGCAGAGCAAATGCTTGACAGCTTCTTTGAGTTTGCCTTGCAGTTCAGCCCCGTGCTTGTGGCTCCGCCTCTTCTGTAGCCCGAGGAAGTGAGTCACCAGCTGCTTTTCTACTGTGGGGCTGACAAGGAACAAATACCAGCCTGTCAGGTTTTAAATACAAGTATACCAAACTCTGTTTTTCTTAACACGAAACTGATAAAACATCGAGCGAAGCACAAGCGTGGCGAGGTTTCTTTTGCGATGGAAGCAAAGTCTGCATGCCACGGTCAAGCCCCGACAAGCACCGACAAGCCCCTGTGTGAACCCTCGAGGTGATGTGACTTTAGATAGGCTGCCAATCAGTGGTGTGAACAAAAACTGTTGCGGAATCATTTCATGTTCTTGTGAAACATACTGCTTTTTCCCTGGCACAAACTATGAGAATTTACCATTTTGCTACTCTGAGGGTTCAGTAATTCCCAAAAGCTACTGAATTGACTTGCTGTTTCTCATAATGGACAGCCTTTGAGCGCGTTTTGCAGCTTAGCGGATGCTAAAAATGCTTAAAAAACAGGAGATATCCCGAGAAAGATTCCCCCTTAGAGTACGCAGATGTGGATCCCTGGGAATTGATGATGGATGTAAGTGTAGGCACGAGGAGATGGACATAGCGCAACTGTCAATGTCTTCTACTCTGTAAGGAAAAGTAGACGAGGTTGCATGGAATGTCACGTCCTAAGGGAGGAGGAGAAGGGGGGTTAGTCCTAGGCCTCACACTCAACTCTGCATGCCTCGAACTTTGCATGCTTCAAGCTCCTTCTCTACTGCAGCTACAAGTTCAGGCAGCTCGATGGAGTCAAACAGGTTTTACAGACGTGAGCTCTCTCCAAAATCATGATTTTTTTAAAGCGGCATGTACACTAGACACGAGACGCATGAAATGTCAAAATCATCATCAGTTTAAGTACCAATAAAATAACTAATTTCTCTCATGTCATTGAACGTTTTTACTGCTTGGGAGGAGTCATGTTGACTTTGATCTGCGAGTTAAGATTTATACTGAGCGACTGGAATGCTCGATTTAATTAATTATATCTTGTCTCGGCTTGCACCAGCAGGGATTCATTTTTTCTCCCCGATTAAATCAGGGTTTGACTTTTAATCATGTTGCACTGAACTTTAAAAGTATAGCTCAGAAAGAAGAAAGATTACATTCAAACGTCACGTTTAGAATTTAATCTAAACCTAGATTCAATTCAATTTCTGCTGCACCGAAACTTTCAACTGTAGTTTGAAATGTGATCCAGCTATTAACCTTAAAGTTACACTTGAGGATTTAACACTTTTAGAATGACTGTCTTTATGAACTGGAATTGAGCAAAAGATCAAGTTCCAAGAAGAAAATTGAAAGACGGATTCCACCTCGTTAAGTTTATGATTCTGCTGAGTTTCTCTCAAGACAGTGGTTCAGCAAAAACACCAAGATTCTCATTTTTTCCTCATTGTGTCAAGAGTTGCTTTCCTTACTGTGCTGTTGTCCGTTTTTTTTTAATCTTCCATCATTTTGCCATAGTGTTGCATTAACTCGGCAATAACTTTTTTTCTCAAATTGGAGCTTCTCTGCCAAACCTTAATGAATAACGGCTAACTCACTTTACAACTTTACAACGAGCTTCGAGCAAACATTGCAACAGCTACATTGCAACAGCTACATTGCAGTTACATAAATTCGGGCAAACATTCATTCCCCATTTTGGTTGAAACTTGGATTTACTAGACAGAGGTTAGTTTTGGATTTACTCACTTAAACCTAGCTTTACTAAACTCTGATTAGAACTAATCTGAGATTGAATTAATCCTTGTAGGTGGAACCCAGCCCTTAGACTTGACCTTGTCAAATGAGTACCTTTCTCTGATCCTTGACCTCCCTCCCTCTCCTGTCCACATTCCTCCGACAATGATTTAATTGTGTATTGGGTTACTCAGTGAACTACGCAGTGGATCAAGGTATAATCAAAGCAAGCCGGCGCTCAGTAGCACAGCGATACTCACTATCTACCTGCAGGATTAGTTTAGTGACTAGGATTGATAGTAAGGCAATTTCAGGTTGTATCTGAACACCCTATCCCTCATTATCTATCAAACTGGGAACACACACACACACATGATTTATTAGTTACCTCGCTTCTCATGAGAACTTTGGATATTTTTGCTTTGGATATTATAACAAAATGTAATTACTGTGACATTTTCTTCAATGTAGATCAACATGTCAACAAAGTGTATCCTTGTTACCACACGGCACAGGAATAGAAAAGAGTGTAAGTTGTTCAAAGTTCAGCAAACCACACCTCATTCTTATTTATATTCAATAAAACCTGCACTTTCTGTCTGTCACACTGCCCCTGTTGTTTTTGTGCTTTCAGATTAAAATTTTGCAAAGTTGGCTCATAAGATGTAAAGTACCCTAATGATTACGTTCATATAGCGTTCTTCATCTTCATTCTGTCAATAAACAGCACACAGATAAGGTGACTGTTGTCGGTTTTTTAAAGATTTATTTTTTTTTTCTTTGCTTCAACTCATCAGTTTGAAGTAAATGTTGATTGCAAACTGTAATGGCTATAAAATGAGTTGTCTGTTTCCAATTTAAGAAGAAGAAACTGATGATATACATTCATTGAGAACATGTACTACTACAATGATAAACAGTGCATTTTAAAGTTATTGTGAGGAACTTTTAACTGGTTATGAAAACATCCTCAATTCAAAACGATGAGGTCCATATGAGCTACACAAACAAAGGAGACCATCAGCAGGAATAGTGTCTATTTCTACGTAGTTATTCTTAATGTCTGTCATCTGGTGCGATTCCCGGACCGCTCGGGGGAAACTGTCGGACCCTGCTGCTCTAGAATGAGAGGTTTTCCAAACACCACCGCTTTTATCTGCAGGGAACGCCAAAATCAACCCAAACTGAAAGTTCTTTGTGTTAGCTCTAATTAAAATGTAATATTTCAAAGGTAGATTTTTTTAGTTATTGAAATGAACAGTGATTATTATTAGCCTAAAGGAACGTGATCATGGCTCTTGAATCCAGCAGGACTCGTGACAAGTGCAGCTTTGCAGCATCAGAGGCCGGTCAGACAGCTCAACAATCAGCCTAGTGTCCTCAGATTGTCACGCCCACTTGTGACTCCAGTAACACTCCCTGTGAAGTGGTATCTTCTGCTATAACTCATTCAGACTCCTTCTCACTGTCGTCCGTACTATCTCACAGCAGGCTGAAATGTTTGGCACTCATCCGGTCACATATTTTGGGCTTCCAAGCGTCCACGCAGTGAAGCTTTTTCTTCTCCTCCCATCCTGCAGATTCACTCCTTTCTGATATATCAGCATCATATACAGTACTGTGTATAAATTGTCTCCCACTCAGATGCATTTCGATCCAAAGACGAGACGGCAGACCGGAGACACTTGCCTACCACCACAGAGGCCGATCAGACTGGAGACAGAGACCAGGACCCAGTCGGCCCCTCTGCCAGCCCTGCAGACAGGTACTCAGACGGCTGCCCTACAGCTCTGGAGGGTTTTTTTGGGTTGCGACTCGTAAACCCACTATATGGTAGAACATGTGTGCCACTTCTTTGTTACCTTAACTCTGCTTTGATATTATTTGGTAATTTTCTTTTCCAAATGTCACTTTAAATTTTCACGCTGATCTTCAGGGAGTGTGTGGAGGAGCAGCTGAGAGTGCATGACGTCTCTGAGCCAAAGCAGCTGCAGGTATATTCCATAGTAGCATAGTATGTACAGTAGTACCGGAGGACAAGTGGCAGATTAGACACCACTTGGATGGCAAAATACATCAAATCACCACAACTCAAATGCAAAGATGTATTACTACCACAGAATAAAGTTGCATTGCTGTTCTTTAAATGTATCGAGTGGGACTGAAAATATTCACCAATCTGTTGGATTAAACATAAAAAAAACGTCTTCACTTTTATTTCAACAAATATATCTGCTTTTACAAGAATTTCACACAGCTGGGACCGAATAAAAAAAAATATGAAGATGGAAAACATTTTCAGTCGAGTTGTATTGAACGGAAATAAAACAATTCCGGTCATTTGTTTTCATGTCTTTATTGTGTCTGTGTGTTCTATTGCTCTTTAAATCCCAATTATGTTAATTAAAGAAGAGGAAAACCAAACAAAAATGATTCCAGGCTGCCCAAAAACATTCTCACCATCAAATTATTAGTTGCCCAATTGGGCAGAAAACCTCTATAAAGCACGCTAATAAACGCCAACATCAACATGTGCACGTGACTCTGAAATGATTTTTCTTCGATCTTTTATGTTTCAGAACCTCAGTGGGATGGTGAGGTTGACAGAGAGGCGCTACTTCTTGCGGGAGGGTGAGGGCGATTCCAAGATGGACAGAAATAATCTGAAGCTCACGATCAGCAGGAGGCCCAGAGGAGCGCTTCCCTCAGCCGGCAGCAGCTCGGCGGGAAGTTAACCTCTGGCATCCACAGTCGCTCCCCTTCCCCGTCCGCTGTCTTTAAAGACGAAGCGTCGCAGCTTGAAACCTTCCAGACTTTGACCTTTCAGCCGGATCATGGCCGAGAGTTTGGGACTCCACGAGACTTTTGCCAGACCGCCGAGGGCAGCCAGAGGAGGACTCCGACAGAGATCCAGGCTCCGGTTCAGGTCTGCAGCCGAGAACAAACCCACTGCAACACTCCCCTCGTGCCCCAACCTCAAACTCCACCTATCCAACTAAAACGTATCCCTCATGTTCCTGCAACAACAGGCACAGAGGATAAACGTGGCCAATCACAAGAGAGAAAGTCCAAAGAGAACTCCCGTGTGAAAGAAAAAGATGACCGCGATGAAGAGTTTGCAGAATGAATCAATCACTCTCTGAGCAGACACCCTCTGTTCGCAAGCCTTTCAGGGAGAAAAGGGCGAGGCGCCAAGAAATGGAAAACGTGGTTGAGACCGCAGGACTGATTGTTGATGAGGACGAGGTGAAAAGTCAGTTTGAATTCACGGCGCCTCATAGGAAAACGGCTGCGCGCTCATGTGTTGCCACCTCAGAGGATCTATGGGAACAATCCCTGCAGCAGAACAACACACACGCGTGGACACCCGAACATCCCAGCGCTGCGTATGAATCAAACTCAGTGCACCATTTCAACATCCGCCCCCCTATGAAGGACAACAGGGTTTCCCCTCGGGCCTGGAGAAATCAGGAAGTTATTGTTAGTTTTAAGATCACGGACGACCACATGGCGAGAGTCTCAAGCTTTAACATGGAAACTCTCTCCACATGCTGCGATGAAAAGAAAACACACTCTCATCTTTGCCAGTGCAGCAATTCGAGAGCGGGAAGCAGCGCAGGCTCAAACGGGGTTAAAGGTCAGAAGCAAGCTGCTACAACAACAGCGGGATTCTGTCTTGGCACAAGTCAAGTCCCAACACCTCTGAGAAGCAGCACATTTCCCACACATTCCACCACAAGAAGCACTACTGGTGGTGATGGTAGTGGCGGGGATGATGAAAATAACCCACCCTCCCAGTGTCACCAGTTTCCCAAGCTCCCATTCCCTCCACCCTGCCTCGGCCTCCAGGAATCCCATTTATATCTACCGGAGGCTGATTATGGCAACGAGTCTGAGAAGGAACGGATGTTCCCGGAGATCCAGAAACAGGATCAGCAACAATCCTCCTCCTCCAGCTCCAACAGAGATGATACATCTCAGGGGCTTTCTAATGGTAATTGTGACGTATGTATGTAAAGTTGCAATCTCGAAGATCTCTGTTTCGCTCTCGTTGGTGGCACCTATGGCGATAAGCGCTGGTGTGTTTCATGATGTCGTTGCCCTAATTGCGCTGCTTGTGATTCCCCCCCCCCCCCCCGAGAATGTCACAGCCCCCAGGAGGAGCGCTGAGCTTGAAAGTAAAACCTGACATTGTGGCCAAACCGTGGAATTACAACTTCCAGATCCGTCACTCAGACTTTTTCTCATACTTTTTTTTTCCAGCTCTATATTTACATCCATGATCGCCACGTACACCCAGTTCATTATCTTGCAATTATAAAGGCTTTCAACAGTGGGCCATAGGCTCAAGCCCCACAATGGGCCTTTGAGCCTTTGATCCTATAACTCATTCGGCGACGATAGATTGTGACTCATCAGACATTTAGTTCAATGAAAATCCTCCAGGTTATTTTAACATATATTCTGCACTGGCTTTGTTTGGATCTGCAGCTTACAATTCTTATGGGGCTCCCCCCAGGGTTTAGTTATTTTTAGAAAATTGTGTTCCATGCTGATTGTTTGATGAAAAGCCATAATTGTGAACTTTTAAGTCCCGCTCCACCCATAAATGTGTTTATTATTACTTCACATGACTGATCATTTCAAGCACAGATCACCTGTAAGTGGACAATTTCCATCTGCCTCTTACACGTGACCTTTGTTTATTTCTTTATGTCTAGGAGCTCAGAGGATGTTGAAGATACACTCACCGAAACCAAGAAGGAAACCTGACGGTCCAGACGTAACGAAAAGGGCACGAACATCGAGGGTATGTTCGTGGGTACAAACTGATATCCTTATAGCATGCAAAATAGATCCTTTAATATCTATTCCGCATCTAGCAACACAGCGTTGGCCCGCGAGGTAGGTTGGTATCATTTTCATCAGATAAGCAAGTTTTAGCTTCCTTTCTGGTTTATCATCATATCTTTTATTTCCTTTTAGAGAAAGCACAGACAGGAAATGATATGCAGACTTAATAAAAAAATGCCATTGACCTGTTTCAGTAATTCAGCGACATTGTATCAACAGTTTTACAGTATACTGATTCTCAATGGAGGAAGAGGATTGGCTCGAAAGACCCTGTTAAACTATGAGATGGATTGAAATTAAATTTGGTACAGACAATGAATAACTTTAGTGATGACTGACTTCTTAATCCAGCGCCGTCAATTCAAATTTGTCCCAATAATTTATGACCAAAAACACTTTGCAAAACTGATATATTTCCCATCAGCCTCAGCTATACTCTGTGTTCTGTGCTTATATGCAGAGAAGGAGCGGATCAGAACGGTGAGGTGGAGAGCAGAGAGCAGAGAGCGGAGCCAGGACGTGAGGAATCAACACATTCTGCACAAACTGGAAACCGGGGAAGTCCAGGTCAGTTTTTTGGGTGGGAGGAAATGTGTCTCGGCCTTCGTGCAGACTGCAGGCAGAAGCGCCCCCAAGCTCTGACTCAGATTATTTGATTAGAATCAAATGAAACCAGATATTTTGGGCCACTTTCATATGTGGTCCTAATGCAACCTCTGTCTGAACAGCCCCACACAGGAATTCAATGCAACTAGCCCTTGACATCATGACATTTTGGATAAAATCTGTTTTAGTGACACAATCCCACCGCTCCGACTCTGCGTCCGTACAGAAGCAGCAGCCGTTGCTCCACAAAAAGCCATAATTCAAAATGTGTCTCTCTTTTTCGTCATCAGCTTGTAAATGTAACCGTAAACACGTTTACCTCCTTACAACAGCACGCTGTGTGTAGCGTCTAAGCCAGGGGTCTCAAACTCCCGGCCCGCGGCCCGCCACGTCATTTTATGTGGCCCGCGAATCTGCCAGCAAAACAATAAAAAAAAAATAAATATATATATATATTTTTAAAGTTAGACTTGATAATAAAAAATATCCCCATAGTCGAAATTATGAGATTGAAAGTCATAATTCTGAGATTGAAAGTCAAAATTATGAGATAGAAAGTCAAAATTATGAGATACTTAAACACACAGTCATAGAAGCAGCTCTTTGGCTGGTTACTGTATATTTGACATGGAAATGTATTGTGAGTACATTGAAGACTACTTTAAACTGTGAATGCAGAGAGTTATTTAACAATATGTTACGAGTAGTTACATTTACAACCGGCCCTTTGTGGGCGACCATGATGCTGATGTGGCCCGGAGTGAAAATGAGTTTGAGACCCCTGGTCTAAGCTCTTTTGCGCATGCGGGTCAGCTCAGGGCCGGGACCAGTTCACCCTGGAATCTGATATTGGCCACATTAGAAAAATAATGTGAACAGCCAAACAAAAAAAAAAATCAGATCGGAGCAATAAATCAGAATTGAGCACAAAGGCCTGCAGTGTGAGTTTAGCATCTGTGTCAAACCAGACGTAGGGGAAGTAGACGAATGTCTCTTCTAATAAAAAGATAAAGCAACATCTGCATATCACTCAAGCCGTGAAAAAAACATCGATCTGTCAGCTGTTTTGCTGCAGTGTTGCTCAACAGAAAGCCTTCGCCTTTCTCATGACATTTATTGGCCCGTTTCACGACCACAAACCATAAAGCAGTTCACACCTCCTCTCCTCGCCAAGCTGCATACACACATGTGATAGTTGCTCATTGACATGATGGAGGAGAGCTGCCTTGTGTCAGAGCCTTGCCTCTGTAATAATTTACTATCCTGCATTTCTCCAAAGCTCCCTCCAGTATTCCCTGAAGCCGTAGATATCGGCCACACCTATTCGCGTAGCGTATGTTGCAGAACTGGTCCCACCGGTGGTGTATAACATTTGCATTTAGTGGGAAACGAGCTCTTTGAAAGCAGTACTTCAACTTTGCTTTCAGGAACCCCTTTTAGCATTTCAATACAAGGATTAAGAGTCTGAAGAGGAAATGTGAAACCTTCCTCCGCTGGACAACAATAGATTGTGCAATTGTTGTAGATGATGTCATGCATGTGATGCAGGGTGCTGCTTGGAAATTATCTGTAACCTGAAAAGCTTTTCTCAGAAACCCTTCTCTGTATAGCAAATGACCATAAAGTAGGACAACAAACACCTCTCGAAAGCAGTTTCAACAATAACAACAATGTCTCAATTATGGTGACTAAATCTAATCAACATATATTTTCACTTTGATTAATTAGAATATTATTTGTGTACTGTAAGATTTTGAGGATATCTCTTTATTTAAAAAAAGCAGCGTTTTATTTTAAGATAATGAGATTAGACAAAATTTAATCCGAATTTATTCAAGCTAGGTCAGTAAACAGCGAAGCATGGACAGTGCATTGACACCGATAGTTGAATTTGTATATATATAAATGTTTTTCTCCAATAAAAATATAATATTACGATAATGTGATTCTATTATTGGCTAAAGAAGACGAGTGTTGCGCAAGGACCAACTGAAAACGGTGGTTCAGGGAACTTGACTCAAATCAGCTTCAAGCTGTTTCCTGACAGAGATTCTTCTCGTCAGCTGCAGAGCGGTTAAACACGGGATGACGTAAATCTGTGCAAACATTTACAAACTCCCAGTTTACAGACTCCCACTCCTTCAAGTCAGCACCTGAGTCACAACCAGAGCTCTCTCTCTCTGTGTGTGTGTGTGTGTGTGTGTGTGTGTGTGTGTGTGTGTGTGTGTGTGTGTGCGTGCGTGCGTGCAGGCCATCAGGCAGCAGATGGAGGCCCTTCAGCAGCAGTTCAGGCAGAGAGAGAATGACTGGTCTGAAGTTCGAAGCCAGCTGGAGGAGCTGAGGGAGAAACCAACACTTAAGCCACAGTGCAGCCCAGAGGCCGGCCGATGTACTGCACACACACGCACCCTGCACCAGCAGGCTCAGTCAGAGGTCAAATATATACATGGTCGTCTTCTCTTCAGGTCACAAATCACATGAATCACGTCAACATGGAATCTCCCCCCTGTATCCTCCTGATTAATAGTTTGTCAGTCATATTTGACCCTGAATTGTGGTGCCCTTCAGTATACATAGCGATAACCACAATAACTCTTCCTCACACAGTTTGTTGGACCAGACTGACATCATGGGGGTGACATGAGTTAGTGCTGGGTCCCCTCAAACGACAGAAAAAAAGAAAAATAACATAACAAAACATAATAACTTACTCCTAATGGACTGGGGGCGGCCCAAGGCAAGGACACCTGAGAAAATGATTTCAAAAACGAAATACAAGGAAACAAAAGGAAGTAGAAAAAATGGTAGACTTGGTTAGACATCATCGACCCTGTTACTATTAATTTACATATTTATTTGTACTTAACTATTATTATTATTTATTTATCTATTAATATATTTATTTATCTTGCATACCTGCACATTAAAGTCTGCACCATATTCAAATCAAAACCTCTGTTTTGTGGTGCACCTTTGTCCATCTAATTTGGTTTTATGTCACACTGACAAAAAATAATCAAAATATCTCTCCTCACACAGACTGGTTTAGTAACATTTTCTGTTCATACCAAATAACTAATAAGGTGCAGACATTCAGATAAATAGAGGGGCGTAGGTTTGCATATGGAGTGTATATAGACCAATATTTTGGGAGGACAGATTTGTCCCAACCAATGTTTGACCAAACTTCTCATGTAACGTTTGTGACATCTTCTATCGCACACGCACAGAGAGACTGAGGAGCAGAATCTCTTGTTGACCGGCGCAAAGAAATGAGCTTTTTGTTGTCGCAAGCTGTGAGGTCACCGAGGTCCGGACCTATAGTAGTGAGATTTATGCCTTATCAAAAGTCTATTCTGTTCGTATCACTTTTATTGGGCACGGCGATTTTTTTCCTTGAAATATTATGACTTTATTCCTCGTAATATTACAATGTTTTTCTCAAGATATTGAAACTATTTCCCAACTTCCCAGAGTACACAGATATAAAAACAGTCTGAAACACATGTGAGCTATTACATTCCAGAAGTTTATAAATTAATTAAAATAAAGTTAATTTATCATTGAGGTGAATAGGTGCCACATGCACATTTAAAGAGGTTAAAGACACAAAAGAAAAAAAATGCCTACAGGCAAAAGAAAAGATGATCTACAGGAGAATAAATATTAAAACAATACAGAATGTGTGAGAGCCTTACTGCATTATGTTCCATTCTATTTTTAGATTTTGAATTATCACCTGGCACCTGAATTTAGTGTTTTCCTTATCATAAATAAATACTTTTCCACCATTAAAGGCTGCAGAAAAATTCACTAGAATGCAGGAAATGTTGTGGGGGAGGACCCTTTACACTCCCCGATTCAATATGTGAAACCAAACCGACGCCCTTGCCTCTCACACACTCAAGGCTACTTCGTCCTTTTCATTTTACTGCCGTGTAAATCTGGTTGGTATCAAATGATTCAAGTACATAATACTTAAGTGGTCTTGAAGCACCCGGGCAATCATTTATGAGGACGGACAAAAGGTGACCTCATCACAGGCGGTGCAAGTCGATACGCTCCCCGTACCGGCCGTGTCACTGCCCAAACCTGATTTAACCTTAAAGGGAAACTTAAAGTTGTCAATGAAATATGAGAAAAAAAAATTGTATTGACATTTAAAATAAATCAAGGATTCAGGCTCTGTCAGTGGTAATTTGGATCATATGTAATTTAAATAATAATAATTAAAAAAAACTTAATTTCCCGAAAAAATATGTAAATCTTCCCTCAAAATAATTCAGAGATGAGTATTTTGCACTGACGAAGATGTTGTTATCTCCCGAGATGGAGCAGCTTGTCTCCAACGGGTGCGGCCTGGTGACTCAGACTGACTGGACACGTAAAGTAACGTCTGCAGACCAGAAGACGAAAACAGTCACATTCCTCAATGGCGACGTCAAACACATTCTGGAAGATGGCAAAGTGGTGAGCTCTGTGGCTGCCTGTGTTACCTTTATGCATGTTTAATAACGTTTTAAGTAAAGATTTGTTTTTTTTTATGTTTTCATGGTTTGTTTTCATTTCTGTGCATTGACCTGATCACACAAATATGTTAATATTGATTTACTGATTTGGATCACTTATATGCGTATATGTGTGTTACAGGTGTATTACTATGCTGCTTCACAGACGACACACACCTCCCACCCGAGTGGTCTGGAGGTCTTTCACTTCCCCAACAAGCAGATTGGTAACAGAGCGCCTGGACGGACTAATCTACATCTGTCATTGTTTGAGTATTATGTTTCATGTCATATAGTCCTCATCTTTAAAGCGTCTATAATTGATATTTTTAACAACAATGTATCAGATATAAAAGTGAGGCTTCACCAGGTCTTACAGTGAGTTTGTTTAGCTCTCCGGCTGCTACTTTTTTATCTTTGTAAACATGTATTTATTGATTTTCAGACTTGAAAATTAAATTTGACAATTCACAACGATACATTGTAGCAAGACATGAAATAGTCGCACTGATGCACAATCACCCACAAAACACATACAAGGTTATAACATTACATAAGTTACATACTGGACAATATATCATTGTATGGTAGACATAAGAGCTACATCTGCATTCCGAGAGGATGTATCACCGTCAAGTTTCCAAAGCTTCCCCAAGCTCACAATTCTCCCAAAATGGAAGAAAGGGACTCCAAACCTCATCAGATTTGGCAGATTATGTTTTGATTGTGTATGTTAATTTCCCCGGCTGCTACTTTACAGTTTTAGTGCCACATAATGGAGCACTTAGCAGCTCAGGAGGTAAAAGAGAGAAAATACTGGACTCACGTTCATCAGGTAGACACAAAGACGACTCGGGATGAATGATCATGTTGCTAAAAAAGAAACTGTTCCCCATGTACAGTATATCAATCACCTTAACAGATAATGATGTATCAAAGCTGTTTCTGCTGCCCCCCTGTGGCTAAAAATATCAGTTATTGCAGGTTTAAATTAACGGCTTTCCAAATATAGATGCAACGCCAAAAATAGAAAGAATATTTAAAACCTATCATAGAACCGACCGAACCCGATTTATTATGATTTAATGACAAACTGACAACGTAACGTATCAGTTGGCCAACATCTCGAACAGACAATGGAAAATGTTTGCCGACGTTGCCCCGATATGACCACAGCTCATAGCCTTTCATTCATAATGTGTCTCCTTCTGTAACAGAGAAGCGACACCCTGGGGGGAAGAGAGAGATCCTATTTCCAGACCAGACCATCAAGTATCTGGAGCCTGACGGCAGCGAGAAGACGATCTTCCCTGACGGCACCATCGTTCACCTCTCACCGTGAGACTGAAGTCGCTGCTTTATTTCATTGTATCAGCTTCGGGGTGTCTGCAGGGTCAGAAAGCCAGTGGAACCCATGGAACACGAGCTTTCCTCGTGAATAAATGACACCGTGAGGTAACCAGTAAGAGGACAGACGCTGACGTCATGGAGTTTTCATATCAAACCCTTAACGTCTGGTTGATGGAATGGAAAAATGCTCTTATTCTACAGTCTGACAGTATCTTATCTGTAGTCCGTGTCTGTAATATTCAAACTCCGGTCTGGTGAGCGTGCCAAACTATAATTACTAGCTTCATGTTGTTCTTAGATGCCGATATGAACCCGTTGTGGTTCTGTTAATCATCAAAACATTGTACGGGGCCTAATCACTACCTGAAATAAGTCATTTGTTCATTGTGCCTTCTGGGTCGTCGTCTCTTCTCCAGGTCGGGCGAGAAGATGGTCGATTTCCCCAACGGTCAGAGAGAAAGCCACACTACCCAGTACAAGAGGAGGGAGTATCCTGATGGGACGGTTAAGACCATCTACCCAGACGGACGACAGGAAAACAAATACGCATCAGGCAGAACACGCACCAAGGAAATAAGTTACCATCTGACAACGTGAATCAATGTGTGTGTTGTGTGAGGCGGAGAGGGTTATGGGTGTGTGTGTGTGTTTGAGGGTGTAGTGCTGGGAGGAAATACTTTTAGTAGATTACAGATGTTCACACATTGTAGACTTCACTTTGTATTTTACCCTCATGTAGCCAGTTAATTCATTACTAATTATTTATTTGACATATATTAAATAAATGATCAACATGTGATATCACACAATTGATTCAATATAATTATGACCACTTTTCCACATGCTGAACACTGAGGTGCGAACACACAAAAGCTGCTAAACCTGTACAAATTAGACAAACAAATACATCTTGTTGTCATTGTGTAGTTCTCAAAAAGGTGAAATGCACCCCTAACCTCTAAAATGAATTACTTTATTTTATTTTTCAAAAGCTTTCTGTTACGTAATTTATTTTTAAATCCAGTCCTTATTTTACTTGAAACAAGAGAAGATGTATTTATTATTAGAGTATGTATTATTTATAATTCATCCAGTTAAATTTGAAATCTGACAATAAATATTGTTGAGATATGATTCATTTGCACTTTCTTTATTTGATTTGTCAGTTGTTGACTACATACAGACGTAAATACAACTGTTAGGCTACTTCAATATCAATGGGACTAAATCATAGAACAAGTTAGACATTATTGTGACGTTTCCGGACCTTTGCTTGAGGAAATTCTCTCTAACTGGACCTCGTTGAACTTTAATTGAATACCCCTGATACAAACGAATAATTTTCCTGGGAAGATATTGTGGCGTACAGAAGTGATGTGTACACGTTCACTTTCATAGATGTAACAGAAACTGTAAAAGAAAACCAAAAAACTCAAAGGAAAAACAGCTCAGTGCTTAGCAACACATCAGGAAAGTGGGTTAAGCGGGTTTAAAACATTGACTGAGCAACGGAGGATCCTTCGGCCCCCACAGCAGTGCATCAAACTCTTCACCATCCGTCTCCTCCTTCACCTCCTCCTCTTCTCTCCTCAACCTCTCGCCTGGTGTGGCCAACTGGGCAGTGAGCTTGTGAAGCTCCTGTATGACCACCTTAACATCCAGTTCATGCCGTGAGGCCCTCAGAGTGGCGGCGTTAAACGGGAACGTCCGTATGAAGTCTCCGACTCTGAGCGGAGGAACGTGTTGTCCGTTCAGAGTCCTCTCCATCCTTACTGCTCCGTGACTCCCACTGTGAAACAGCCACAGCATTTTTTTTTTGTTACCCTATTTGAATGTTTGGAATTGGCTGGTATTTTCTGCCCTTAATTTAGGTTACATTTTTACTATTTTCAAGCCATAAAATGTACTTTTTAAACATAATGCACAAAACTCTAAGACTCCAAAACAATATTTAAGTCACAAGAAACTAAACAGTGTCACTGAAACCAAGAATTATGTAATAATAATAATAATTTTAATACAATCATGCATACTTGATTAGGATGTCTGTTATATTTAGGTTTATTATTAATGATAAAATCTGCATTTTATACGTGTATTTACCTGTAAATGTTGGGGAGCTTTGACCGTCTGAATCCCAGCTCCCTGTGTGGGGTATCGCGTATCAAAGAGGACGTGTCTGCCTCTCCAGAGCGCTCCGTCTCAGCTTCTGTTTCAGTGTCGTCGTGGCTTGTAACCTCAGACACGCGAAGACTCCTCTGCGGTGCGAGAGCCGGACACGTCCGTCTGTTCACCACTGACGCGTTTGTCCTTGAACACGGGCTGAATATCAGACTCCGGGTCTTGTCCCTGTGGGTTTCGTTGGCTAGTCTGCCCCTGGTTGCATATATCTGGTTTGAGTCAACAGGGCGAAGGCGTCTTTGGTAGTCGGCCCCAGAAGCATGTTGTCTGGACTGTCTTTGGTTCGTCTTTTCAGGCTGGCGTAGAGTTTTTATAGGAGGGAGTGTCTGTGAGGACTGGCCGCCACTCCTTCGCTTCTGAATTTTGGTTCCTTCAAACGTGGAGAGCACGGGTGGTGTCGGAACATGCGAGGGGCACTTGGCGCGGAAACAAAGCCGCTTGTACCCATGTCTCCGATCGGCCCTCTCTCTCAAGCTGTCGCTCAATGTGTAGTTCATCAAGTCAATCAGGTCGCTGATCAGCCCTCTCTTCACTGTAATATCCACTTGGCAGTCCAGAGTCAACGCGGGGCTGTAGTTGACCTCCAGCAGCCACGGTTTCAACGTGACGTCGACGAGGATGTCGAAGCCAAACAGCTCCACGCAGTTTGGGCAGGAGGGGACGGACGGAGCGATGGCGAGGAGGGTCAGGGTGACGATGTTGCTGATCCTCTGCCACAGGAGGAGCTCGTTGATGTCCTGGCTGTGGAGAAAATGCCTGAACTTGCTCATGGTCCACTTGCATCCTTGGCCCACTCTCCCCTTTGCCGCCTTGTAGAAGGGGCCGAACTTGTTGATGCTGGTGTTGGTGAGGTGAGCGTACAGGTTGCTCAGGGATGACAGGTTGTACTTCTCGGTGGCGAAACGCACCAGGCCTTCTTGGTGGATGTAAACGGTCAGCGGGTGAAAGCTCTTCACACATGCGTAGATCCGCAGGTCGAACTTGTAGCCGGAGATCAGCAGAGGTTTGCTGATGTACCGCTGTACGATCACAGAGCAGTCGTAGACCAAGTCCTTAATGTCCTCGAAGATGAAGATGCCCCGGCCTCTGGAGAGATCCACAGGCTTGCATATCCAGTAGACGGACGGTCCCCGGGTCACGCGCAGGCTGTTGTATTCAGACAGGAAGCGGGTGTAGTGGTTGGGGAGGATGAAGGCGGTGGGACTGAAGTCGTAGAGAGATGAACCAAACGTGGCTCTCATCCTCCTCAGGTTGCGAGCCAAGCAGTCCTTCCAAAAGAATTACAAATCATTCTCTCAGGGTGCGATCATTTTAACTGAGAAGATCTTTCTAACTGATTTCCCTTTGGAAACTTGTTGGGTTTGGTATTCTTGGACCCATTTACACCTGGTATTGCAAAAACGTGGTTATGTTTAGACATCATAACTACTCTGTTCAGTTTAGGAAAAGATCGTGGTTTGGGTAAAAAATACCAGAATGTTCTTCTAAATCATGTCCCATTTTTTGCATAGTTGAGATTAATGCAATAAAAACCATAATATATATTTAAAACTGATTTGTATTTTGTGAATACTTCCTCTATGATGTATCCGTGTTGAAAGTCTTGACAAACCTCATAAAGTACAAACACACTCATGATTCTGGTGTCACTGTCGAAAAGCACAAAAAAGTCTCTGCATTTCTCTGACTCACAAAGTTAACACATGTGACCGTTATCACCTTGCGTGTGATGCCAACAGTTTTGGGATGGTGGTTGAGGCGCTGCCATGGCAACAGGTTGTGATACTCTGAGTTTCGAAATGCAGAGCGCCGCCAGTAGAGGTTCCAGTCTTCCTCCTCCCGTTCTTCTTGGTCATATTCCTCCCATCCTCGCTCCAGAAGCACCTCCCTCACCACCTCTGGTCCTCTGTCGTGTAGTCTGAACACCAGGGATGCAGCCATGCAGCATCGTAAACTGTAGCATGAGATGAAGCCGAGTCAAAATTCACACTCCGTTCTTCGTCAAAACGTAGTCGAATCTAAACACTCAGACATGAAACACATTGATAGTCAGTGTGCCTCCAGAAGAAATCATCTCCGCTGTCCATCACGAATAAACCCTCAGAAATCCGCTTAGAAATCACAGAAAAGGACGCTTAAGAATCACATTTTAAAGTTTTCCTCGGTATAAAATCAATCCAGTTATAGTTGTCTTTACAGCCATTGGTACATTACAAACAGAAAAAGCTATTAGTTAATTTGCTATACTGTTAATGGTGTTAAGGTGCCAAAAGGTAATCAAAAGATGAGCGGTGTATGTAAACTAGTAAACTAAAGCGTTTACATGGTAAATCCAAGAAGCCCACATAAACCCGACACTTGCACAGAAAGAGGGATCAGACTCGATCTTCAGTGGGCCAGCTCACTACCAGACAAATTAAATGTGTTGAACTTTGTTATTTCACTATCTGATCACGTTTTTTAAAGAACAAAAAGTGCTGCATTTCAGACTGATTAACAAATGCACACGTAACAGTAATGGTCACTTCTTTACAAGCCAAACAAATACTGATGCAAACACAGAAATCTCAAGAAGTTCCCATTTCTCAAATAAATGTACACAAATTAAGAATTTGCAATATTGAAAATAAGACTTTGTCTTACCCTTGAATGCACATTAGTCTTACATCCTTTCTGCCAGGTAAATGAAGGCTAGCCGGTAAGAGACTCTTGTACAGTGGACAGTGTGTGCTCTTAGCTCCTCCTACTGTAGGTCGTCTGTCAGACAGGTTTAATGTACAAGTGGCAGCACAATGGTTGTTAGATGGAGTGCCTTCAATACTGGGGCCTCTTCTGTTCAACATCTACATGCTTCCACTAGCTCAGATTATGGAAAACAACAAAGTGTGTTATCATAATTATGCAGACGACACACAAATCTACATAACTATGTCACCAGGGGACTATAATCCCATACAAGGGCTGGGTAACTGCATTGAACAAATCAACAACTGGATGTGCCAGAATTTTCTTCAATTAAACAAAGATAAAACAGAAGTAATTGTTTTTGGTACCAAGGACGAACAATTGAAAATCAGCGCTCAGCTTCAATCACTGATGTTAAAACCCACAAACCAAGCCAGAAATCTAGGTGTAGTTATGGATTCAGACCTCAACCTGAACAGCCATATCAAGACAATTACAAAATCAGCCTACTATCACCTGAAGAATATATCAAGGATTAGAGGACTTATGTCTCAACAGGATTTAGAAAAACTTGTCCACGCATTCATCTTCAGCAGACTGGACTACTGTAACGGTGTGTTTACAGGTCTCTGTAAAAAGTCCGTCAGAACGCTGCAGCTCGAGTCCTCACTAAGACCAGGAGGGTGGATCACATCACCCCAGTTCTGATGTCTTTGCACTGGCTTCCTGTCCAACAAAGAATTTACTTTAAAATCCTGCTGTTGGTTTATAAAGCACTGAATGGTTTAGGGCCAAAATACAAAATACAGTTTGCTCTGTATTGTTGTAAAACTGCTGTTATCGTAGAGATAAACTGTTGCAGTAATTTAATACTCTGAGGAATGTTAATATGATACACACTATTTGTGTAACACCTTTCATACAAGAAATGTAGCACAGTGCTGTAAAGGAACAGAAAAAGAATATACTTTATAAAGTGTTTTTTCTTATGTACGTTATACAGTCCTGCCATCACAGTAAAGGTATACAGCGTATCATTGGCGGGCCGTGCATTTTATTCCTAGGCCTTCACTGTTGTCCTGCAGCTGAAATACCACCTTATAACCACCTGATGGCACCACAGTTATCAGTTTCTTAGGCTGTAACTATGTACGTATTAAATATACGTAACATTTGGTACGAGGCTTACAATACGTTTGAATAGTACTAGCGCATCTGGAAAATATGTTTTCTGCGCTCATGGACAGTGGTTCTCAGCTGGTCTGGCTGTGGGACCCACCATCACTCCTTGATGACAAGTCGCAGCCCAAAGAGATCTTATGATTTTACTTTCACAACTTGAACGTACTGCTATGCAGTGTCTTTCCTCATCTCATGGTGTGGTACATCTCAGAGTCAGAATGCCCATATGATTGGTTGAGCTGCATCACATGATGCAATTCACTACCCAACAGCCTCTGCTGTTAAGTTTTGTTTCACGATAGTCACGTGCTCGCCCACTGACCAATCACAGCACACTACACCTCACGGCGTAGCTGCATGGACACTGAGCTGCACATAATGCTGACGTCATTATAGGCCGGCTCGCTGACGCGTCAAATACGCCCAACATGTCAAACTAAAGATCTGATTGGTTGAAGAATATGACAAACAATATAGTCTCCATTTACTTTAATCTGCACTGGATGCACTCGAGGCTCTGTTCTTACCTAGAGAGACAGAGGTGAAATCTGATTGGATAAAAGCTCTACTTAAAACAAGCTGCATTAGAAGCAGAGCAACTGAGGAAGACAGTAGCTGTGCAATGAGAACATAAGATAATGGGAAACATTTTATAAATACATGTGTATTTAAGAAAAAATATTAAATAGATATAGCTTTGTGATTCAGTTTAGGCCAGCAGAGAAGGCCTTGCAGGCCCTGACAGCCCACCACTGCAGCGCATGTTCAATACGGTACAAAAGGTCTATTTTTGCTTGAATTGAAATACATTTAGTGACTGCTACATTAATCACCCAGAAACACATTTGGTTGAATACATTTTATTACCACAGTTCAGAGTCAAAATATATTTTAGTTTTAAAAGAGACAGGTTATTTAAATAAAAAAAAATATATATAATTTTTTTTGACACATGGTACAAGAGATAAATAAGTTAGATAATGAATTTTACTGCGTCTTTAAGGCAAAACTAATGTATACAGCACTATACAGACGCAAGGCAATTCAGAGTGCTCTACAGCAGCATAGAAACACATTTAAAAAGGCAAAGAAAGTTTCAAAATAAGAGGATATGTAGTACTTTACTGAAAACTAGTTCATGTTCTATGCTCCAATTTAAATTAGCTGACAAATTCAACAGACCTCGGTGATTCAGTCAGCTCGCGTCACAGATTAGAATCTACAAGCTGCTTTGTTTTGACTTTGGGAACAGAGTAAACTTGTCCCAGATGACCTGAGGGGTCCGGATGCGTCATGAAGTAACTCAGATGCATTAAGGCCTGAGACCAGTTAGTGCTTTGTAGACAAGTCCAGACCTAATGGGTCTAATGTGATGCATTTGGGAAAGCCGGTACAGTAGAAACAAAAAGGCAGGATTTTTCAGATTTTATTAAATCTCCCAACAAATGCAGATAAACCAAGAGCCTGCCCTTTCAGCCGCTCATCTGGAAGAAGAAGAAATTATTTTATTTGTATAGCACTTTTCCCACTGGGAGCACAAAGTGCTTCCCATAAACGCAAGAAAAAAAAAATATATATATATATATATATATATATATATATATATATATATATATATATATATATATATATATATATATATATATATATATATATATATATATATGCAGCAAAATACATTCACAGAAATAATCATCAAACTGAAAATCAGACGGTTGCACAACAGAGCTGTATGTAAACAGGACTAGTTGTCAGGCGAAAAGGCAAGTCTGTAAAATAATGAGTCGCTAAGACCGGCTTTGAAAAGCAGAAAGTGTCAGCAGATGAACATCAACTTAGAGATGGGATGCAAAGCACGAGTAAGAATTTAAAGTGGATCCTAAAGGAAGAGCCTCCGTATTGTTGGAACGCTTGCCACCTGCTTGAACTGACACAATGAACAGAGTTATGAGACGTGTAGTGATGACGTAGTTACCACAGTGGTAGAGTGTGTTCAGTTTCTGTATATCCAGATTGCTGAGGTGTGTTCTCTGACCCATGTGCACCCCGCTCTGCTTCGACAACACAGTTGGACCCCCCTGACTGAAGAAAAACCTGCAACAAAACAGAATCTCTTGTCCACCCCGACTTGCTGTTAAATAATATCCAAGCAAACAGTAAAAATATCCATGATTAGTTACTATTAAATAAATAAAAGATGACAGATCTACTGTGACTGGTGTCATTAGAACTGCTTCAGGTCTAAATAAATGACCGGTGTGACTTACGGGCCATAGTGCATTATGGAGTTGTGGTCATACGGCAGGTTCAGAGTGTTTCCATGTTTCACCTTGAAGCACCTCTCTCTCCCTTTAAAAACAAGACAGATTACTTTAGTCTTTTGCAGTCAAGTTAAGAATAAAGTAGCTTTGTCAAAATGTTTCATACCAATCTTCAGCACCGTTTTACATTTTAGTTTTGTTCATTGAATATTCATATTTTTATTGTCTCATTTAAAAAGAAAGTCTGCTTGTGAAGCCTTGAACCTAAAAACATGATGCGTTGAAACAGAGTTCCCAGAGACAAAGTCTGCAGAATGCACGTACAAATTGGTGCCGGCTTGCGTTTCTCAAAAAGAGGGAATTGCAATAAATGAAGCGTTCACCTGCTTTGATGTTCTGCCACTGCACAGTGATGTGCCGATCACGGTCCCTGCGGCTGTGTTCGTGATGCAGTCCCAGAGCATGAATGAGCTCATGGCAAAGATTCCCCACGCTGCATGTTCGGCCGAAATACAGCGGCTGGACTCCTCCCTGACAACCGACGAAGGAGGCACAGCTACAGAGACAAACGGAGGCCAGTAGGATAAGAGTCATATTCACACAACAGTACAAAAAGGTATTTTCCCCTCTTACCTCCGCTGGTATTAAGCCACGTAGTAAGTTCTGATTTATTTTACATTTAGCCAGGATGCTCATTTCTCTCCTCTGGTATACAGAGAGGACCATCTTAAGATCCATATTAAATGAAATCACAAGAGTGAGTTTGCAGCGTGATATGCAAAACCCATTTCTTTGAGCAGGGATCAAGTGTCATGGAAAAAAACGTTCCATGTGGTGATGGGATTTTCTTTTTTGAAATGGCTGAAAGCTTTTTCAGTAGATAAATATACACATTAAAAGTTTACAAGTGTCACCACATCACACCGAGTTAGCCTTGTTGCAGTACATTTTAGAATTGGTTTTAAGATTCTACTGATCGATATTGAGCTTCTTAAAACAAACATAAAATCAGAGAGCTTAACTTGATTTGTTACTTTACCAGAGTGTTACCGTTTTAACAATAGAACACTCAAGTGTTAATCTGCAATTTGAAGTTTGAAAAGTGCTCTTTTATGAATACAGATAATTATGATTTTAAAAGGCAAATATATAAATATTTATTTCTGCCTGGCTTTATTGTAATATGGGTGAACTGACCCTTTTAAAAAAAAAAAAAAGGGAAAGGAAGACATTTCTCACCCACTGCCATCCTTGATATTGAGGTAGTTATACTCTGTGGTGTGCCGTCTGAAGCGAATGCAGGAAACATCCGATATCATCTTGAAGGCAGAGAGGATGTCAACCTCTCGATGAGCTGTTGAGTGAAAGAAATTTATCAAAAGATCGTTTTGTGATCTCCACTCTAGCGGTCAGACACATTGGATCAACAAAGACCCACCCAGCTCATAACTGATGGTGTAAGGCATGACGGCATCCACCCACAAAGACTCCACAGCATTCCTGTCCTCCTGGAAGTTATGACAGATACACACCATTACTAGTTCCACACAAACTACATTTCAGTCTTAACGCTAATATTGAGTGAGAGAATATTAATATAGAGTGAGTTCCCCCTCATGTTTGAAATGTTCCTTCCAGTCTCTGGTTCATCTTACCGGAATCAAAATATCTCCCTCGTCGACAATTTTGTTTTCTGGAAAGTCTATGACATGATAAAAAATAAAAACCAGTCACTGTACATCACATCTATGAAAAATATACATATGTATTTTAAGTTTACCTGCCAAGGTCTCTGCACTGTCCCGCTGCTGCTCAAGCATTGAAGTCACGTTCCCTGCAGAAATCTGAGAATTTAATCACCGTTTTTAAACCCAAAGTCTGAAAGAAACAAACAGGCACCGACCTGCTGCAGGACTAGTCCCATTCTGGGTGTGATTCAAGGGGATGACATCAACTGAAGGAGTGAAATCAGTTAAATGCTGGTTATTCTATGTCGATTTATTTTGGCATGTTCTTCATGTGTAAAATATACCAGACGATCTACCTTGCAAAGCTGCTGTAGGGGCTGGCTTGGACACATCAAGTGTAGAAGTGACAGTCATATTATCTATGAAAACACCAGAATTCCTCATCAATAATTTGTATGTTTGTGTAAAAATAAGTGAAAATCAGTGCGGCCAAAACAAACCTGTGGAGTGACTGGAAGCCTCCTGGGTTGGATGTACGGGTACACCACCAACAGCTGCATGAAGAGAAAGAACACGATCAGCATTGTTCAGCACAAGATGTGGTTTGAATGCTTGAGTTTGTACCTGTCGCCACGCCGATGAAGACCAGAAACCACATCGTGCCACACGACTTGAACAAGGACAGAAGCTGTGAACACAAACACCTCAGCTGGCTGTTCTTAAAGAGATCTGATCACCATCACCAGGTGTGATCACTTCCCACTGATTATGAGCTCCAGACTGGAGTGCAGAGGGCGCCACGCTTTTGGTGTTTGCAGTTACTCTGCTTTTCCTTTCTGTTTTCGTGTTTCAGTTCTTTGGGTGCAGGCGTCGGGATGGATTCACAATTGTTCCAAGTCCTAAAGTCTTCACAGTTAGGTGTCCAACGCTGGCTGTAATCATTCCCTCTGTTCACACTGGCCATTCAAACAGCCATTGGTAAGGTTTCTCAATGAGGTTTTAGTGTAAGTGATGGGGGACCAAATCCATCCAAATCCAAATCTGTGAAAAACAGTAGACAAATAAAGTAGGTCTCCACATCGACATGTTACATTAAACACACATTTTTGTAAAATGCACATGTGTTTTTTCTCTCCTCTTCAATCGGCTGGTTTCAATGCTTATGTGGGCACTGGACCGGACTAAGGTCAATTCTGAACTTATCCTTTAAGAGCACTTTCCAACGTCAGTGTTGAGCCCATGTTGTGGTTTTTATTCTTTATAAACTTGCCTGATGCATTTAGAAATATTTTTATCATGCTCTTGTTGTGAGAGACTCGTGGGTGGCAAAAGCCATATGTGGTCAATACTCAAAAATGGATGTAGAGGAGGGGAATTGTGGTGTTTTAGGGGTCTAAGAGGCTCCTTGTGTAATTGCACTATTCCTGAGTTTGAATTGGGAACTTTGTTGCATATCTATTTCCTCTCATCCTTCTATTATATAAAAGCTCCAAACACAACGCCCTGACAGCTCTCGAGGAGCTGTTTTAGTATGATTTTTTGGATATTAACAAATGTAAAGAAGGGCATAGGAAAAGCAAACATGTCCAGAGTCAAGAATGAATAAAGGATTAAAGCTTGTTCAGCATCTGAGACTATAACTGAGTGGGAAATATCTAAATACCCAACACTGTTTAGACAGCTGCCCTTGAATAAGCGAAGCGATGAGTGAGAGTTTCTGTTGTGTTCCGTCATGGCCACTAGAGGGCGCAATGTGACAGCCAAAGGCTCCATTTAGGTTGTGTGATTTTGCCCTGAGGTGGTACTTACAGGAAGCTGAATCTTTCTCCCAAACTGAGGACTGACTCTTCACAAACTCTACCAATGAAATGATAACTAAATGATAATGTTGTATAGATGGTTTAGGATGGATAGTTATGGTTATGAAATCCTGCATTCAGGTATTACTTAACAAACAGTAGTGGATGCATAACTGGAAAAGCAGCATACCCTTTCCTTTAAATGGCAAACTCCTGTTTGACTCTTTGTTCTTGTCATCAATAATGCTGCATTCAGGTGCGATAAAGACGGTAGAAAATATTTCATCTTTAAATGGTGTATTCGTTACTACTTATCATTTATGTCCATGTGATGTGTCCATGTGATGGCCCCACGAGTATATGACAATGTCTTGTTCTAACTTGAATTGACATCCCTAATATATCAGAAGCGTATATTTTAAAGAGAAAGAGAGAACCCTGAACTGTACATCTTGCCCTTAGTACACTTTGAGCAGATGATTGAACTGCTAATCCTTTGATGAGTAGACGACCTACTCTACCTCCTAAACCACAGCCACCTCCACTCCTGCGAATTAGAAAGGCACTTCCATAAAGGTTATAATAAACCGCCCAACTTTTGTAAGTCAGTCTCCCCTAAAACACTGGAAGCCTATGTCCCTCAATGAAAATCAATAGTGTGGTGGATTAGATCGAGGTCTCCAGAATGGGAGACGGGCCTCCCTAGGGGGTCCAAACTGTTTTAGGGGAGGCCTTTTATGGGTTTTTAAGGGGTCTAGTTTTGTCAGATTTGTAGTGGAATCAGAACATTTGGCATTTTTGCTTCTGAAAATGACTTGGTCGATTGATTGGCCCACTGTAATGTTCGTTCATCATAACAAAATCATTCATTGTATTTAGTCATTAGTGCTATGTGCAGTGGTGGTTTGATGTTGACACTCTGAAGACATAATCAGTGTATTTGCAGACTTTTTGCGGGAAAGCTCCCCTCCAGAGCCACAGAGGACTTTCTACAACTGTTTTCACAGACTTAATATTGCTCTCTGTCATGAATTTCCAGTTTATAATTTACTTTGTAATGTAAGATTTGCTGTGAAATTCAAAGAGCTTAAAAGCAGATGTTCAGCACCATAACAAAAGTTAGTTTTGAGCTATTATTATTTATTATCCTTAAGTTAAATGTTTATTTCATTACATTTACTTGCAACAGAGCATTGCTACACTGTGTAAATTGCTTATTTTACTTTTGCCCATAGTACTTGTCCCACCACTGCTTGTATGTAAAAAACATAGACTGTATGGTGCAAACCTCCTTCTCAATAAACGTGATTCTGATTTAGATTCCCAGTTTCCCCACAGACCTTGAAGGCGGCATCAGTCAGCATCATGAGAGTCATGTGATGTCCTGTCATGTGGTGCATTCACTTCCTACTGATTTGCTCCACGGCAGACAGACTGTCGTATCATGTCGTCTTAGTCGCCACAGATTGATATCCACTGCTGTAAACATGTTATTTCTGTGTAAATCTAACCGCTTCTCGCCTCTGAAGCTGCTTCTTTGGTTAGTTGCGTGTCTGGGATGTTTGTCGGTCCGGTCCGGAGCGGAGGACAGCAGCAGCCCGTGGTACCGGGACCTCTGCAGGTAACGTTATGGTCATATAGCTAACGATCACACCTCCGACTGAAACACTGCAGCTAGAAACAAAACAAATTACGGTTAACGTTACAGCGTGTCATGCTCTTCTGTAGCTACACAGATCGTTAAGCTAGGTTTAATTCACAATTGTATCAGTTGGTGATTTATTTGCTTATTGACGATGTTACGCCCGGTTTCACACGACCTCATTATACGACTGTCTCCTGTTACACGCGGCTTATAAACAACCAGCGGGCTCTTTATTTCAGTGACAATATCAACTTTTAAAATCCTACATTTAGCAACCGCTTTCAATGGTGTAAGCTAGCTAACAAACCCAATAACAGCTGTCTAGTTTGTCTAAACGTGCTGCTTGATACGTTTCAAGCAGCCAAACTTACTGTTTAAGGAAATGAGCTCGAAACTCAAATGGTCTCGAGCCAAAGCAGTTTGCTTACACTGCTGTGTGTTTTGTTCTTATCAGGCTAATATGTAGCTAACTGCTAACGTTAAATGAAAACTGTCATCTAACAAGCTAACGCTAAATATTAGCAACCTTAAATGACATGACTTAGAGGAGGACAAAGAGAGAGCAACACTACAGCATGCTACGTTGGTTTAAATGAGGAGTACTGGAGCTATGTGCAGGCTGCTGCTGCTCACATATTGACTAAGGCTGGAGTGATAATCAGTAACCTGTCTGGCTGGCTGAATGTCACTTCCTTGTTTTGGTGGCCTTTGAAGAAATGGTCAGAAGAATATTTGATATGGGATAATGCAATGTTATTATGCCTGTGTTCTTCACTAGCTAATAAGCAGGGTTCACTTGGAGGCGTATGAGCTGCTTGCTTATTTATTTTTTACCTTTTTTAAATGAAGGAAAGCACAACTTAAACCCAACACTCAGAAACAGAAATGAGTCATGGGAAAACAACTAACAATTGTTTTCGTTATTGATTAACCAATGAATTGTTTAATTTATAAAATGTCAGAAAAGAATGAAAAAATAATGAAAAAAATCCTAAAGCCCAAGCTGACGTCTCTGGATTGCGTGTTTGTTTTCTGAAACTTTAATATAAAAAAGCAGCAAATCCATTGTTAAGACTAAACAATTAATTCATTAATCAAAAAAAATGTGATACTCGGGTTCCACTCCTTCTCTTTAGACCGGCTGAGACCCTATGTGTTCCTGGTGTGAGTGCCTAAATGTTTTTCCTTAATTCTTCTTAACTTCATTCCATGTATTCCCCGTGTTGCAGTTTTAAATGGGAGGCTATTGACCAGGATAATAAGGTGAGCTACACGCTAAAGCTCTGCGAGTCTTCACCGTCAACTAGCTGTGGCCCCAGCACCGCCATCTGCGCCCAGAACCTCACCACCAACGCAACCCAGTCTGTCGGTGAGTACAACCCACTGGGGGGGGGGGGGTACACTGGGACGCAGGGAAGGTTCGCAGTTGCGTCCGACATCTCTTCCTGTATTAGCTATGTGTTGTGGAATCATGGCAGTCTCCTGGATAAATGGATGATGGATAAACATAATAAAGAAGCTAAACATGGAGATTTCTTTCTTCTTTTTTTCCTGGGAAAATATAGTGGTAGGAAAGATTTTGACTTCAAGGGTGTCGGTGCACAGCGTAAACACCTTGAAGCCTGAGCCGTTAAGCCACCTGTGACAGTGAATTATGTGAGATAGCATACCTGTACTTCCATACTATTTAGTATGCCAGAAAAACATTTTGTATGTCCTAATACATAGTGTCAAATGCAGTATGCCAAAAGGTTCTAGGATGTTTTGCAGGATGCCAACCAGCATGCTTTTCCTTAAAAATCCCCCACAAAAGGACGAACTCTAGAAAGCACACGGCGACACAAAGGCCTGTACAAATACGTGAGCAGAGATGGCTGATTGAAGTTCGGAATGCTCTTCCTGTAGACCCTCAAAGGCGTGATCACCTTTTGTTTTCAGTCGAGCAACAGCAGGGAGTACAATAATAACAACCTATTGCAACCTTGTGTGCTGCAGTGTTGTTGTGCAGGATACATGATGTGGGCCGTGTGTTGAACATGTTGGACCTTACCTCGTGTAATGGCCACTCAGCCGTGATACTGCTCTGTTAAAATGTTTATGAGTAACAAAGGTGCATGTGAGCCGGTCTATGACTGTGATGCGTCCCATGTGTCTTATGACAACCACACAACAAAACATTTCACGGCTCTTTAGTGACACTGCAGGAACAGATCCACATCTCAGTCGTGTGTTTATATATATATATATAGTTGTGGTGTTTTTGGTCACAGTTTGGGCACTTTGGCCACATATATGCTATTTAGTCTGTTTCTGTGTGAAGCGTGAAATTTGTTTTGAATCATCTGGCTTGATATAAATAGGAAAAATACAAATCCTTTATTGTCATTGTACAGAATACAATGAAATTAGGAGTGCTAATGTTGGTAAATGTGTCTCAAATTGTTCTGATTGATCTTGACAGCTGACCTCAGTCTGGAGTCCCAACCAAAACATACATGTATTTTAGCGTATGTTTACAGAAAAGTAAGATCCATATTTGCAATGATTTTCAGCTATATGTAACATGTGCATGTCTACTGTATGTCTGAGGAGAGGAGGTGTCACTACTGTTGGTTTTCTTAGTGACAGGTAGCATCATCGAACCACTGAGGGCGTTTATGATGATGCTGCGTGAAGTGATGCTTTATGCATCAGTCTTTCAGAGCTTTATCAGCACATTAGCATATCTGATGTCTGTGCTGATGAGTCTACTGCTGCTACTGTTGTGTGTCAGGAAGATCTGCACCTCGCTCTGTCCCAGACGAGCAACCCTCACTGCAAGTCCGGCGAAGCAGCTTAGCTTAGCATCAGCAACTTAGCTGCACAGTTGAACTAAAGCTAGCCGGCAGCTAACCTAGCGCTTTTAAGCTACAACAGAGATGGGTATTAAAGTTATGTTGACCCCGGATGCTGACTGTTTGGGTTGCAGTGTGTATGAACAGAAAGCAATGCAGTTTGTAATTTAAAAAAAGTGTTATTTTATTAATTAATGGAAAGATCTGGGCCACATTTTCTAGTTATTATTGTTCTAACTAGTGTGTAATTTCTGTTGTAGTTCCTCCTCCTGTTCAGTGGTTGAGTTGGAGTGTTTGTGTGAACATTGTGTGTTTTCCTTCATCAGACCTGACCTTCGGTAAACAGAGACAGCCCTGATCTTTATTTAATCTCGCTGACGTGCATTGATTACACTCAATTTGAGGCCATGCCTTCTGTTTGGAAGCACGTAAACAGTTTTGTCCCTGACTTAATTTGATGACATCAACTTGTGACGGGATGATTGATTACAAATCAATAATGAAAATAACTCTTACCGGTTGCTGTTAAATAATGTATTAACCACAATGTTATTAGAGAACATTATCAAGTTCACAAACTTCATGTTTTCCTTTCACTTTCAGAGCTGCAGTGATGAGTCACTCGAAAACAAAAAAATGTTGATAGTTGATTTGATCGTTTCAGTGATTCTTTTTAAATTATTATTTTGAGCAAAAACATTTTCTGTGTCCACCTTCTCAAATGCCAGGAATTGTTTTTCATTATTGTTTTGTCAAAACGAGCGTTTCGAGGACGTCACTTTGGGGTCTGGGAGATCACTGAGGAGTTACTTCTTCTTCCACTATTTTGCTGTCGGAATGGAACTCCCTAACTTCCCCTGATAGCGTGAAATCCCTCTTGTTTTTGTATTGTTTCCACACCAATCAGAGTCATTTAGTTCTGCTCCACATATTCCCACCCCTGGGTCACATGCCCCCCCCCCCCCCTTCTCCTCCCCCTCCTCTGGGAGAAGCACCCCTCAGTTTTTGAAAACTACAAATTAAACGTCTGGTTAGCCCAGGGGAGCAATGAGCTGCAGACACGTGTGATGCCTTTCGAGATGTTCTTTATAACTCTTATGAACTCTTTTATTACTCTTTGAAGACTGAATTAGTGGACGGGCAGAAATATGACACATCTTTTCTTTCTCTTCGGATCTGTCCTGACTTACATCTCTTGGAGCTCATTGGATGCCTCCCAAATTATTGTTTGAAGTGGTGCCACAACCTCCCAGTTCCTACTGTGTAAATACATTAGACCACATGCTGATGTCACATTACTGTTAATATCAAACGGCTACCTGACGATTTCTTACATTTTGACACATTATTTGGGTCTGTTTCTCAATTCCAGTTGCGTCACTGTCTCTGATTTTTGACCCGTGACCTTTTCCAAAGAGGACAGGCTGCCAGACGGAGTTATTTCAGAGTCCCACAACAACGGCTTGTCCTGCAGTCTGAGGCCGAGACCTTCCCCCGGTGACAGAGCGGTGTCTGGTAGCTCTGAGTGTGTCATCCGACTCTTGTTCTCTGAGGCTGACAAAGAGCTGGAGACTGCAGAGTCATGTCGTCGTCGTACGGTGTATTTCACGACGTATTTTTGTTAAGATGTCCTCACAAGATTTTAGTTGTGTTTCAAGAGGAAGATCACACAGCGGGAAAGTGACAGAAGGGCAAACGAGGAGCAATGTGGTCAGATGAGTTGCAGTTTAATCATGCCAGATGACTTATCACATGACACGGGAACACATCATCGAGCACAAACACAAATAGACACGAATGTCACGCTCTGCTCACTCACTCACCAGCGCTCTCTCTCTCCTTCTGTCTCTCTCTCTCTCTCTGTCTGTCTCTCTGTCTCTCTCTCTCTGTGTCTCTGTCTCTCTCTCTCTCTCTGCTTCTGGCTTTGTTCATGCTGCCTTGACATAAAAACCACACATTGTCCATTCTAACACTTTGATATTTGTGGGGTTTTGTGCCTCCTCAAATCAAAATCTTTGGAGGAACAAACGCTCCCCTCACCACATGTACTGGAATGAAAAGTGCCTGTAAAAAGTTAGTTGTTCACTCTTTCGTGTAGCTCAGCAGCTGTAGTCCACTTAGATTTATAATGGATCGCATTTGTTCCCACATTTTCATAATTAAAAGTGTGTTTTTTATCACAAAATAGTCCATCACAAAGTCCTAGGTGACGTCTTCAAATTGCTTGTTTTGTCTGACCAACAGTCCAAAAGACTAAATCAATTATCAATCACATGAGATAAAGGTGTCACATTCTCACATGTGATCGCTATAATAGCTTGATCGCTATTTTTGTGTAAAAAAAAAAAATGGCTGCAGATTAAATTTCAGTCGAAGTTATGAATTAATCGAGTAATTGTTTCAACTTGATCTACTCTAAATGCCCAGAGAAATCCCAGTGAAACCATGCATACTTTACTCTTTATCTTAGTCATAATACTGCCAAAATATGTCCAATAATAATAACTATAACTCAGTATTACGGGACTTTAAGTTGATGCAGTGCAACAGGCTGGGACGTGGGCAGTGCTTCGGTCCTGCCTACAGTAGTGGTTGGTGTTAGTAGGTCACTGTGTTGTTCAGTTACATTCCTTCATGGTCCGTTTGTGATAGCGCTCAAGCCATGTCAGTGGGAACACACACACACACACACATACATACATACATACATACATACACACATACACACATACACACATACACACATACATACACACACACACACACACATAACGACACTTCAAATGCCCATGAAAGTTGTTAGTATTTCTTCTTAACATTTTAAATTCGACAGAGATGCTGAAATATACACGAGGACGAGAATGAGGTCATCAATTAGACACAGACAGACACACTCGTACGGCTCATTACAAAGGAGATTTGTAGTTGTAATGCTTTAATGAACTCTAATTAGTTTCTGTTCGGGCTAAATGTTTGGCTGCTTAATGACCTGCAGGAAGAAGGAAAACTGATTTATTTTCTGCTGATCGTCGTCGGTGCGACGGAGGCATATTTGAGCTTTAGGTTCGGTAGCACATTTACAGACATCCCGGTAGTTTCGTCGGGCCGAGACCTGCTGTGAGTTTATTTAACTGCCCCAAATGTTCCTTCACATGCAGAATATTTCCCACTGCTGTCTGGTTGTATTCAGATGATAAATAACAACTCTGTACTGGCAGCAGAGTCGGGATATTATGCTACCGAGGTTGAAGTCGTGTGTGGGTCAGAAGAGGTTGGCGGGTGAAGCCATTATTCTGCCAGACTGTCTGCTACAGTAACATACAGGGAAAGCAGAGACTGTGTGTTTTTACTGTTTTCATTCTTAAAATATCATTAGATAAATGTTGTTATAATCTTTTTATCGCAATAACAACAACTGTTAGTTACAGGAAGTCTCTGTGTAGCGCTACATAATCTGTGTTTGATTATCCGTGGGTGGTAAAGACGAGGGTAGGAAGAAGTGTAAAGAAGAAATAAAGCTACAATTATCATACACAAATGTATGTATTTTCTCCACCGTCTTATTCGTCTTATTCCAAAAGTCAGTCTTTCCACCCTTCTGTGTTGTAATTATTGCAAAGAAAATGGATTTAATTCAAAGTTAATTAGACATTCTACATGTCTGTTGCACAAACTAAAGGCTCATTGACTGTTTCTCTTGTCTCTGGCTGTGCAGGTGAGCTGTCCCTGCGGACGCTGTCGGGCACAGTGCTGGATTACAACGGCACAAAGAAATGTCCGGGGAGCGACAACAACATTCAGACCAGCATCAGCTTCCAGTGCGGGAAAACCCTGGTAAGACTCACACCCCCTTATTCTATCGGGATGATTTGTGCTTGTGTTTACGCTACCGGAAGAAGGTTAACGGTATGATTAGAGATAAATCTGACGGGGGGAAGCGATAGAGCAGCGCTTGCCCCTCGCTCATTACCACCTTCGAGGCGCCCTTGAGCAAGGCCCTTAACTCGTCACTCAGTGGCAGTTCATATTATTAATGAGATTGGTGGCGTTATTTTGATTAACTGGATAAACCACATATTGGTAATCCAAATGGTTCCGCTCTCGCATGAAAACATATGACTTGATATAATGACATTTAACTTTTTAGATTTATAAATATATGAACATCGTTGTGCAATATTGAGGTAATGTTAAAGTGCTTTGCTGTTTCTAATTTTTTTGTATTCGGCACAATATAAAAACAATTCGAGAGACGCCCAGCTGACTGAAACGAAGATTAAACCCCTCCGGATGTTTTTGAGCTTTTATTTGACTCGTATTTCATCGAGCTGAAAATAAAAATGGGCCTTTTCTTTCACTGAGACGAATCTAAAAAAAGCTAAAATGACATTTATTGAAATGTACCAGGAGCAGCTGCCAGCTGCCACGAAAGGAAGAGAATCTGTTGAGAGGAAAATAATGTAGGACAATGACAGTCGCCTGCTACGAACCTCTGCTTGTTTGAGGTGTGTGTGTGTGTGTGTGTGTGTGTGTGTGTGTGTGTGTGTGTGTGTGTGTGTGTGTGTGTGTGTGTGAGAGAGAGACTGCGATTTCAGGGGTGGTTGAGAGGTGGGTTGACATTAACATGCGCCGCTTCCTGTATAGAGTCACAAAGTGCAGTAGAAGAAGACCATCAGCGCTATATTTTCTGCTCACAATGTGTGAAGTGGAGAAATGAAAGTGGCCTTTTTTGAAACTTTTTACAAAGTCATCTAATGCTGAAAAGAAGAAGTTATCTGTGATTATAATCTGCCTCAAGAGTGGACAGCTTATGAATTTAGTTTTTTTTTGACACTTAAAGACACAATTTATTTGTTGCTACCATCATAGTTTTTAGGCTCTCTGTGGTTAGAATATTTACTAAATCTGTAGTTCTTTAATTGACTTGGATAGTGTAAAACTGTGGCTGTGGCATGTTATTTGTCTCTTGCTCAATGCAACTCTTTTTCTCTCGTAAGAATTTGACATTATGTGTAACTTTGGCTTTTTTTTGTAGCAGTTCACTTCTCTTTTCAAATGATCTTATACGCCCTTTATTTAGTTTTTGACAACAGAGAACTTCAGTTTACATTATTTCTTTGTTGCTGCATTTCTTGGTGCTTTTATAACCACCTGCAGATCAGAGGAATAGTGTGAGAAGAAACGTGTGTCACGTCACGAGAACAAGCAAAATGGGGACTGACGTGTAGAACCGTCGCTCCTGAGCGATACAAAGGTCAAAAACTGTAACCTTTAAAATATAACCGTCATCCTTTTAGTTTGGACAACGCTAAGCAAAAAAAACATTCACACAACACCAGAAATCACTGAACTAGTGTCAAAATGTGCCGTATGACAGATGAAAAGTACGTCGACCTGTAACAGGACAAGTTGCTGGTTTGACTCTGTGCTGGTTAGGATCAGGAGATGATAAAATGTGGATGAGGAGCGAGAATGAAAAAACACTCCAACCTTCTCTCTCCACAAGTGTTGCCCTCGAGCAAGCACTGAACCTTCAACCACTCCAGCAGCAGACTGTGGTTGTGCACTCAACTGTGCACGTGGGGAGTAATACATAGTACATAAATGTTCTCCCGTTAAAGCAAGATTTAAAATACATTCTTCTTAACATTAACAAAATAAACCTGTATATTCTGTGTTATAACAGAGACACTGACACATTTTCCCTCATGCTAAACCTTTCCTTTGTCCGCCTGTGTGTTGAATCACCGCTGCGTGTTACACAGCACTATACTGTGTTGGTCACCATCATCAACATGAAACTACCCGTATTACTCATGCTCCCTGTGTTCGTGTGGTTGCAGGGGACCCCGGAGTTTGTCGCCGTGTCGCAGTGTGTGCATTACTTCGAGTGGAGGACCTTCACCGCCTGCAAGAAAGATAAATTCAAGCCACACAAAGAGGTACGTGGTGGAACATGTGACTGGCTGACGGGAAGGTTTTTTTGACGTGTAAGAGAGAGAGAAAGGAACTGCTGTCTGTCGAGGTGTGATACGTGAGAAACAATGAGGCGGAGAGGGGTTTAAATGGAAAGCTGTAACTGTCCTCACACCCTTGTGAGGGCGGTTACAGCAACATGTCACGATGAGGCCGCTAATGTGAGCTCAACGTGGAATAATTGAGAGAATGTGTGAAATTAATTAAATTGGCGAAAGAGCAACAGATCCCCCCCCCTCCCCCCCCCCCCAAAAAACGTATTATTCATAAGAATCCAATAACATGAATCTGATGGAATAGGTTGGAGGTTGAAAATAATTGCATGTGGGCACATTTGGTTACAATTACCAATGACCTGTCAGATGCTACAGACCTGCACAATGCTGTAGAGCCATGGACATAACCATGATGTCATTTTACCATCCACACAAAGATCTGATGTGGCATTTCATATCTGCTTTGGCAAGAGTGTCTGTTGATAGCCTATGTAAATACCTTCCGCCATGAACCCTCCGCTTTCCTCTGTGGATAGCGATGTCAGCGCTGCACTGTGACACTGCCTCCTCTGTGTGCAGGTGCCCTGCTATGTGTTCGACTCTGACGGTAAGAAGCACGACCTCAGCCCCCTGATCCGAGTGAACGGCGGCTATCTGGTGGACGACGGAGACGACAGCATCGACTTCTACATCAACATCTGCAGGAGTCTCAGTCAGTACCTGAGGGAGGGTGGAGAGGCCGATGGCTGAATGCATGGAGTTTTTTTTTTAAGTTGTAAGAAAAGAGTCACCATAGAAGAAGAGAGTAAAACATTTGTCACAGTCAACTGACATTTTTGGAGAAAAAATATGCCTTTTGTTCTTAATACATTTGACACCTATTCAGTTATTTGAGAGTAAAAATTTGCCGTCTATTTTATGAATGAATGAATGAAATTTATTTATAGAGCGCTTTTCACAGACATAACATCACAAAGTGCTTAACAGAGCAGAAAGTTAAAAGCATAAAAAACATAATGTGACCCTCGGGTCAATAAATTACATACACAGAGAAAAAAAAAAAAAGAATATAAAATAAAAATTGAAAACATATTTTAAGAGCAGGTCGAGGACATGGGTTTTTACTCAAACGCCAGCCTAAAAAGGTGGGTTTTGAGCTGTTTTTTAAAAGTATTCACAGTATCTGCGAGGCGTAGAGTTTATAAAACGGTTTGCAGTAAAGATACCTGCTGACCAATACTGATCATTTTTAGGCAAAGACAGCCATCAAGTTATGCTGTGATAAATGTGATGTAATGTCTACAGGCCAATAATTGAGCAACATTGCTAGTAGCAATATAGTTTTCCTATTACATACAAACTTCCCTTTTACCCCCCCCCCCCCCATCTTCTCATGTCCTTCCTCTTCTTGTCTCAGACCGACCAGACAAATCGTGTCCGGAGGGCTCTGCAGCCTGTCTGGTCACCAACCATGGCTCCTACGACATGGGCTCTCCTACCGCACAGCTGGAGCTGTTATCCAACGACAGGTATCTTCTCGATGAATGCTAACCATCTGTCGTCTGACGTTCCATATGTTTGAGCCAGATCGCATGCCGAGGTGGCCTTGCTCGCGTTGTTTGGATCTCAGTGAGGTGTAGACAACACTGTGGGCACAATCCAAACGATTTGTCATACGTAGTTCTCCATCATCTCTCTCCAACATGGGAGCTCCTCTCCCGAGGAGAGCGAAGGGAAGAGTGTAGGCATAACTGGGGCTGGAGACCAGAGTCGTGTTAAGTTACTGCTGATTTAAAAAAAAAAAAAAAAAACACAAGCGTCAACACGGCCTTAGATGTCTGTAGAGTGACCCTTGTTGGACTGAGGGATACACTTTTAATGTAATTAAATGAACAGCTCATTTAGTTTCTTATCTCCTCTCTTCTCAAGACTGAAGTTGCACTATGAAGTCGCTGCTGGTTCAATTCCTCCGGACATCTGCAATGGACACGATCCTGCCGTCACCATCACTTTCATCTGTCCGTCAAGCAGACATTCAGTAGGTTGCACACACACACACCCTCTATGCCAGGGTTCTCAAACTCATTTTCACTCCGGGCCACATCAGCATCATGGTCGCCCACATTTCGACTTTCTATCTCATAATTTCGACTATGGGGATATTTTTACTATCAAGTCTAACTTAAACAAATTTTTTTTTTTAAATAATTTCTTCTTTTTAAAATTTTTTATTTTTTTTGCTGGCGGATTCGCGGGCCACATAAAATGACGTGGCGGGCCGGGAGTTTGAGACCCCTGCTCTATGCAGTATGAACTTGGCAAACTTGTGTCCCTCTCTAATATCTCATTTATATTGGTGTGATCGGTGCATAGACTTGCGTACTCGCCGCTACCTGATCCAGCAGTTCAGGCTACATCGGAGGCCTTTCTGATCCTGGTATCGGAACAACTCTGCAAGTTCCTGCTTCACTAAAAGTGTCCTTTGGTTTCCCAGGGCAGCACTCCGAAAATGACAGCGGGGTTGAACTGTCGCTACGAGGTGGAGTGGGTGACTGAGTACGCGTGTCACAGAGACTACCTGGAGAGCCACACCTGCAAACTGACCAGCAAACAGCACGACATCTCCATAGACCTAACACCTCTCACCTTGAGCTGTAAGTAGTGCTTCCTCCAAAACCGGAGGTCCCAAGCTACCACCCCAGGGGCCCGAGACTATTTCAACAACCTGTAAAGAATACAAAATGACATCCAGCCCACAAAATATTTTTTTTAAGATTAGATAAGATAATCCTTTATTAGTCCCGCAGTCTGGAAATGTACAGGTTTACAGCAGCATCGTGGATAGTGCCAACAAGAGACATAGTAAAAAATCAATGTATTATAAATAAGCAATAATAATAAACCAGTAATAATAATAAGGATAATAATTTGCATGTACTGGGTGGGCTAAGCGTGGATAAGTGGTTGAATTATATCGACGGGCTAGAGGAGGAAGATAAAAAGAGAGGAGACACTGAAGTTTATGAGCAAGATATCAGGACGTCACCAAAAGGTAGAGGCCGGCTTGATATGAGCCCACTGTATCAATCTCGCCTCACACCTGATGCGCACTTACACACAGGGAGAGAGGGAAAGAGAGAGAGAGAGAGAGAGAGAACCTTCTCCTCTTCACCCTCAGTCTGTCAGTAAGGGAAACGGTCAGATATACAGCTGCTAGAAAAAGTTATTCATTTTGTGGCAGAGTTAAAAAAAAAAAAAAAACCTGCCGCCATTGCGTCTTTACCCGCACAGCATCCTGTTGCGCACCAGGTAGCACAGAGGACAACAATTTGAAAACAACAACAAGATGTTCAGCGCCGCTGCACAAGCTTCCTCTACACACAACAAACAGAGCTACCCGTCTGAAAATAAAGCAGTGATAAATGCTGAAGCAACATTAGCATATATATATATATATATATATATATATATATATATATATATATATATATATATATATATATATATATATATATATATATATATATATATATATATATATATATATATATATATATATATATATATATATATAAATAAATAAATAAATAAATAAATAAATAAATAAAAGCCACAAGACTCTTGCTTAATTAATCCTCCAAAGGGAGTGCATAGCAGCCAAAAGGCTGTCCGTTTTCCATCATGTCCTCATTCCTCAAACTGGTTCTTATAAGCTACAAGAGTGAACACACGAGCACAGAAGAAGGTGTGTCCACGTTCTGGACTGGAGAAATAAAAGTAACAAGCTCGAAACGCCAGCGTGCCAAGTTCTGGTAGATGATTAACAGTGTAAATAAAAGCCCAAACGTTCCTTCTCTCTTGTATTATCCACGATTACATGTACCGGTATAACCCGCAAGAATTATTGGCTCACAGTGAAGCTGTTTTTATCCCAGTCAGAGGAAGTAGCTTCATGAGTAAATCGTACTGACCTTCCTGTTTTTTTGTCAACTCATTGCTAGAAATAGAAAAAAAGGCTTTTTTTTTCTCCACTTGGTCTCACAGTTCATGCACTTGCATTCTTATATGCATATTTATTAAAAAAATGTACCAAAAACGACGACGATGATGACAATACTTAGTCATTGTACAAATACGTAAATTTACGATGCTGCTTTTTGTGTGTGTGTGTGTGTGTGTGTGTGTGTGTGTGTGTGTGTGTGTGTGTGTGTGTGTGTGTGTGTGTGTGTGTGTGTGTGTGTGTGTGTGTGTGTGTGTGTGTGTGTGTGTGTGTAGCTACAGACCTACCGTACTACGCACACTCTGGGTCCAGTGACGGGGACGACAGCTACACCTACTACCTGAACGTGTGTGGAAAGATCCCCACTGATGAATGTGGCCAAACCCAGTTCGTATCGTCCTGCCAGCTGAAGAAGTCCGGAGACATGAAGAAGGTGGCTGGAAGATATCAGAACCAGACACTACGGTAATGTGTGTGTGTGTGTGTGTGTCAATCAGCCGGTCGGTGTTTAAAGGTGTTAATAATTCTACATCGGGGAAACATTGTCAATCAGCTTTGACTATATTTGAGCACCAAGCATCACTGATGTAAACGCAGAGTCCGCCTCTTCTCGTCCCACCGGAATCCTGCACTCTCCTGCGGTCCGCCCGTCACGTGCCGCTTGATTCGGGATACCGCTATAGAGCCAGGCCTCTGTAAAGATAAGGGCACAACAGTCAGCGACTTCCTGTTAGCCCGAGTCTTATTTAATCCATTTTATGTTCATACGGCCGCATATCAGCCAGGAGTAGGAAGAGTGGTGGAGTAGCCAAAAGGTCTTAGCTGGATTAGCTTAGCTTCCATCCCGGCTCTCCTCCCTCTCCTCCCTCTCCTCGTGGGGAGGTCGACTCAGTGTTTGCTCTCATTTGGTCCGCCGGGTCTGGTTGGGTGGTCGGAAGACACAGTTTGCGGTGATTTTCTCAAGGTCCACTGCACATAATCCAGTGCTGGGCCATAATTCAATATGATAATGTATCGTCTTTTATTGGAATCCTATTGTTATGTGCAGTAATCATATATCGAGACATCTTGATACACAGTTACGTTTATTCATTTGATAATAACAAGCATTATACTAACTCACATTTCTCAGAAAATCCGATTACTTTGTACTTATGTTCTTAATTTAATAAGAAAATACTCATTTGTCAAGTATTCAATTGAAGAGTATTAAAGAGTACACAAAACCGTGTTGTCATTTCATATAGACTATTTTATTAATTGCATTATATCATAATCTAGATTGATATCATGATATGAAAATACCTATATCAGAATAGAAGGTTTTGGCCCTAACATAATTCAATCCCTGCGCTTCCTTTTCCAATGTTGATTAGTGTATTTCTGTCGTATGCCGTACGTACTCCAGTTATAAAGACCAAAAATACAGCAGACTGGAGCTACCGGCCGCCACATCTTCATGCGCTGCCGTTGCCTTTTATCTGGATGGATTTAAAATATATATCTATACCGTATATATATATATATATATATATATATATATATATATATATATATATATATATATATATATATAAATATATATATAAATGATCCACGCACACTTCAGGTAGAACATCATAAACGGTGCCGGTACATTTCTTAACTCTTTCACCTTTCAACCCTGTTTTCATCCGTAGTTATTCAGATGGAGATCTGACTCTGATCTACCCAGGCGGGACCAAATGCACCTCCGGCTTCCTGAGAATGACCATCATCAACTTTGAGTGCAGCAAGAATGCATGTAAGACACAGAAGTTCCTTCAGAAGATCATCGGCACACAATCGCCACCTTGTGGTAGTATCAAGAAGTACACTGTGACAGAGCAAGACGTGCTGCTACCATGAGATTGTCATCCTGTAATAATGTACATGAAATTAAGATTATCCACAGGACATGTTTCATTTCATCTTGTTTTTTTATTGTTCAACATTATACTTTCTGAGCCAAAGGAACACTACATTTACAGGTCAAGGACTTCTCTAGTTTTCTCCCTGTTCCACATTTTACTCCATTACTGAACTACATATCGTACTTTTTTACCATTTGGAGTTTCTCCTCCCCCAAATCACTGATTTGTGTGTTTTTACTGTCACATTTCAATGTAAAAGTTCCATATATTCAGAATTGTCAGTCAGGTGGAATCCCGTCAAAAGTCATGCTTAACCCACGGTGTGCCTTTCTTTCTGCAGCCAACGGTGGGCGAGGGAGTCCATTGTTTGCGGGGGAGACGGACTGCACTTATTACTTTAACTGGGAGACGGCCTTCGCCTGCGTCAAGGAGAAAGAGGATCTACTGTGTCGAGTCAGAGATGACAACAAACACTACGACCTTTCACCCCTCACAAGATACCCTGGTGAGAAGGCGACTGGTTGTGGTCACATCCGCTCAATGTAGCACATTCTGTTTTCTGCCTGTTGTGACTAAACATTTGTTGCTGATACGGCACCTTCCTCCGTGTCTCTCTGTGCTGCCTCAGGGTCAGATGTCAGTGGGAACTGGGAGGTGGTGGATGCTAAATCTCCAAAGCCGGACTCGCGTTTCTACCTGAATGTCTGTCACAAAGTCATCCAGACGGGTGCAGCTGCCGGCTGCCCGGTGAATGCCTCCATCTGTGCCGTGGGTAAGAGTCTACACAAGGGGGGGGGGGGGGGGGGGGGCGGATGTCGAGGAGTTGTAAAAACCTTGCAGAATTCATGAAATTGTCAGGGATAGTTCTGGTAGATTAACAGTGTAAATAAAAGCCCAAATTAGAAGCCTTTTAGTTTGTTGATTGCTCCCTTCTCTCCCTCAGATAAGGATAAAGGGGTGATCAGCCTGGGCAGCTTCCTCTCATCTCCCCAGAAGACTAAAATAGGAAATGACATCAGACTGGTGTATACCGATGGAAGTTTTTGCATCCATAAAAAGACGAGGATCCAAACTATCCTGACCCTTAAGTGCAAACCGGGTAAGCTAAACAGAGAGAAGAGTTGTCATTCGATGTTTTTATCCTTAATGTTTAATATCTGCTCTGTGTTTTTCTCTATATTTTCTATGTGGTTGTGATTTTGTTGTCTCCTCCTACACATTTTCTTCTTCTTGCCCTCCTGGCAGGAGATCTGGAGAGCGCTCCCGTCCTTCGTAGCGTTTCGTCTGACGGCTGTGTGTACGAGTTGGAATGGTACACTGCCGCCGCCTGCGTCCTCTCGAAGACTCAGGGAGACGACTGCAAAGTGGAGGACCCTCAGGCTGGTACGACACGTTTGATCAGCGCGCCAACTGACTGATCAATATTTTAGCACGAGTCAGCAAAACACAGCAGTGAAGGAAAGGCGAGAACGAAGCAACAGAAATTCAAAAACATAGTCGTCCCCATTAGTCACTTGGACACAAAAACATGGGAAAATACGGTTCAAGCTGGAAAATACCAAAGTTTTCCTTAAACTTTCTGTCCAAAATCTAAATATATTGATTTTACTATCGTATAAAATGTAGAAAAGCAGCAAATCCTCTCATTTGTGAAGCTGTCAATTGATTATTAAATTAGTTCCAGAGTTTAGTTGATGTAGGCTTCCTGGCCCAACTGAAATAAACAAAAAATCTGAAATCTATATTGAGATCACGATTATTCACCACAATTCATTGACCTTTTTATTGCACTTTCACGTTTAAATAAACAGCACAGCTTAACTTCCATGTTGTGCGCCGCTGTTCAGAGTTGACGTCTGTGACTCGGCTTTAATCTTCCTCTATAACTGGCCTCTGTTGCTCCACAGGGTTCTCTTTCGACTTGTCGCCTCTCTCCAATGCCGACGGTGGCTTCTACAACCTGACCAGCGGCAACTATGACTACTACATCAACGTCTGTGGGCCCGTCAAGGCTGCCAGCTGTCCTGAAACGGCCGGAGCATGCCAGGTCGAAAAGAGGTAAGAAGGAGGAGCCGTGGGCATGCAAGCAGGAGCACCCACTCACACATTTCTGCAGTCAATCACAACCGTATAGTTTACCATCAATTCGGCATCGCAGCTGGTATAATTCTCTTGTGGTTTTTTAAATTTCATTTTGAGTGTCTCAACCCTTCGAAATGACTTGTTTCACTACCAGAATTTGATCAATTTGACTATTTATTTATATATATATATAATTTCTTTTCTTTGATAGACATGACAATATGATGACTTGCAAATTTTCTTTCTGCCACATCAGTTCTTGGAGTCTTGGGGAAGCGAACTCCCGCCTGTCGTACTACGATGGCCTGATCCAGCTGTCCTACAGTAACGGCTCCCAGTACAACAACAAAGAACACACTCTCAGATCCTCTCTCATCTCTTTCCTCTGTGACCCAGAAGCTGGAGCAGGTCATCCCGAATTCCAGGTAAACTGTGTCTCTGCATTATGCTGATGTACTGTATTTGGTTTTTATTTTAACAATACATGTTTCCACTTTTAGACCTTTTTATTTCAGGCCTATTTCGTATTTCCAGTGTGACATGTCATTTTAATCTTCACTTTTTGAATCCAGGTTGAGGACAAGTACACCTATAACTTCCGCTGGTATACATCCTACGCATGTCCTGATAGGCCTCACGAGTGTTTGGTGACAGATCCCATCACTTTTGAGCAGTACGACTTATCCAGGTAATGCATGGATTCATATTGTGTTAATTCACCAAGCAACAAAGATGTTTTTGTGGCAGTCACAAAACAACATACACACAACTACGACGGCGTATTAGGGCCATTGTAGTTGTTTGTATTTGTTATTTCTTTCTTGTAAATCTACCACAGATTTCTTTCTCGGGTATTACCCCCACTCCCTTCCATAATTATGATATTTTTAACCTACAATGGCCCTAACGGGCCGTCGTACATAACACACTTGTCCAAATACTCACAAAATCAAGATAAAAAGGAACAAAGAAGAAGACACAGAGTCATTTATTTACCTTCTTCTGCCTCCAGCTTGTCACGCTCCACCTCCATGAATAACTGGCAGGTCATGGATTTGTCTGACACCATGAATCCGAAGAAGTACCACATCAACATATGTCGGCCTATCAACCCTGTACCAGGCTGCGACCGACATGCGTCCGTCTGCCAGATGAAGTACATACTCGAGGAGGTCTGTGATATCCAGAATCAGAATTGTAACATAAAAACTACGGTAAGTACCATTTACATTTTTTACAGACAAATGTGACAGCCGGTCAACAATACCAAACACTAGAAATTAGATTTAGGAGCCGTTTCCTCCCCTCTGTCCTCAGGGCTCTCCGAAGGAGGTTGTAACCGTCAGTAACATGGGTATTTCCAAGCGAGGGCCGATCATCGAGTGGCGGGACCAGCTGCTGCTGGAGTTCACAGACGGCTCTGTCTGCATGTCAGACGGCCTGAAGCTCACATACACGACGCTCATCCACCTGGTCTGCTCCAGAGGAACTGTGGTGAGTCGGTGCTGTTTGTACAGTGGAGAGGAGCGCGGGTTGTTGATGCTTGGCATGTGTCTGAGATGTGACTCTGTTTGTGTTCCACGCCGCGCAGTCAAGGAGCCCGATGTTCCTGATGTACCAGAACTGTACTGCCACCTTCATGTGGGACACCAGTGCAGCCTGCGCAATCAGAACCACCACGAACAATGTGAGTCCAGCTACATTACAACATTATCGCATCCTGTGTTTAACTCGTGTGTGCTCACCGGTAAGACAACAATATGGAAAAGATGTGACGCTGGGAAATTGATATGATTACAATAATAAAACATTTGGGAAAACCTGTAAAATGCGTCTTTGTGTCTCAGAACTGTGCCATCGTGGATCCCAACACTGGCTTTGAGTTCAACCTTCAGCTTTTGGCTTCGAAAGCTGGATTCAAGATAAAAGGGAATGGAAAAGACTTCCTGGTAAGATTTTATAGTCATGACACTTTGCCAACCATAAATAATACATCCCTCGTGCATTGTTTCAATGCGTTTGTGTAATGTAGCTGGTGTGTGTGTGTGTGTGTGTGTGTGTGTGTGTGTGTGTGTGTGTGTGTGTGTGTGTGTGTGTGTGTGTGTGTGTGTGTGTGTGTGTGTGTGTGTGTGTGTGCTTTTTGTACCACTCTGATATCGGCGGTGTTGTTGCCAGTCACGCTCGCAACAGAACGGGGTTTTAAGTTGACTTATTTTTACATTTTATTAATATAAACTGGATGTATAATAATGCTATACACAACAAACACTGCAACCAACAAATATTACAATTATAGACTAATAGTGAACCATCTCCAATCAATAAAACAAATGTCATTTTGTCTCGTTGCGAAACGCAACGAGTTTTTCAAAAGGTTCCTCGTCCCTGGGAAACGTTCCTTCAGTTGAAAAGAGGCTTTGCATGCCAGTGATTTAAAAGCATCATGAGGCTTTTGTCTCTGAAATATAAGGACAGCACTCCCTTCCACAAGTCATCAGAAGTATAACCCTTCCTCCTCAACGCCCTGTAGGTGAACATCTGCTCAGACATGACAGAATGTGGACCGGGCATCGCCGGCTGTGTGCTGGATGAGGGGCATCTGTCCAGCCCGGTGGGGGTGGAGAGGACCCTGCAGTACTCCACCGATGGCCTGCTCACACTGACGTATAAGGGAACCCTGGACGAGCCCACGGGTATTTATTTACATTAACTGAGACTGTCATGTTTCAGCATTCAATGGTTCACTTCAGCTGTGGTGCAATACTTTTTACTGTATTTACAGCTGTGTGACTTTAAACATTTCGGACATTTTCTTAACGCCACACTTTATTCCTCTTTAAATTTCCCTTCTGCATCAGCAACTCGGGACACCTTCACCATTAATTTCGTGTGCGATCCAACCTCCAACCGTTTCACATTTAAGCTGCTGCGAGAGGAACTGAGTTCTTTACCGAGCCACGTGGTCCACAACGTCTTCTTCGAGTTCTCCACCGCTCTGGCCTGCATCCCTGCTCCAGTTGACTGCCAGATCATCGGTACGGACACGCGAACAGAATGAAAGCATTTCTAATGGAAAACTAAAAGCCTTTTTCTTATGTGTGTAAATATACGTTTCTGTTCCCTCTAGATTCTCATGGTAATGAGTATGATCTAAGGCACCTGATCCGGGACAGAGAGGACAGCCCCTGGATCGCCATAGATACAGATGCTGTGAAATCACGCAGCTTTTACATCAACATCTGCAAACCTCTGCCTCCAGTGAGCGGCTGTCCCGGTCAGTATGCTCCTTCATGCTCCTCCACCTGAACCGCTTACACATGCACACAGTAAATAAGAGATTTTAACTGACTTGGGCTGTTGATTGGATCTGCAACACCTAATCAAATTCAATAGTTTTTTTTTTAAATAGTTGTGAACAAATTTGATTATGGATTAATTGGGTCTTTGGCGCGCTGTGGCATCTCGTGTGGTGAATTGCAGGAAATTACAAAGTCTCCTTCGTCTCTGAACGTTGGAGAAGTGTCTGAGACAGAGACCAACGAGACAGCAGAGAAAAGTGCAGAAGCAAACGCTCAATTACAGGGTTCCTGATGGAGCCGTTTTAAAACTAACGCTCGCTAAAGACGTTAATTAACCTGTGATCGGGAATTTTGGTCGTCATCACGGACACAAATCTGACGGAGACCGCAGTTTCACAGTTAAAGGTGTGAAGGAACATTCCAAATGTTTCTCGGTACATGTGAATGACATCAGCTGACGGAGTTAAACATGGACCCAAGTTGTTGCCAAGGAACACAATTCTGTTGAAACGGTCTATAACGTAATATTAAGGCGTTTTTGGAATATTTCATGCCATCAGTCAGAGACACTCTAAAGTGGATCCTTTAATATAGTAATAATGATAATAATACTTTACAAAAAAGCAACACATTTAAACAAGGACAACTAGACAAGACAGTAGATGTTAAAATATGTAAATGAAATAAACAACCTTACCTGTAGTGCTATTTATCAATCTAGATTCTGCAATGTCTCTTTGCAGAAATCATGACCTGGTATTTGCGATAAATCCACACACACAGAGCCGTTTCATGTAGGAACTAAGAAAATAGTCCCTACATGAACCGGCTCACTACAAGGATTGCGTCCACTTCTTGTATACAGTCTGAGTTAAATACATTATTGTTCTTCTCTCCAGTGGGTCCTTTGGGTGCCTGTGGCATGATTGATGGGAAGAGTTACAACCTGGGATTCGTCCAGTCCAGCCCTCACATGGCGGAGGACGGCGCCATCAGCATCGTGTACCAGAACGGAGACCGGTGCGGTTCTGCATACCGCTACTCGACGCGCATCATCCTCCAGTGTGACGACAACCCGGTGAGTTATAGATAAAAGCATAAAGAGCGAGTGAAATGTGGATATGGATTTTGAGAGTGACTGAATATGTAACAACGAAGTAATCGCAGTAACATTTTAAACTGCTTATTCCCGCTAATTTTGGTGGGGAAAAGGGTATCTGTTACATTTTCTCTTAAGTTAACTATTTGGTTATTCCACGAGACCAAGACACAAGACATAAAGCTAATTTTGTGTGTCCGTCTTTTTCTAGGGCTCCCCCATGTTTGACCGTAAAGATGGTTGTGAATATGTCTTCATCTGGAGGACATCTGAGGCCTGCCCCATCAGGAAGTCTCAAGGTAAGAACGTGTGTGTGAGACAAAGTGATGTGAATTGTGGATATAAATGTTTTAAGATTAAAACTGCTGTTATCTTAAATGTTTGGAATCTGATCCGAATCAAACAGCTGTGACGATATTATCAGAGGCCGTAATGAAGTTTTGACAAAAGGACAGTGTTGACCACTATTATTTAAACCGAGATGAAGGAGAAACGAGAGTATGTGCCTCTATGCTCACCGTCCAAACGTGTCCTCCCAGGTGATGACTGCCGGGTTCGTGACCCCAAGAGTGACTACGAGTTCAACCTGAGCTCTCTGAAGGGTCGCGATTACCCCGTCAACATTGATAAGTACGTCTACCACCTGTCGGTCTGCGGCGGGCTCCAGAGAGACATCTGCACCCACAAAGACACAGGCCTTGAAACTGTCTCCTCCTGCCAAGAGGAAGGGGACAACTACAAGATTGCAGGTATGGCAAAAAACAACAACTAAAACAGCTGGAGTATTCTTGATATTTAATGCAGTGTTGTATGTATGAATGCGTGTCATTATTATTGTTTGTGTGCAGGAATGGCATCCCAGGTTCTGAGCTATGTGGGAGACCAGCTCATCCTGAACTACACGAATGGAGAGGCCTGTCATAAGATATACAACAGATCCACTGAGGTCTACTTCTCCTGCCACCCTGACAAGCATCCTGTGAGTGTCACACATAAACACACAAAGACAGAAAACCAGCTGATCCCACAGATCTTATCGGCTTTTAATGAGCTGTTATTAAACATAAGTTAATAATAAATCCCTGCAGAGCCTTTCTGTGTACTAAGTGTAAAGAGTCAAAGCCTTTACACACCGGGTGCGTTATGAATAAACAGCAGGAAAATGCGGATATTATATGTCGAGGGCTTTTAATGTGAAAGGTAATAACGGAAGGAGTGGATCTGTTCTGCGCTGCCTTTGTCAAGGTTGACATTCGGACGTGATTGGTTGATGCCCCCTGAAGTTATTTCTTTCTTTCTCCATTATTTTTGATATATATATATATATTTATTTATTTATTTATTTATTTATTTATATATTTATTTATTTATTTATTTATTTATTTATTTATTTATTTATTACAAATGTCAGCAGTGGCAGTTCATTTAACGCTTCTCTATTTAAAGCACACGAATGCATCTCGGCTCTGTAACTCTGTCGTAGCTCATTGCGTGTTGTGTCGATTCACTCGTTCAGGGAACGCCAGAGTTCATCAAGGAGACTCCAGAGTGCACCTACCTGTTCAGCTGGCCCACCGCTCTGGCCTGTGTCCCAGTCAAGACCACCAGCTGCTCCTACAGGTAACAATCCTCCACCGCCTCCCACATGGCATCCTCCTCAATCTCTTCTCTTTCTTCCTCTTCCTCTGTTGGTTATGAACACTTCTCATACCGGTGTTTCTAATTTCATTGAACTTGTGTCCTTTTTAAATGGACTTCAGCTGTCTATGCTTGTTAGTTAATTGGTGAGGTAGCATTATGCCGGATAGCTCCACCTCGATGAATCAAGTAACGGTACAAGTAATACGACAAAGGTAGGCCTAGAGGTCACACCACTTGATTTGTTATCGTGTGTGTGTGTGTGTGTGTGTGTGTGTGTGTGTGTGTGTGTGTGTGTGTGTGTGTGTGAGAAATACAAGTTAATTATCAGGCAATAACTGGAAAATCTGTCTTTGGTATCAGAGCGGACCTCATAATTCAACCTAATTTGCTATACAGGCAATTTATTGATTCATTAAAAGTGACATGACTTGCAAAGGTGGTTTACCGTGCTCTCTATAAATAAATGATTCCTAGATTTGATTAGTTTAGAAGTTAGGGTATGTTTTTATATGTCTTTACCTGCTAAAAGCATCAGAGTTGCAGTATGATCCACTGCTGGAAAATGCTTGTATCTGAACAGACATCAATGACAACGTAATGACCAACATTAAAACAGTTCAGAAGTCTGTACAGACCGTAAACACCTAAGACAGCGAATGTTCACCCTCTCCATGTGTGCTCTGTCCTCAGTGATAACCAGGGACACTCGTACGACCTCTCCCCTCTGGCCATGGACTCTCGAAACTGGGAAGTGGAGCACTCTACGGAGGACACGAAGAAACGATTCTACATCAATGTCTGCAGGTCGCTGGTGCAGCAGGGAGGTCAGCGTGCATGCTTGTGTTCTTTATTCAGTACTACTGTAGCGTCCAGCTCTGCTTTGTTGGGTCAGAATTCAAGTTCCAAGAGAGCGCTATGAGATGGAATGTCTTCTGATGTGGTCAGAGCTGACCCTGTGCTCGCCTCGTGACAGGTACATGGAAGTGTCCCTCCAGTGCAGCGTCCTGTTTGAAGGCCGGAGAGGACTATGTGAATTTGGGGCAGGTGGAGTCTGGTCCTACGTGGGACAGAAATGTCCTGAAGCTGCAGTACACCAGCGGCCAGGTGTGTCCCGATGGAAGCCGCAACAAGAGCAGCATCATCCGCTTCAAGTGTGACAAAGACAAAGTGGTGAGGAGGCGTTTCCAGTAAGCTACAAACAATAGGTACCATTTCCTGTCTGTGGGGTTTGTGTGTAACTGTACACACAAGAGATTGAGTTAAATCGGGAGAAGGAAAAAACTGGCACCTCGGTTGTAATGGATGCTCTCTACAATGGAAATATTTGCTTTGGGCTCGATCGGCGCAAAAAGGTCCATGTCTGTGGAGTGTCACCTTCTGATCATTCAGGAACTTTTGGACAAAGTTTGCAAGGTCCGACCGTCACTGATTGATCAAACTTCGACACCAAGGCGTTTAGAACTTGCTCACAATTCCATCACAGTCGCAATAAATACATAGAATATGAGGATCACTTTGTGTTTCCTCTTTTGTGTATAATGAAAGATGACCATGATCTTAACTGAGGTGATGGATGTATCAAACTGTCCAAACTGCGTTTCTTAATTTGTAAAATAATAATACTCTGCTGCTGATCTAATTTGCCTAATCTTCACAGTTCTTCAAACACTGTGGTACACAACCAGAAAAGTGCAAAAAGGGACTCTTAGTTCCTGGTTTAGTTCCCGAGTTTAGTTGTACGATCAACCTTTAGCATATGCTTTGTTTTTGACCTTTTCTTATGGTAAGAACACCAGGGGAATATAGTAATGATTTGAGTCAAGATATAAATGACAAAACGAGTATGTTCCTGTCTCCCATCCAGGACTCCCGGCCTACTCTGATCTCTGCCATTGAGGACTGTGTGTACAACTTCCTCTGGTTAACAGCTGCAGCCTGCCCTCTGAACAGCACCCAACACGACAACTGCAGGGTCACCAATCCCGCTACAGGTCAGACATTAAAAGAAAGGACCGTAACTCCGTATATATGTATTATATACATACCTGTTACTAGTATGTACTTATCATATTACTGTCTCTTGACAATACAAATGTAAAAATGAGAGACTTGCATAACGAGCCACTTTTCTGGAAGCCTTTTCCCCCAGTATTTGTGTTTAATATACTTTAAATGAATGTACCTGATCAGAGTAAATAAACTGTGACCCTCCACTCCCTTAGGTCATTTGTTTGATCTCAACACCCTGGCGAAGGAAGGAGGTTACAATGTGTACGATCATCAGGAACACAGGAAGACGTTCCACATGAACATCTGTAGGAACGTGTCTGACGCTGGATGCAGCTCTGAAACCGGTACGTACGTCCACCTCCCTCAGATCAGCCAGTCAGAGCTGGTGTTACGTAACTGGTGTTCACTGGTTGGTCCAGCTTCCAGCTCAATTCATTTTCAGAGTCACTACGGGATATTTGAGGGGGATGCAGATGTTTATTAGACTTGGTGCTGGATTCTAAATGTGGATAATATATATAAGGAAACACTAGGACAACACACCAATTAGACTTTTTAATATTGACAAAATGACGTTTCATGCAAGAAGCCCTTATTCGGCATGTATTCTAACAATTTCACAATCACTTCACCCAGGTGGTGTTAATTATGAGTGGCCTCGACCGCCACAACAAATGCGTCCCAACAGGGGGAGCCACAACCTTTCCAGATGTTTAAAAATATGTCAATAAATAAGGACTGGGCAATCTATTAATATTATATCCTTACTGTGAATGAGACTAGATATTGTATTATGGCATAGGTGCTGTCTTTTCCTAGTTTTAAAGGCTGTGTTACAGTAAAGTGATGTTATTTTCTGAACTCACCAGATGGTTCTAGCTGTTCTATTAATTGCCTTCACCAACTTACTCATTGCACCCACATTACTGGTAATTCTTTTTGAAAATGTTGTTTGTAAAAGCACCAATACTCAACCCTACAATAACGTCACCATATAGACATATATCGAGCAATTTGGTTACTATATACTGTGTATTGTGATATTTGATTTTCTCCACATCCCCCCCAGCCCTAAAACATATATTGTTTTTTTTTAACCTCAGTAGACAGTTTTCCCATTTTCTTTGAACATGAAGAAGATATTTGCCATGGGACATATGTTTAATCCTTATTCTACCTATATAGAACTGATAAAAAACAGCTTAAAGTAGAGGACATAAAAAATGATTTCCTTTCCTCCAGAAACTGTGCAGATTCCAATAAACGGTGATTTTTCTTGGAACAAATTCCATTTTCTAAAAGTACTGGGAAATACAGGGAGATGGATTCACGAATAACTCATTCACTCCTCCCCCGGTTACTGTTCAGTCTTACTCAGACGTCTGTGTGGTTTATGTTAAACTGAGGACATGCGTCACCACTGTTTTGTGTCACAGTTGAGCATTACCTGAGGCCTGAAATTCCACTGATTCTCAAATGGTTGACTGCTCTTTTACCTGGGCTGTATTATTTACTGCACATTAAACTGGAAGGCTGAACTGAACTGAAGGGAGCACACACCTCGACCAAAGCTGCACAATAGATCTCAATTTGTACTTAGAATTACAGGATATAGAAATGTTCAACCTGCATCAAAATACACAATTCCAGACAATTATGTGATGCATATTTTTCAGTAATGTGAGTGCTATAGTTGATGAAAAAATGGTAAAAGAAATTTGCAAATGCTGTTGTATTTTTGCAGTTATTGTAAAAAGATCTCTCTATGCATATTGTGTTCCAGCTGTGTGTATTATGGATGCCACGACCGCGGTGAGCGGCGGTCAGGTGAGCAGGGAACTCTCATACAAGGATCAGGTTCTGGAGCTGACGTATGAAGGAGGAAGTCCCTGCCCAGCAAACCCCGACCTCAAACACAACACCATCATCCACTTCATCTGCAGGTACGTCCCCCTCCGTCCTGTGTCCTTATTGGGTTTTCTCCCTAGTTTTTCTTTTTCATTGATGCTGATTGATTGATTGATCTTATTCATCAATCATCAGATACAGAAACAAAAATCTGAAGGGTAACATGTTAAAGTGAAAACACTCGGCACAAGACATTCCACATAAAAACTCAACAAAAGCAATCCTGAAGTCCAAAAACTTTGTTATTACCTGTTTGAACGTAATACACTGATGTAATAAAGTTCATATCATGAAGTTATGTTTAAATGTTAGTTAAAATATAATGTTCTTTTTTGCAAAACACCAGTAATGTACCTGTCATGTTACCACTGAAATATCGAGCTATGTTGAATGTTTGCATTGTTTCTGTACAGGCCACCTAACATGGGCTCAGCCCCACCAGAGCCGGTTCTCATCGACTCCAACGCTGACACCTGCACACACTTCTTCTCTTTCCACACACCGCTGGTCTGTGAACAGCCAGTAAGTGTGTTTTGTTTATTTGTCAGCGGGATAAGTCCGATGAGCACTGTGACTCTCTCAGTATGCTCGGCCTGTTTCATGAAGTAACTCAAATTCAAATGTTGGGGAAACTTTTGGCTATTCAGGTTTTCCCATCCAACGCAGTGGAGAAATAACTGACAAGCAATGTGCTTGTATTGGTAATCCAAATCAAATGTATGTGAAGTTATGAATCTCACAAAACCTGATCCCAGCATGTGTTTGTGTGTGTGTGTGTGTGTGTGTGTGTATGTATGTATGTATGTATGTATGTGTGTGTGTGTGTGTGTACTGCTTTAAAAATCACCAGATAGCAGGCTGTGTTTATGACATAAGAACAAATAGGATTTTTCCATTATTTTTTAATTATAAAAATAACTTGGAGCATGCTTTTGCAAATTTGCACTGCATTGGCCATTTCAAACAGCAAATTGAATTTCAGTTGAGTGTAGTCTGCAGATGGACTACAATCCGCTTCTCAAGGATTATCGAAGGAGACAGGAATGCAGCATTGAATTATGTGACGCTGTAGCAATTGTGGGATTGTACCCGACTCACAATACTTCTCAAAACATAGAGGATCAAAAGAAGAAAAGATTGAAAGAAAACTTTCAACAGCCACTGTATAGAATATAATGACTGAATTCCTTTGCTTTGAGGCTTTCTGAGGCCCCAAAAAAACGATTACTGCGACACTACAACGATGTACCACTGACATGTATTTGCTTCCTTTTTATTACACTTTCAGGTGAAGTGTTCAGTCCAGAAGGGCTCTGCTCTCATAGACCTGACTCCTCTCATCCACATCAGTGGATACTACACAGCAACAGGTCAGTGGGCCGAGGTGTCATCATGACATATGCTGGGTTTTTCTGCATGCAGTAATGGCGATCAAATGTAGCACATTATGCATCATGTCAGTGAGGATCTTCATCCATCTGCATCATTTAGGGGGAAAAACGTGAATCCAGAAATATACAGTTTCCATATTTCTGTTCCAATCCTCTTCATTGTGTCCTTTCAGACGACGCAGTGGACCAAAGTGACGGATCTCCGGACTTCTACATCAACATCTGCCAGCCTCTGAACCCCATCCCCGGGGTCACCTGCCCCTCTGGAGCCGCCGTCTGTGCAGACCCTGACAATGGACCGCCTGTGGTAAGACGCTGGCAAACACAACCACAGACGCGTACATTCTCCTTCACGCTTGTTTTCATACAAGGTAGATAAAGGACCACCTACCTTGACCTCACTTTTATGTGGTTTGATGCCATTGACGGCGAGTAAAAGGGTCCGATGGCTCCTCTTGATGACAACAGACACCGCCATTATAAAGACTGACTTTCAGTTCCAGCTATTTATTACCAATGTATATTACGTGCTGCGTTTTGTACTCTAACGGAATTTTGTGAAAGGAAATATGTTTGTTGGTTCGAAATGCACCATGGTCTCTTTTTGTGGCACATGACTTATAAATACATCAACTTATTATAAAGGAAATGTGTGATTTTTCTCTGATTAAGTAAAAAAATACAATAACAACAATGATAATAGAAGTTTAGAATCTATCTCAGTCTTTCATCTGTCACAGGTTGGGGAAACGTCATTACTAAAGTGCTGTTTTGAAGTAAAATAATGCGGTTTAAAAGGATGCGCTATTTTGATTCTCTTTTCTGTTCTTTTCTTTTGGTATGATGATCCCTTTTGTCCTGTCTTTGTTTCTCTTCCCGTCACTTTCAATAACACTTTTTTCTGTCTCTTAAAGGACATTGGGCGGACTACCAGCGGTCCTGAGATCAACAGTGCAACAGGGGAAGTGTCCATCACCTACAGCAGCTCCACCAAGTGCGCGGCTGACCCTGCACAGAACTACACTTCCACCATCATCTTTACCTGCCAGAGAGGCCTGGAGCTGGTCAGTCAGCACTTGGATGTAGTTTCATGATAGGAATTCTTCCACATGTACTGTTTACTTTACTGTTTACTTCTCTGGGTATTTTTGAACAAAACAGTGACCCTTTTATTATCTTCATCCAGGGCTCTCCGCAAATGCTGAGCCTGCAGGGATGTGTCTATTTGTTTGAGTGGGCGACTCCTATAGTCTGTTCGGATGCCACCCACACCAACACCAGCGGTTGCCAGCTCACCGACTCCCAGCTCCAGTTCACCTTTGAACTGTCCAGCCTCTCTGGTGAAGTCCAGGTGAGCTCCATAGGCTTGTTGTCTGTACCCCAAAATCACATGTGACATCAGGTGCACATCAATAATCTTCATCTTGTAAAATCTACGTTTGTTTTATATTTCAGAATAGTTGTAATATTTGTATATTCGTCGAGTGTAAAACTGTAGAACCGCCTGACTTAAATTGCTCCTGAAGTAGTGTTATTACGGTAAAGATGGCTTCTGATTGTCCCTTTTTAAAATACCGTAGTGACGTTAAGTCTCTGTTCGTCAGGTACCGACGAACTCCAGCATCTACCGCATCAACGTCTGCAGCTCAGTGGCCGAGCCGGCCTGCAAGAAGAGCGCGGTTTGCCGGCTGTCTGGTTCTGGTTCAGAGAAGTCAGCCTCATCCTTTGGCATCAGCAAGGCCATGACGATGGACTACAAACATGACGAGGAGGCCGTACTGATGCAGTACGGTGGGGGAGATCCCTGCCCACCAGGTAGGTCTGCTATGCTCACCTTGTGGATGACCCCCGCTCAAAAGTCTTAGGATCTAGCTTAACAAAATGGAAATTGGGCATAATAACTTGATATGATCATAGTTGTAGAGCAGGCAAAGTTGAAAAATGTCCACATTTTAATAACTAAATAACTAATCTTTCTGTTTCAAAGTACCTGTGTGGATTTATGACTCTTCCAAAATGCTTTCTTGTGTTGCATTTCCTTTACTTCTCTGCCTTTTCTCTCTCTCTCTCTCTCTCTTTCAGCCTCTGGTAAGCGTCAGGCCTCCATATTGTTTACCTGCGACCAGTCTGCAGGCCGCGGCTCTCCACAGCTGCTCTCAGAGACGGCGGGTTGTTCGGCCACTTTTCAGTGGCGCACCAGCGCCGTTTGTCCCCCGATGAAGATGGAGTGCAAGCTGGTCAGCCAGCATCGGACCTTCGACCTCCGAACCCTGTCCTCCCTCACTGAGCCCTGGAAGTTCAGCCACCGAGGGGATTCGTAAGTCTGGCTTTACTCAACCCCTCCTCATCATGCAATGTGAAGATCACAAAAATCCAAAATGGCAGTAAAAATAAAAATCTGAAGTGAGCTTGAAATTTTAATTAAAAAAGCTGTTCATGAACATGAAGTGCCATGTTGCTCATGCTCTTCATGAGTGTTTTCTCTGTTATTATATTGGGCATGACTGCTCCACCTTTAGTTGGCGAATATTTTGGCATCAATAACGTTCCCTGCTTCACAATAGATGCAAGAAAGAGAAGAAATATTGCTAAAGCCTGCATATGCGTGAAAATAAATTGGTGAACATATCTGCAAAGCCACTTAAATACCTTCAGCCTTCGTTTCTCGAGCCGTGACTTAGTTTAAATATGACTGTTTCTATGTGCTCAGGTACTTCATTAACCTGTGTCAGGGTATCCACGGTGGATTGCCAGGCTGTCCAGAGGGAGCAACCGTGTGCCGGCACACAGCAGCAGGACTGACCCAGACCCTCGGCCGAGTTTATACCCAGAAAATGAGCTCTGTTGGTGGGTAATCGAGTCATGTACATTGCAGTTTGCTTTATGAAGGACTTTTTTAAGGGGGAATAATATCTACTTGAAGTTTCAAATATCCTAGGATTAACATTTGTGTGCGTAATTTGGTTTTGTTGCTAGTAGAATTAAACAAAAGCTATTGGCAAGGCTTTGAATATTGTATTACTGTTGTTCTACAACTCAAAAAACCGAAATCGGTGCAGGCTTGCGGCTTTGAGGTAAACAGAGTGACTCTCACAGCTGTGATTTGTTTCTGTGCATTGGAAAAGTTCATGATCACATTTCTCAAACTACTTCTGCAGATGGAAAGATTACTGTCAGCTACTCAGCGGGACAAGATGTCTGTGGCAACGGCGTGCAGGCCAAGACTGTAATCCAGCTGAGCTGCGGCTCCACTGTTGGACACCCGGCACTCATCAGGTACATTTACAATTTCAATTCTTTAGCCCACGAGTCAAATCTTGGTCATTCGCTCACCTATTATTGTGAGCTCTTAACTGCTGATGCTGCAGTGTACAGTAAACCACATTCTACAACTCATTTACTCATTTTTAACTGGCAGAACAAAATGTTTCTTTAACGGAACATTTTCTGTCATTTAAGCATAATTTAGGCACACTACCAAACCTTTATTGGCAGACTTGTAATTCACAGTCATGAGAAAGTTTTGTTGTCTGCAATCAATCTAAAGGCTTAAAGTTTCTTTTGATCAGTACCCACATGTTTAGATTAATACAAAAGCAGTTTTTATGAAATATGTATTTTTAAAATATGATGATTGTACTAGACACAATGTGACTTGCTTTGACTCCTTCCTTAATGTTACATTTCACAGCATTTATTAGTTTTGTTCTTAGTTTTTGGTTTTAAATTCACTTGTTCAATTAAGAACGAAGAGTAAATCATCTCGATCTATTTCTGTGCGAACAGCGTCGATGAGGCGTCGTGTGAGTTTGTGATTGGCTGGGAGACCCGGTCGGCGTGTGCTGTGGAGCAGCGCAAGGTGGAGGTGGAGATGATGAATGGGACGATCCAGGTTCCCGACACTGGAGCCCGCCTCAGTCTGGGAACGCTTTACTTCAGGTAACACAAGCAACACAACGTCTTCATCCTGCTCCAAAATATCTCACTGTGTTGCCTTTTATTTTCCACCTGTGGTGGTCTGTTCAGCCTTGTTTTTTACCTTCCTCCTCTCAGCCACCATCAGGCGTCTGGAGACATCCGTCCCAACGGCGACCGCTACGTCTACCACATCCAGTTGTCTGGCATCACCAACAACTCCCTGCCCACCTGTCTCGGTGCAAACATCTGCCAGGTCAAGCTCAACGGGGCCTACAGACGCAGGATTGGCTCTTCCAGCAAGGCCAAGTACTACGTGAAAGGTAAAGTATTGCTAAGTTTAGTGAAATCAGCGATTGGCGGTGTGTTACTGAGGACCCAAGGAACTGCAATGGCAAGTGTGAGCTCTTGAAATCTACGGGATATATTTATTAGTAGTGCTTACGTGCACACTGTAGTGTATTGAGTGGGGGGATTGTCCGACCCTGCAGTCGTGAAATGAAGGTTTTCTAAAAGGACTCTGGCGCTCTGAAACACTACCACTTTCATCCACAGGGACCGCCAGAATCAACACAAAATGAAAGTCCTTTGTTGTAACTTTAAACTGTTGTTCTAATGGTGAAATTTGAATTATCTTACAGTTGTCATATCATTAAAACTTGTTGATTCTAGCTAATGCATCACCTCATACATTAAAAAAGTCTCCACTTTTCCCATCAGGAGGAAACCTGGATGTGATCGTGCCCTCTGAGTCGGCATGTGGGCGGGAGAAGACCAAAACGGTGTCGTCCACCATCATGTTCCACTGTAACCCCTCGGTGGGCGTCGGCATCCCAGAGTTTATGCTGGAGACGGATGGATGCCAGTATATGTTTATGTGGCACACGGACGCCGTGTGTGGTCTCACGTGAGCATACGTTTTGTTTTTTACACTGGAATATACTTTATTCTTACTACAGGAGAAGTAGATTTAAGAAGTGGCAAATACGTATATAAGTCTTCCTTCTTGATTTCTTTGCAGAACTGTTGACACACAGTCCAGTGATGGCGACAGCGAGGCTCCTGTTCTCTCCAGGCGGAGCCAGGCGGTGGGGGTGATGCTGAGTCTTCTGCTGCTGGTTCTGTCCGTCTGTCTGCTCGGGCTTTTGCTCCACAAGAAAGAGAGGAGGTGAGACCGCCAGCATCCAACGAAAGCAGGGAAGCCGAACGATTGAGAGTTTTTGAGTTTTCATGAATGCTTGTTTGCCTTGTCGTCATCATCAACAGAGAGCTGGTGATCCAGAAGGTTGCTGGCTGCTGCAGGAGAGGAAACCAAGTCTCCTATAAATATTCCAAGGTAGGTCGATCTAATGAATGAATCCATTCTGATTCCAGGTCCAGTGTGAAACGCACTTTTCTAGCCGACTACTTAGTTAATTGGAATATTTTTGCTTTTAAAAGATGCTGCATCTAAAAGTGCTCCCTTTGCTTCCATCAATTCCTCCAATGAAAATACATGAGAATGTTTCCCTCCAGTGTATGCAAGGTTACCTGGTTCAGTTCATGTTGTCAGCAATGTGCAGGAGAGTGCCTGTGTGCATCGGTTTACGCGGTCTCTTAATCTTAACAGCAAAACATTTTAATTACGTAATGCACACGGCTCATCGACCTGCCACGGGCCTCTCAAAATTTTAAACGCGACAAGACCGGTTCCCTCTGGTCCGCGCTTTTCTAAAGGTTGAGCAGCCAAACTTTCTGTGCAGCGCGCCGTTTTCCTTTGATATGCGTGAATATTCCTGATCGATTTTGACATCAACTCTGATGAAAATAATGAAATAATTATAAAACCCTACGGAGTGAAGTATTCTTTAATTAGGCATCAACCTCGCATTTATTTGTGTATTGTCCAGACACTAGACGAAGCATAAATAAACGCTTTAGGTCGCAGTTATACCCATGAGACGTGCGCCTGCAGACAGCTGCACAGGTAAAAGTGTGCGTACCTGGTGTGTGTGTGAGATGTAGTCTGACAGGCTGGTAGTCAATTTAGCGTGAAGGCGACTTATTTTATCCCAGATGACTCTGTGTGTGTTCTAACTCCAAAATCCTTAGGTCAACATGGAAGAAGAAGGGGGTGAAGAGGAGATGGAGTGGCTGATGGAGGAGCTGGAAGCACCTCCCACGTCGTCCTCCTCCTCCTCCCACCGAGGGAGTAACCTCGGCAACGGTCACATCAAGACCAAGTCGGTGAACACGGACGGCCTGCGCTCGTTCTCGCTGGACGAGCAGGACGATGACGACGACGACGACAGCGAGGACGAGGTGCTGAGCGTCCCGGGGGTGCGAGTGGTCAAATCCTCCGGAATCTCCAGGCAATCTGCGGCCAATCGTAGCCCCTTCCTTCAAGTGAGTATCTCTCCAGGTGTTTTTCTTTTTTGCTAACGTGGCGCTCAAAACCTCACAGAAAGTCCTTCGTTACAGGAGGAGAGTGACGAGGACCTTGTGGGCCTCCTGGACGAGTCGGACAGGAAGAGGAAGAGCAGCAAACCTCGCTCCTCAGGCCTCAATACCGGTAACAACATGGCAGCCTATAGGAAACGGGACGAGGAAGACAGTGACGAGGACCTCCTCAGGGTGTGATGTCACTTCCTGCGTCCTGCTCCCCTACCACAACCAGTCTGAACTCTTCTCTCTCAGTGAATTTCTCCATAACAGCGACAACAGATACCAACGACATATGGAAAGCAGAAACCTTTCCTCTCTTTTGGAATTATTTTTTTTGTTGGGCTGCACCTTTGCTTGGCCTCAGACTCTATCCAGTCCACTGTCTACAGGCTGTCAATGTTAGCGTATGGTTTCTTATTTATTGACAGCTGATTATTTAAAGTGTTCTGCAGGCAGTTTTTTTGACCTGCACCCTATTTTCTGTCATAATTCTGAAATTAAATAATAAGGTACTTCACTATAGTTACTTCAGTCTCGCCACATTTATCTAATACAGACTCTTAAAATCAACCCCGGGGGCATTAAAAGGCATCTTCTTTGACACGTTGGCTCTGCAATGTCCGTGAAAAGATGTAAATTCAATATTTTCCTTTCTTTTTGAGTTTTTGAAATGGAGTTGTGCCATTGCTTTCGTACTTTATTTCAGCTTTGATTAAGTTAATTAAGAATAATACCGTGTCTCATTGCAGCGAATGAAGAGAAAAGCTTTGACCACCTATTCGGAGTTGATTTTTAGTGTCCACGACTGTATTTGATCACTGTGGTGAGATGAACAGTGAAGTAGCCCAATAGTGAAACAATTTAGCAGATTTTTCTGAGGAAACCGAAGGCTATCAAAGAAAAAAAAAAAAAGAAGCAGGGGGAAGCTGGTTTTGTTCCCTGAATGTGGGCGGTGAAGGTGTCGGCTTGTGTTTATTCAAAAGGGAATGAAGATGCCCGTTTGTCTTTTCTTGCTGTTTGCAGTTGCTATAATGGCAGATGTCTTCTCTTTCTTTCCCCTCGAAAAAGAAAGTGCGATGCCTTCCTGGTGATTTGCTTTGCTTTTTCATCGAGGAGTCGTCTCCGGCGACAGATTGATTTTTGTCTTGTTTTGATCAGAGGCATTGTACATAGAGGATAATGTTCTGTAATATGTTTTGTTTGTCTGTTTGTTGTCTTCACCGGTGAGTTGCTCACATATCTGTTTGTATTATTTAAATGCTTGTCTGAGCTTATTATCGGTGTGAATCTCTGTTCTGGTTTTGACAATAGAGATGGCCTTAAGTGTGAATGGACGGTCGACGAGGACGGAGGTTGAAAGTGGAATTTAAGATGTTGGTTTAGGTTTGCGTTGTTTTTGAAGTCCCTCTCCTCCCGCCAAAGCCATATTTCTACAGCCACCGCTGGCACTAATGTCTGGAAGTTGGGAATTTGTTTTCCCACGCTTGCTCAGTTTTCTTATTCGGGTTTGTGATCGTGTTGCTGCAGCAAAAGTGAAGTTTTAGCCCAGTAAAGCCAAGTTGTTGTTTTTTTGTGCCGAAATCAGCCATTTTTTTGCCAAATGCATGTGACGATGAAGACACAAAAGAAAGACGTGAAGCGTTTAAGTTCCAAGAACGCAGGCAGTTTATTTCCATTTAACGTATTTTCTGCTTTATAAACAAACTAGCGTTTTAACAAAGCATATGAGTAATGATGGAGATCAAGGGCCCGAGATATTTTGGTAAAGTATGTCAAACTGACAGCAGTGTTCCCACATAAGAGTGATCTGAGTAACGCAGTATAAACGGAGTATTTGTATGCTCTCCCATTTGCAGGTTCTTTTCTTTGGTCCCAAAGTCGAAAAACAAATCAAACTTTAGTTCCTGCGACTGAACATGGAGGATTTGTCTGTGCTCTTTGCGTTGATTCTTCTTCTCTGCTGTGCATATCGGTTAAGAACACAAGTGTTTTCGAAGGTCGCAACTAACAGTTATTTTCATTATTGTTTGACAAGTGCCCATCACAAGTCATCCTCGTCCGAGGCGACGTCTTCTGTCTGAACATCAGTCTAAAAGCCAAAGATGTGGAGAGAAGCAACCAATCATCATGCAGCAGAAGCTGATGAAAATAGTGATTAAACCAAAAAATACTAATCTTAAGTCAAGGTCCACGTTCTTGCTTTTTTTCCTAAAGTTTTTATTCTCTTCCTTAGTTGTCAACTGGGAAGTCCACTTGACTGCTATGTGACTGAAAGCTCTGGAGAAGGTAGTAAGTTGTCCTTGAGTGAAGAGTTTTCTTTGTTAAAGTCTAGCAGAGATTATTCAAACTGAAACACTGAGTCACTGACGGATTATCAGTATTATTAATCAGATATTTGAATTTCAGCTTCTCAAATGTGATTTACTCCGTTTCATAACTTTGTAAAAGAAAAACAAGAAGTTTGAAAACATCACCTTTGCTTCTGGGACATTTCTCCCTGTATTCAACCTTCTCTCGACCAACTCTTAATTAACCAATCAAGGAAGTGATCAATAGATTCATTTCTAATGAAAATAATGATTTGTTGCGGACCATCCGTCTCCCTTTATCTGTGCTTGTATAATGGGACATTGTGAGGTATCCCATTCACAGGTGTTTTATTCCCACTTGGCCAAATGAACTGAACGAGCGAGCTGAACACCTCACAGATGTAATGATCCGCTCCAGACCTGTCGGTGAATGTACAACCTTGGGCGAGCCTCTCATGATTCATTCAAAGGGTTTTGTAATGATTTGCAATCACAAACGGTGCACTGACGCCGGCTATAACTGTTTATTACCTTTGTTATGTACATTGATTACATTGTGAACAGTGCGAAGGGGGATAAAGTCAGCAAGTTCACTTTTGGGTTTTCTCAGTATTCAATCCACAGAAGGTAAAGGTATTAACAAAACGTGTAATTGTTCAAATCTCAGCTCAATCGATGAAAGAAGGGCCACCGTTCAGGGTATTTCTAAAGCTTTGTACACAAGATTTGTTCAACAAGTTTTTGTAAGGATGCCAAAAATATGAAAAGGATTTAAAAACAATCTTTAAATTAGAAACATCAGTATTTTATATGGATGAGTTTGGGATGTGCCATAGTAATTGAGAAATAGAGATCATCATCATCATCATCATGTTCCTGAACCTTTGCTGTGGTTCTATTTTGTTCAGTCATTAGTTTTCCTGTTTTATTATCTCTAAGATCAAATACTGAAATTGAACTTTTCACAAGCAAGCGAGAAGAAGTGAAGCTTTGTTCACACCGTCCCCAAAAATTCCCCTTTAGGTAATCTGTTAATTTGTGACGTATTTGTAGAATAACCGTGTGATTATGATGCTGTTCAGAAATCATGAATGAGTTTTACTCAAAGTGAAATCCAGCTTTTAGGGCATAAAGAGCGATGTGATGGTGCACAGCGAACGGGGCAGGTTTCCAAAGAATTACTCTCCATATTTATTATTAAACTATCATTCAAAGTCCAGCAAGACTCCAAATATAATCGAGCTCGTGGTTGGCAGACTTGACAGACTTTTATGAAACTTCATTTTAAACATTCGTACAGCATGCAAACCTCAGTTGTTGCTCTGAAAGCTTTTTCTTTTACTTCCTGAACCTGTTGGAAGGATGTTTAAACTACATCTACCTGTGTTTGGCACTTTGTAGTGAAGTCATCATCGGGAGACGTCGTAGCGCTCCTTTACAGAGAAGCAGAAGGCTCTGTTTAGTCTGTGAAGTCTTTATTTCCATCCTCGCATAAAGTCTGTTGCTGCTGTATTTAGCAACCAAAGCTCTAGTGTCTGCATGGTGCTGTCCTGAACCTTCTCGTCCCTCTGAAGACATGAATGGACGTTCTCATGCTTTGTTGTCTGAACTCGAGCAGAGAACTGCTTTGGGTTACGACGTGAAACTAACTCTGCGTCTGCGATCGAGGCCGAGAGTTGAATTCAGAAGCAGACAAACGGGGTCGGACTGAAAAACAAAAAAAAGCACAAGAAGTTTTCTGTGATGATTCGGTACTATTGGAGATCATTATTACCTTTTTAGATGGTGTAAGTTATGTTGTCCGATGTGTTTTTTTTTTTTTTCAGTTCTTTGCCTGTGTCTTATTTAAAAACGATGTAAAAAAAAGATCGCATTATTTGAATAAATAAGATCCGCTGTTTAACACTGCTGTGGTTTGATCACATACGCTGACTGATAAAAATCATTGGAGACTAGTACTTGTTCAGAAGGATTTTAGACTTTTACTTGATTCGTATTACTTGAGACTAACTTGTACTTGTCTGAAATGACTTGAGAATTGACTTGGACTCATCCTGTTGGATTTCAAACTTGATTTGGAGTTGTCTCAAGTGGCTTTAGACTCGACTTTGACCTGTCCTGAAGGACCACAGACTTGACCTTTACTCCTATCGATGAACTTGAAACTTGGACTTGCCTTGGAGGACTTGAAACAGCCGTAGGACTGTCCCTATGACTTGTTTTGGACTCGTTTGAGTGACTAGAGACTTGCCTTTAATCTGTTTCCAATGAGCCCAGACTGGAATTGGACTTGTCCCAAAGATCCTTAGACTTGAACTTGTTTCGAAGAACTGTAGACTTGTCTGGGAACATCTGCTGGAGGACTCGAGATTTTACTTGCACTCATCCTGATGGATTTGGCTCAAATCATTTTAACCTCAACTTCAACCTGGTTTGAAGGAACCCAGACTTGACCCGGACTCCGCTTGATGAACTTGAGACTTCGACTTGTCTCTGAGGACTCGTGCCTTGTCTTGGAGGATGCATCTGGGAGGACTTGGGAGTTTGGTGAGTTGGACTTGACCTAATGGCTTGATCGGGACTAGTTTGAATGACTTGGACTCGTCCCAAAGAACTTTAGACTTGCACTTGTTTCGAAGGACTCAAGACTTGTCTTGGACAAGTCTGGGAACATCTGGGAGGACTCGAGATTTGTATTGATGGTCTTGACTTTGACTTGAGACTTTGATTGGACTTGTTTGAATGACTTTAAATTTGTCTCAATTATTCAGCTTATTCAAGGAAAGACTGAGGCCTTAATGACGGCTCTGACCGTTACAGAACAGGCGTACTAATAGCACCCATCCCTCAGGTCCCCCCCCCCCCCCCCCCCTTTGCATGGTGACTTGAACATCCTTTTGCTGGCTCCCCAGCTGCAAAGACAACATGACAGATGTCACATCTTCATGTGAAAAAGAAAAATTGACTGATTAAAAGTATTTCTGTGTGTCCACACATGCATGACATGGAGAGATGGGCTGCACAAGCAGGTCCGTGTTAATGAATCTCTGGGTCAGCCGTTTACGCAACTGGTCTGACGTCTGAAAACATGGTCTGTCTGTGGACCTTTGCTCCTGCTGGTCCCTTCTTAAAATCCAAAGGACAGACGTGTGGTCACGCTGCAGCGGCAGACTCTGCATTCACACTGTCAGGACTGTAGATGCTGAGACACTGTGATTGAAGTTAGTCGTTTTGTCAGTTTTTTTAAGAGGGAGACAAAAAAAACCCCACCTTTGCAGCCATGACCTCTTTTGACGACATCTTGAAAGAAGTTGGGCAGTTCGGGCGCTGTCAGAAGCGTATCTTCGCCCTGCTGTGCATGGTGTCCATGCCCTGGGCCGGCGTGTACGTCGGCATCGTCTTCCAGGGTTTCACCCCGGATCACTGGTGTCGGGACCCCGCGGTGGCGGAGAGGAGGCAGGCGTGCGGCTGGAGCCTGGCGGAGAGTCGCAGGCTGACGGTGCCGCCGGTCAACAGCTCCGGGGTGCTGCAGCAGAGCAGCTGTGAGCAGTACGAGGTGGACTGGAATGCCACAGCGCTCGCCTGCGACACACAGGAACTGGACCTCAGCAAAACTCCCACAGGTGCCTGCAAAGGTGGCTGGGAGTACGACTATGAGGGCAGGAGCTCCTTCGTTACAGAGGTAAGTAAGCACATAAAGTACAATCGAAACAATTTTGGCCTTTATTATCAAAAAAGGACATCCCTGTAAAAATGTGAAGTTTTTGCTACTTTACAGGAATAATCAGACAACAGGCTTATTTGCTTTATTTGCCAGAGGAAAATTATGAGAACAACAAAAAAAAGTCACAAACATGCACGCAATCTTTAGTTTACCCACATTTAAGAAAGTTTAAAGGAAATATAAATAAATGTTGTGATTGACCTTGTCTGCCTGTGTGTTGTCCCAGTTTGACCTGGTGTGCTCTGACGGATGGTTGGTGGACATGTACCAGGCCACTCTCAACGTGGGCTTCCTGATTGGGAGCATCGCAACTGGCTACCTGGCCGACAGGTAAGGCTGTGATTGGTTTGATAAAGATGTGACGACCAGGTCAGTCAAACACATTATGTAACACGTGTGTGTCCGTCCTCTTGTCTCCCAGGTTTCATTTGAATGGAGTAAATGAGAAATAGTTCAGACAGGAGATGCTGCATTTATTTTACCTTATTTGAAGCATTGCTGCTACAAGATTTATATCTTTTTAAACTGATGCCTGTTTGTGTGTCTGCCTTCAGGTTTGGCAGGAAAATCAGTTTCCTGATGTCCAACCTGTTCAATGGTATCGCAGGAATCCTGGTGGCCGTGGCTCCAAACTACGTGGCTTTGCTGGTTTTCAGAACGCTCTACGGGTTCGGAGTGAAAGGCGGCTGGGTGGTCGGATACGTGCTGAGTAAGAGTGACCTTTAACCTCATAGCTGGGATTTACAGTTCAACAAGGTTCAAGAAACCGCAAACACATCTGTGGCGTTACTCGATACGTGACACCGTCTTCCGTCTCAGTCACAGAGATCGTGGGGGTGGAGCACAGACGCACAGTGGGAGTCCTTTACCAGATGTTCTTCAGTGTCGGCCTCCTCCTCCTCCCTCTGCTGGCCTACTTCATCACCGACTGGCGCTGGCTGCAGGTCGTCATCACTGTCCCCTACATCTTCTTCCTGTCCTACTACTGGTGAGAAACCCTGGCTGTGCTTTTATTTAAAAATAAACACTTAATAAATTCTTATTTTGTGATTTACGAACTCTCATTGGATTAATCCGCCTTGATTTTTTGAAAACCAGAAATTCCGTTGGAAGATCAAATAAGTTGTCATTCCTTCATGAAAGTGTTTGTATTTGCAGGTTCATCCCAGAATCTCCAAGATGGCTTCTCTCTCAGAAGAAAAAGTCTAAAGCTATTGAGATCACTAAGGCCATGGCCAAAGAGAACAAGAGGACCCTGTCCAAGAACATCGAGGTAGCTGCTGGTTTAGCAAAGACAAAACGCATCATAAGACACAAGATCAGACCGTGTCCACGTCACTAGAGCAGTTACAGAAAGTCTGAATGCATGAATCTGTTCAAATGTAAATGTTTCTGCTGCTATAAATGCAATAACTGTATTCCATGCCTTACTGCTTCTTTTAACGATTTATTACAATTTTCTTTTCGCCCGACTTTATTTACGATTTCTTGTCGTCTGCCTCAATGTACACACATGAGGTGCTCATTACGTTTACAGGTTGTAGTTTTTATTTGGTTCTATTTTTATTCTGTTTTTTTAAGTTGCATGTTTTTGCACTTGGCGCTGTTTGTTGTAATTTGCACCCTCACCTCTAGATGCCGCCAGATCCTACAAACTAGACCTTTAAGTACCTGAAATTCCGCAATTGCAAATCAACAGCAATTTTACAGTATTTTACGCACAGTTGCATTTAATGCATTGCAGAATAAAAGCTTTACAGATGTGAGTTCTGGAGCATTTCATATATAATTAAAAAAAGCTGAAAGAGGAAAACAGTAAAATAGTATAATATCCTTAAATAACTAGTAAAATATCTGACAAAATCAGCAAAATATCTGAAAGTTATCAGTGAAATATAAAAAAAATCTGTAAAATATCAGAAAATCATTAGTGAAATGTTTGAAAAAATACATCAATAACATATCTGAAAATAATTAGGAGAATATCTGGAAATCTTTGAAATGCAAAAGCAACTGCAATTGTACAGTTCTTCCTTGTAGAGTAAGCATTACAGATTGTGAAGTGTTTAAAATTGAATATTACAAAAGACGGAAACAGTTAATCTTTCATATTAGCAGCATAAATAATTCATAATGTAATATTGATCCTGCAGAATCTGACAGATGATAACTCAGACTCCTGCGCTGCCTCCTTCATGGACCTGATCAGAACTCCAAAAATGAGAAAACACACTTTCATTCTCGGCTACAACTGGTAAGTATTTGTTTTTGTTTTTGTCAAACATGGGTCGTTGTAATGCTTAAATTAAAACCTAAATTAAACGGACTGGTCGTCTAGAATAACATTGATTGGGAACTTTAAATAATTCTTCCCCTCGGTCTCCTCCAGGTTCACCAGCGCTGTGGTCTACCAGGGCTTGATCATGAGGCTGGGCATTCTGGGAGGAAACGTCTACATCGACTTCCTCATCTCTGGCCTGGTGGAGTTCCCTGCTGCCTTCCTCATCCTCTTCACCATCGAACGCATTGGCAGGCGCATTCCCTTCGCCTCCGCCAACATCGTAGCAGGAGCCGCCTGCTTCATCACCGCCTTAATCCCTGACAGTGAGTCTTCGTGCGACAGGTGTGGAGCTGAGGAACAAGATGTTCAGGTGTCACCAGATTTACGTTCCTCTCTGTCCTTGCAGGCATGTTCTGGTTCAAGACGGTGGTGGCCTGCATCGGTCGGCTGGGCATCACCATGGCCTTTGAGATGGTGGTGTTTGTTAACACCGAGCTCTACCCGACGTTTGTCAGGTAAAATCGACACACTGTACACTCTCTCGGCCGTTTGCTCGGGGGGGTGGGGCAATTAAATATTATTGTTGGAATGCTGTTAAGCATTCCAACAATTAACTATTGTTATCTATTATCTATAACTATTGTTATCCTCCTGTTTCTTTATTCCACTATTTCTTCCGTCCCCCCCCCTTTTTTGAAACTCTTCTTCTTCTTCATTTTTTAAGCTACAGAAACCGTTCAACTATCAAAATGTTCAGCTCCTTCAGCTCATCTCTGCTATGACTTTTTCTATTTCTAACCTTTAAACTTTTTGAATTATTAAGCTTTTAGCAACTTTTTTTTGAATGGGTTTCTATGGAGAAGATTTTCAAATCCTCTTAAACTGCTTCAACTTTCAAATCCTTCAACTTCGTCATACTTTCAGCTACAGACACCATTTCAACTTTCAAATGTTGAGAAAACCCTGAACTTTTGCCGCATAATTCAGCTTTCCGATATCTTTTAAACTTTTTGAACTGCAGCAATTAGACTTTTATGATTTTTCAGCCCTTTTCTGACTTTATAATGGGTGTGTATTGCGCAGCTTAGAGTGCGTGATGTCACCGCTAGAGTGAAGAGCAGCTTGAGATTCTTGTGAAAAAAACATTTGTATTTTGCCACTGTGTCCACAATCTTCACTCTTCATGCATAATTTCTGGATGTAGGAGTAGCTAATCTTGTCCTTTCGTAGAAAAATGACTGTGGAATCCCACAGATTTACACATTTGACACAGAAGCCGTTAATTAAGAGGAAAACCAACTTTCTGCTCCATAGAGACCAATGTTAAATTTTGCTTCAAAAACATCTTCCACAGAACACGGTACCCCATTTGTAGATCGCCAGTTAAGCCACATTTTTTACACTACAGACACAATTTTTACAGGATCTGTTTCTCAAGTCATGCTTCCTCTCAATTATTAATATTGGAGCAATAGGAGCTACGGTTATGGGAGTTTTGATGATTTGTTTGTGAGGTGTTTCCCAGTTTTATCTCCATGAAATGGCTTCATGCACACAGGTGTTCACGATTGAGCCAGTAATCAGTGATGTTTATAAACACACAGACTCACAGACACATGCGCACATACACTCCTCTCCCTCTATCTCTCTGTGTGTGTCTCTCTCATACAGTTATTCAGGTCTTAGGGATCTTTAGAGGTCTTTCCCCCCTCCTCCACCCCCCCCCCCACACACACACCATTTTAAAATAAAAGCCCCACAGAATGAATCCTAACTGAAATGCTTGTGATGAGCCTGTCATTTAATAACCGGTTTGTGTTTATCTAACATTATGATTCTGTCTCCTCTCCCCTTCTCCCCCACACCCCATTTCAAAATAAAAGCCCCAGAGAGTGAATTCTAACTGAACAGTTTGTGATGAAGCCTGTCATTTAATAACCTCTGTTTATGCGTGTGTCAAACATTATGATTATGTCTCCTTCTTCTGAATACTAATACTTCTAACTACTAATGATACTTCTACTACAACTACGACTTCTACTACTACTATTACAAATATCACTACTGCTACTACTACTACTTATTCTAATGCTACTAATACTTACACTACTAATAATACTTCTACTTCAACTACATCTTCTACTACTATTACTACAAATATCACTACTTCTGAAATTTGTTTAAGCTACAGAAATTGTTCAAATGTTCAGCTCTTTCAGGAGAGGGGTGCTTTGACTTTTCATATTTGTAATCTTTAAACTTTTTGAATGAAGCTTTTTGCAATTTTCTTTTGAATGGGATCTCCATGGAGAAAATCTTCAAATCCTGTTATACTTCAACTTTCAAAGCCTTCTTCTTCCTCATTCTTTCAGCTACAGACGCCATAGTTAGACATTTCAACTAGAAGGTTTTTCAGCAGTGCAGTTTAAATGCTTTCGGGCTTTAACATTTTTCAGACAGATGGTCTCCCATTTCTTAATTTTCAGCAATTTTTTCACAATTAATTTCAGCTTTCAGCATTCCAACGCATTTTCAGCAGGAAATGCATTTTCTAGTTAAATATGCAATTTTGTTGTTCTTTTAATATTTGTTTCCTCTGTTTAGCCATGGTGGCTTTTACTGCTCATGCCAACAGTTGACAGTTTTTAGCTTTAGCTGGTGGCTAAATGAGACGACTCAACGTCGTCACGCTGAACTTTAGTTCGCCTTTAGCGTAGCGGTGGTGACATGAAGTCATGTGGCCGTGGTGTAGTTTGTTTGGAGCCTACCTTTCTTGCTTTTTACTGCTGCCGATTGCATTCACGCTTCAAAAGTCATACAAATTTGCTGAACAAAAGGTGTAACTATCCAATGGAAGAATCCCATTGCCTTTTGGTCGAGGGAACCAGTGCGATGCTAACTTTCATGTTGGACTACAAAACCATAGGACACCCCTGCTACACTACTATACTCATTTTTCAACCATCCAGGAGTTTTTTTTTATCGTGTGTAATCAGCTTTACAGCCTCATGGGGCTGCTTAGCAAGCGACTTTTAGCTTGTTCGACAAAACAACCAAAAGGAGAAATGCATCTCTCGAGTGTCAGAAGAGCCACCGGACAACATGTTCAGGAAAGTAAATATTAATTAGCTGGTTGTTCTTTTGTCCGTAGGAATCTCGGCGTGTCGGTTTGTTCCACTCTGTGTGACGTCGGAGGCATCGTAGCTCCCTTCTTGCTCTACAGACTAGCGGTCATCTGGCTGGAGCTGCCGCTCATCATCTTTGGTGGGTTTGATATTATTATGGAGCGAGAACATTTCATAGACATTATTCCAAAGTCTGTCCCAAAGACGGCTGCAATAGATGAAGATGTTCTCTAAATGCTGGTATTTTATACCTAATGCATTCAGGTGTCATCACTTTTATAAAACCTTCTGATCCTGTCGGTGTCAGCGGCACATTTTAAATGGCTGATGAATTAGATTGTGGTCTGACCGACTGATATCGATATTTTCTAAAAGCTAATGTGTTGTTCAGGGTCTTTGGCTTTCGTGGCCGGTGGGTTGGTGCTGCTGCTTCCTGAGACCAGAGGTGTGCCGCTGCCCGAAACCATCGAAGACATCGAGTTCCCAGAAGAGTGAGTATGCACTGCTGAAATAATGAGGTCCTTTAAGTGTTTTCATTATCTTTTAACCTTCCAGATTATTCTCTTCATTAATCATTTTGTCGATGTCGTAAAATGTCGTCATAAAATAGTGAGAAATGCTTGTTGTAATTTCCCACGGCCCAAGGTGACTTCTGCTAATGTCTTGTTCTGTCTGACCAACAGTCCAGCGAAGATGTTTATTCATGAACGACAAAAAAATGACTGACGCAATAAATCCATCACCACAATAGTTGCCAATAAATTTTCTGTTGACCAATTAATCGTTGCATCTCTGTACATCATGTCATTGTGTGTGTGTGTTCAGAGTGAAGGAGAAGGCTGCACTGAAGAAACAGCAGTTGGCCAACTTGCTGCCCAACGACGACGTGTCAACCAACAAAGAACCAGCAACTGTTTAATCTGCTCCTTTCACCAAAGTATTTATTTATGCTCCGTTCATTCCTATGAAAGTTACCAAGTGGCACATGAAGGCAACAAAAACGTTGACTTCCAGGGTAGTCAATTTCCTGCAACCACGGTCTCGTAGAGCGAGCGCACTAGCCTTCCCTTTAGCCCCGCCTCCCAGCCCTTGGTCCAACCTCGTTTTCGGGCTCATTTGCATTAACAGAGGGAGGAAAATAACTCTGGATTCAGCTATTTGTGCATTTTACAACTTTTGGGAGCCAATGAATAAGGGCTATTCAAGTGTTCATAGTGGGAAGTTGATTTACCACAAACAAGTCTACGGGAAAATGATTTTTTGGGCCCAATGACATTGATTTGTAATTTCATGGTTTGTCCACGACGTCAACGTTGCTTTTAAGCCAGGCGCTCTTGGCGCGGTCAGTAACATTGTGATTGATACAGTCATGTAATGCAGAGAAGATGTTTTCTTTCAACAATTGCACATGTAAACAAATAAAATTGTCACAAATGGCACAATACAGACATTTAAACTGTGTGTGTGTGTGTGTGTCTGTATACTGTAGTGGAGATGTTATTTAGTTTCATATGCCATGGGATTGCAGATGAAAATTATCTAATAACTTAATCTCGTTTCGCTTTTGAGATGAATGTGTTTTTGTACATTGTCCCTGATGTAAATAAAGTTGATTAACCAAACTTGATTTGACTCCATTGTGAACGTTCTGCTGGAAATATTATCTGTCTGTTTGAGTTCAAGTTCCATTATTACTGGACAAGAGCTTTTCATGAGCACACGCCCTTAAGTGCCAAAAAAGGAGTGACAGCAGGCCCGCTGCTCAGCAGAGCAATAGCTCTCATTCAGACTGAAATCGCAAAAGGTACGTTCATCACAGCTATTTTGCTTGCTTTACCTGAATGTGGCCTGTGACAGTTGTTTATCCATTAGACTAGAAACAGCTAAGAGCTAGTGGAACGTACGTATGGTGGGAAATGATTTTACCCGCTGTTGAGTCTTTTTAAGCTGAAATATAGAATGTCGTTCAACAGAACTTGTCTTTTAAAAGTATTTATTCTCACAAGAAGAGGCACAGTTTCACAGAGTCTGTAGAAGTGTGCGCTACAAAGATGACGTTACACAAAGTCATGTCGAGAGTGATCAAGGGTGGGGGTCTGTGTCCTGGAACATCCTGAAATGTGTGCAGGCAGACTGCGGTCAAGTCAGCAGAGTGTCTGCTGACTTGACCTCAGTGATCTGACACTCGGGTCTCCGTGGTCAACTCAGCAGACACTTAAATTGTAGTGCACCTATACGCTGATACTTACGGTAAACGCAACCAAACGGTACAGATTGGGAGCGAGCGAAGGACTTTGCAAAGTTAGCGGAAGGATTAACGTGAGACATCTTCCGGTTTTCTACAGACGAACATCCGGTTTTCAGAATAAGATGCCAACAAAGTATACATATTCCATAATGGAAATACGATTAAATTAATTATATTCACATTTAGTAGAAAACATGCTACCTGCATCTCCTGAGTTAAAGGGAAAATACACCTAAAGTGTCTTTATTCTTTGATTTGAGGGTTGCTGGAAGTTAATAATACCTGACTGTCGGTCTATTAAGATATTTTACAAAGCAAAAACTCTGAACTGAATTTGTATCTTTAAATGGCACATTTTTGAAATGTTTAAGGTGCTATAAAAATGTTTCTCAATAATTCCACACAATGACTGATATATATGTGTTGATGACATCGTTCACTCCACCCATACTGAAAATTAGACATTTTTACTGTCCTAAAAGTTCCTCTTCTCCATTTACACCTCGGACACAAACACAACTCTGCCAACTGCCACCTGCAAAAGTTCTCTGACGACTATGCAATCGTCGGCCTCATCTCCGCAGATGATGACAGAGAATACAGGGAACTAAACCAGGACTTTTTAGGATGGTGCCAGCGGAACCGCCTCCACATCAACACCAGCAAGACCAAGGAGCTGGTGGTGGACTTCCGCCGGGGTAAACGCCCTCTTCCGACACCGGTGAGCATCCAGGGACTGGACATTGAGGTCGTGAACTCATATAAGTACCTGGGTGTTCACTTGAACAATAAACTGGACTGGACTGACCACGCTCACGCTCTTTATAAAAAAGGACAGAGCAGACTCTTTCTGCTGAGGAGACTGAGGTCTTTTGGGGTGCAGGGAGCACTCCTGAAGACCTTCTTCGACTCCGTGGTGGCATCAGCCATCTTCTATGGAGTGGTCTTCTGGAGCAGCAGCATCGCGGCAGCTGACAGGAGGAGACTGGACAAACTGGTGAGGAAGGCCAGCAGCGTGCTGGGGTGTCCACTGGATACTGTGGAGGTGGTGGGAGACAGGAGGATGATGGCGAAGCTCTCATCCCTGATGAGCCACGCCGCCCACCCCATGCAGGACACTCTGGCAGCTCTGCACAGCTCCTTCAGTCACCGGCTGATTCATCCCCGGTGTCTGAGGGAGAGGTACCGCAAGTCCTTCCTCCCCGCTGCTGTCAGGCTGCACAACAAACTGCTCTCAGGAGACCACTAACACTTTGAACACGAACATTTGACTGAACATGAACACTTGAACACTTCTGAACACTTTAATTCACTTGAACATGAATATGAACACTCTGAACACTTTAATTCATTCACCTGGTGCAATATCTAATCCGTGCAATCCTGTGCAATATCCAATACGTTTAAGTATTATCTCACATTTTACATTTTTACTCCGTCTGTATATGTTGTATTCTTCTTTACTGTCATATTTTTTATTTCTGTTTACTGTTTAGTTTATTATACTACTTGATTTTTTATCTTCACTTAATTTTATTACTTGTGAGCAATGCTGCTGTAATCCTGTAATTTCCCCATTGAGGGACTAATAAAGGATTATCTTATCTTATCTTATCTAATTAGGAGATATTTCAAAGTAAATGTCATACATTTGAATCGAGAAAATATCTAATAAATGAATATTTGAAGTGTAATAAAAAGTATGAGTGAGTAACCCTCAAATCAAGACACTACGCACAATTTAGGTGTATTTTCCCTTTCACTCAGGAGGTGCAGGTAGCATGTTTTATATGAAATGTGAATATAATTCATTTCATCTTATTTCCATTATGCAATATGTATACTTTGTTGGCATCTTATTCTGAAAACCGGATGTTCGTCTGTAGAAAACCGGAAGTTGTCTCACGTTAATCCTTCCGCTAACTTTGCAAAGTCCTTCGCTCGCTCCCGATCTGTACCATTTGGTTGCGTTTACCGTAAGTTTCAGCGTATAGGTGCACTACAATTTAAGTGTCTGCTGACTTGACCGCAGTGCAGGCAGGCAGCTGCTGCAATCACACGTGAATCACACGTGTTTCCATGATGCAAGATTATGATCGCTTGTTTCAAAACAAGTTATAAAACAGTTTACTTTTAAGAATATAAAATACTTATGAGAATATAATATTTCCATTACCCAACAGCAAGATACATTTGAGCACGTATGTTAAACACAAAGGGTGAAGATGTACTGAGCTCAGAGCAAAAGTATACAAGCACTTAGGCATTGTAGGAAATTTGAGTGTAGAACTGTGTGTTTAGAACAGGGGTGTCAAACTCATTTTCACTCTGGGGCCACATCAGCATCACGGGGCTCAAGGGGCCCTCAAGGGGCCGGTTGTAAATGTAAGACGGTGTAAATGTAACTACTCCTAACATATTTAGTTTAGTTTCCCGGGATATCTGTGACTTCCTCAACACCTACTTAGCAGAAATAGAGGCTCTTTTTTCCATGGTTATTGGCGGACAGTTGAACGGCTTTCAGGGCGATAAGCCACGCCCCCTCTCCGGCGCGTCCAGTACGAATGAACACAAAATAGCCCCCGGCGAGACCGGCAGCGCAAATGGCTCATCTCATAATTTCAACCATGGGGATATTTTTATTTTCACATCTAACTTTTAATTTTTGTAAAAAAAAAAAAAAGAAATTAAACAAAAAAAAAACTTTTTATTTTTTTATTTTTTTTGCTGGGGGATTCGCGGGCCACATAAAATGACGTGGCGGGCCGGATCTGGCCCGCGGGCCGTATGTTTGACACCCCTGGTTTAGAAGCTATAATAAGTGTTTAATAATTCATAATTAAGAATTCATAATTAGTCATCATAAGTGTTTTGGATGAAGCTTTCGCCAAAAGGTGCAAAGTCTTATCTTTTATATAGAATGTTTGTGTTCAGAGAAGGGACAGAGAGTCTTACAGGTGATTACAGGGGGCACCTGGGTCCTGGGAGTTAGCCAATAGGAATTGTGATAGACAAAAGGGGAGGGGTTTCAAACAGGATGTGGGAGGTTTCATTTCAAGTCTTTTTTCTCTCTTCCGGCGGTAGCTCTCAGCAATCGGACGTGTTTTAACGGGCTGAAGAGCTGAAGATGAGTATTTTTGCACGGGAGGGTTTTTCTTCTTTCGTTTTAGTGTAATATTCCATAGAAGTAGTGTATAATTGTATTTGCTTCATTAGGATTAAATTCCTTTTAATTGTAAACAAGTTTTGGTAGAGTTATTATCGCAGCGTCTCTACTGTAAACAGCAGCTGGACCACGTGCTCCGGCCTCCTCTCTGATTGTGCAAGTCCTGTTATTCTCAGTAGGCCTATGGCTCCATTAGACATGTTTTCGAGTCTCAACAGACCTCTTTGGCCTTCTGCCCCAGATCGAGTGTAGGAGGGGTTTGAAGTCTGTCAAATTTTTGGCAGACTTTTGGTTAGTTTCCCACTGATCCTGTAAAGGCAAACTGTAAAGACTTCATTGGTTTTTTGATATCTTTAACACCGAGAACTTGCATTGCTGCAGCAATGACGACCTTTGATGACCTGCTGGAGGAGGCCGGCACCTTCGGACGCTGTCAGCGGCGCATCTTCGCCCTGCTCTGTCTGATGTCAGTGCCTTTTGCAGGCGTGAGCGTGGGCACCGTCTTCCAGGGTTTCACCCCGGATCACTGGTGTCGGGACCCCGCGGTGGTGGAGAGGAGGCAGGCGTGCAGCTGGAGCCTGGCGGAGAGTCGCAGGCTGACGGTGCCTCCGGTCAACAGCTCCGGGGTGCTGCAGCAGAGCAGCTGTGAGCAGTACGAGGTGGACTGGAACGCCACAGCGCTCGCCTGCGATACACAGGAACTGGACCTCAGTGAGGTCCCAGTTACCGGGTGCAAGGTGAGACCTCTGAGATTGATCTAAGTCTGTAGAGGTATTTGGCTCTGCAGCAGCAATCATATAAAGCTTGCATGTGATTTAGTGGATGGTTTGGAGATGACATCACAAAAACTAAATATATTAAAATGAGTAGCCTATTATTAGTTGAAATGGTGAGCATGATCACAGCTCCCTGATTTAATTTAAGGGATTCATTGGAAACGGTTAGGGGAATAGTTAGACATTTTGGAAAAAAACAAATTTGCTTTCTGGTTGAGAGTTAAGATCAAAATCCCTCTCATGTCTGGAAACATCTAGCCCGGCTCTGTCCAAAGGTAAAAAAAGGCAGTTGACCCCCAGGTTGTTGTTTTTGAAATGAACCCGCAGACAGTGGTGTATAGTATGGTGTAAGTAGAAATACTTCGTTACTGTACTTAAGTCGTTTTTTTGGATATCTGTACTTTACTTTACTACTTATATTTCTGTTGACTTTTACTTTTACTTCACTACATTTTGCAAAGACAACTGATACTTTTACTCCGATACATTTCCCCTGAAACCTTCGTTACTCGCTACAAAATCAAATCTTTAGAAACAAAATTAATCATGAGACCAGCGTCAGGGACTGTGGTGGAACACAGACTGCAAGCAAGCAGGTTTGGTGAATCAGTGGTCCTAGCTTGCAAGTTAAATCATTGGTTAATCACGTTAATGCACAATTGCAAACAAGTGCTCTCAAAGCCGCGGTGTTTTGATTCCCAGTGATGCCCAGGATGCTACATGCTATAAGCTAGTGGGCGACTACCTGAGTAGAATTCCACTCTACGATGACTGATTTCATGATGGAAGCAGAAATGGAAGCACCTGCTACTCCCGAAATAAACAGCGGTGGTGACGAAGACCAACACCAGTGGATTGCTTGCGAGTTAGTGAGCTGAGGAAGTGTTGACAGTTGTGCAGCACTAGTTGGCTAACGGTAGCTATAGCTAGCCACCACAACATATGATTGACAGGAGCTGTGAGAGCGCAGCATTAGCGTTAGCATGAGCGTTAGCATGAGCGTTAGCATTAGTGGAATCCTTCCCAGCTGTGTGCAAGCTGTCTGTGACGCTGAACACACCTCTACCTGCCTCAGCGGCCTGTAAAAGGCTATTTAGCATCGCAGGACTAGTCTTCAGCTCAAGAAGAGCGAGACTGAATTCTCGCAATTTTGAAAACCAACTTTTTTTGAAGATGAACAGGACATTTTTCAGTTTCAAGTAATGACTGTGTTGCTGCTTTAGTATTGATCATGTTTTGATATTTGAGTCATGTTGTGGATGATCAGATGGAGTTATGATGGTAGCAGTCACCCAATTGCAGATTCAGCTTGAGCAAAACCTTTGTCTATTGTGTTCAAATCAGGCCCATAGGAGTTTACAAGGCAGGTGTCCTTTCTCAAAACACTGACCTGATGCATCAAGTGGATATGTTTTGCTGAACATAATATTATGCATTTGCCCTCTACATCCTCTCGTCGGAATGAGCATACTTATAAACGCACTGTTACAACTCCTTCATAGTGTCATATTGCTTTTCGGAGAATTATGATGATAAGTTCATAGTAGATGCAAAAGTATACTTATGTACAATATATTATGTTGAACATTGTTGCTCCTGGATGGATCACAGCCAACCCAATTATTTCCAACACAGCTCCATGTCCTTGGTCATGGTGGCCACAGCACTTAAAAGAATAAACTTCATAATTCTCAAAATTCTGACCCTTTGCTTTTTTATTAACAGCATTTACTTGTACTTTTACTTTCAATACTTAAGTACATTTAATATCAGAAAATTACTTTTGACACTTAAGTTCAATAAATATCAGATACTTTAAGACTTTTACTCAAGTAGTATTCTAATAGGTGACTTTTTACTTTTACTGGAGTAGTTTTCCAGTAAGGTATCTTTACTTTTACTCAAGTATGGCTTTTGAGTACTTTATACACCACTGTGTAGTGTACACGCTGTTGTTTGACCACACCAGGTTAAATATGTACAAAGACAGAAATGTGCCTATATACACAGGGCTATGTTTGCCAGACTATCTATTGGCTGTGAGCAGTTTTTCTCCACAGACTGAACAAACCGTGAGATTAGCAGGTGCTAATAGGAGGAGTTTGTAATCATAGGACAGAGACAGTTTCCAGTCTCAGCTTCATATTCACCGTACAGTGAAGAGGCCTGGGGTTTTTCGTTTCTTTAAAAGTTATGTCTACTCCTTTGTCTCTGAAATTATGTTTCAGTTTATGTATTGTTTTTATGTTTTAAAGAATGGCTGGGAGTATCAGTATGAACGCCGGCAGTCCTTTGTCACAGAGGTGAGAGGAGAAATTGAATGCATTTCTGTTGCAAATTTGTGTTGATTACAATCACCAAAAAAACCCCACTAAACATATCACAATGAATAATAAAATGACGCACATCATGTTGGTGAAATTTCAGTTTGGCAATCCTGTGCAAAGGTAATCCTTTCATATTTCATTGTACAGACACAAAGACATCTTGTATAAAGACATGTAACCGTCTTCCTTTTGGTCCCAGTTTAACCTGGTGTGTTCAGATGGATGGTGGGTGGACATGTACCAGTCTGCTCTCAATTTGGGCTTCCTTATTGGCAGCTTTGCTTTTGGTTTCTTTGCTGACAGGTAAGGCATTGAATTATTTTCACAAGCACCTGTAGTCTCACATATTGGCCACAATTACATGTCCATCAGTAGTAACGCAGTTGTATTTGGCAGAGAGCTGACAGTCAGGTTGGTCTAGATTTACATGGCAACATCTATTACCGGTAGTTAATTTTTTTTGTTTTTACGCTATTCTGTTCAATCAAGTGTCTCTTATTTTGATAGGAATCCTGGCCTCATCTCTTTCTTTTTGCAGGTTTGGGAGGAAGAACAGTTTCCTGGTGTCCAACTCACTGAACGCGATCGCAGGGATTGGTCTGGCTTTGACTCCGAACTACGTCTCCATCCTGGTGTTGAGAGGCATCTTTGGCTTCGGAACCAAAGCAGGATGGATGTCCGCATATGTGCTGCGTAATGATGACTTTCTATGTTTCCTCAAACTGAAGTTAACAAACACTCCAAGTCATATTCGGTAGAATTCTTAAAACCTCTTGTACACGACGCCCCCAAATTTGGGGGCTCTCGGGCTTAGAGTGGGGGGGGGGGGGGTAGCAAATATCGTACAAAAAATGCTCATATTGAGAGCGAATATTGTGCATGTATACATTTTATGTACCGGATTAAACAGCAACATATGGGCAACACTATCATATAAGTCACTTTTTACACACTCCAAACACAACTATACACTACTAATATAAGCAACTAGAAAATGTACCACAATATCACGTATTTCTGGCCACGAATCGGCGATCTATGTACTGCACTTCGATATTCCAACAACAAGCTAACGGGTCCACGGCCGATCAACACATTAGATTAGATTAGCATTAGAATTCGACACAGAATCCAGAGATACCTTCGGAATTTCTCTCCGTGAAACCAGTACAAATCTCTGTGCAAAGAACAGCAGAACAACACATCGCTTCACCGGAAAAAAATCATAGCCAGCACCTCACCTTCATGAAGAATCACGAAAAGAACGGCACAATAATCCGGTTAGCGGCTAAAAACGTTGTTGCTAAGTACATCCTGTCTGTTTCTCATCTGTTTCCTGTAGAATGGGGGGTCAATCTAACTTGTGGGACCCGGGGGTGGGTGGTCAGACCTTTGGAGAATGGAATTTTACGTTCGGGGATGCGTGGCGCTTTTTGGATTTTTACTGGCTGACAGTTCTGTCAATCAACACCCGGCTTCGACTACCGCCTTCCTGAGACTCTGACGCGTCGAAGGCGGGCTCATTGACTGAAATCGACCGATGATAGGCTGAGCTAGACCTCCATACACACACAGCAACTGGAATTCAGATGAGAAAATCCCATGGAAACAGGCTCTGAGAGGACCCTGGCTCTCAAAATGATGCCAAACGGCTGTATTTGGATGTATTGAATAATATGAGTGATAAAAAAAGTGAAATATATATAGTGTATAAAAGTACAATGTAAGAGCTGCAAAAGCTGGTTCGCGTGACCTCTCTGTACAAAAGCCTGTATAACCTTTCTTGTTCTTCACTTTATCCCAGCCAAACTTTTTTTGTGGGACTACTGATAGGTTGTGCTATGATTTGGGAGAGGTTTTTGGCTCTCAGCTGCATTATTTCAAAAACACAATATCAATAAAAGTGCTTTTTTTTCCAGGCGAACCTGAATATTTTCAATTTCAGCTGTGTAATATCTTCATGTACTATATTAACCAGCAGGATATACACAATATTTACCCATCTGAACAATTCTCACAAGTGTTATCTGCATTATAGCATCAACAATTATTAAAATAGACCTTGTAGTTACAGAATTGCAGTCTCTTTAGTATGTGTATGCCATTTTCGAGCAGAGGCCTAAAAATAGGGATAGAGTTTAATAATAGTCTTTGACAGAGATCTGTAAATCATTCATTTCTCTATGCAGGTTTAGTTTCGGTGAAATTAGTTCAGTTTTAACATGTTTCCTGTCTTCTTATCAGTCACAGAGATAGTTGGAGTGGAGTACAGACAGACGGTGGGCATTTCGTACCAGATGTCCTACAGTGTCGGCATTCTCCTCCTCCCTCTGCTGGCCTACTTCATCACTGACTGGCGTTGGCTGCAGCTCGCCATCTCCGTCCCCTACATCCTCTTCCTGTCCTACTACTGGTGAGAAAGCTCACATTCATTCCAGAATCAAATATAGTCCTGGCGGTAGATTTGGTTGCCGTCATAGTCCTGTCCCTCACGCTCTTTAATGACTGTATTTATGCACTTTTTCAAAATAAAGCCGTAAAGTAAGGGCACATGCTTTAGTTTTTTTTTGGTTCTCACTAAATCTCCTCAAATTTATCACAATGAACAAATCACCTTGTCATTATTTGTTCTTCACGAGCGCTCCAACCTTGGATTTGCTGCCGGTAATCATGTGAGAGATGTTCTTTGTTATCCCACACCTGCTCCTAAAAAAAGATTTCAATGTTGAACATGTCGTCCAATGTCAGAGATTTTTTGAGCTGTCGCACAGTGTCCCCGGTGTGAAGAAACGCATTAGACTGAGAAAGAGACCACGCTCAGATCGTCCATTACAAGCAGGAGTGTTGTTGAACAGTTTCTGAGATTTCTGTATCCGTCAAATGTTTTGTTTCTCAGGTTTATCCCAGAGTCTCCGAGGTGGCTCATCTCTCAGAACAAGTCTTTCAGAGCTCTGGAGATCACTCAAGCTATGGCTAAGGAGAACAAGAGGAAACTCAACGACACTGTGGTAGATACATCTCAATTCTCAAGAAAGGAAACACAAATACTTGTACAGATACTTAGTTAGAATGTACTAATTTAGTGTCACAACTGGATCACGATTACTTGTTTCAGACTCTGACTGATGAGGAGGGTGACTTGCCCTCTGCCTCTCTGTTGGACCTGGTCAGAACTCCAAACATGAGAAAACACACTTTCATCCTCATGTTCAACTGGTGAGACTCATCTGAAATCACAGGTTTGTTTGACCAAAAAAATGTAGCCGACATTGAATCTTCTGGTTCCTCTTTCAGGTTCACCACCGCTGTGGTTTATCAAGGCCTCATCATGCGGGTGGGGATAGCAGGAGGAAACGTCTACATCAACTTCTTCATCTCTGGCCTGGTGGAGTTCCCTGCTGCCTTCCTCATCCTCTTCACCATCGAACGTATCGGCAGGCGCATTCCCTTCGCCTCCGCCAACATCGTAGCAGGAGCCGCCTGCTTTATCACCGCCTTAATCCCTGACAGTGAGAATTACCCTTTGTCAGTGGAAATAACCACAAGACCTGCATCATTATAAATCTAATAAAAGTCAGCACAGATGTTCTATCTAGAAAACAAAAAAAAGGTTGAGTTTCAACTTTCTAAATATGCACACGATCCTGTAAATGCTCTTTTGTCTCCGTGCCTCAGACATGTTCTGGTTCAAGACGGTGGTGGCCTGCATCGGTCGGCTGGGGATCACCATAGCCTTTGAGATGGTGGTGTTTGTTAACGCCGAGCTCTACCCGACATACATCAGGTGAGGTCAGACTGACACACTCCACATTCACGACACAGCAGCTCTGGTATCAACACGTTCTCACTCCCAACTCGTCGTCTAGTGTCAGATGTGGAATGGCATGTCAAGTTTTCGCTTCTTTCAAAGTAAACTTCCAAAGTAGGCTTAAGGTTTACTACCAGTGGCGGCTGGTCAATAGAGGGCAATGGGGCATGGCCCCACCATGAGCCACACGAAAAAAGAAAAAAAGAAAAAAAATTATCATAATCATAAATTATACAAATTGTCAATATTTGTGTTTTTTAACTATGGAATGTACCCAGTACTGTGTGTACAATATGATATCTGCGCAAAATATATGCTTTTCCTGCTCGTGTGCACGACACTCTGAGAACGCGCAGCGAGGGGGGCCTAATCGTTTTAGCCCAAAAGAGACGGGTCTATGAAGCAGTTTAGCCAATTGCTGATTCAAGATATAAATGAGTGACATACAATTTAGCCAATCAGCGCCCTCAAATAGATTCAGCTGTGGGCCAGAACGATCAGGCCCCCCGAGCTGCGCGTTCTCGTCAGGAGAAGTCTCTACAGGCGAGCGCGCAAGCGCGAGCGCTCCTCCTCCAAGACCCGTTTGAGAGGAGAACTTTGAGGAGATTCTGCAGCCAAAGAGCTGATATCAGATCAGCCTGACCTCACAATCAGACAGCAGACTACATGCGAAGCTTCACTACTTCGTACAAGTCAGTCAATCAACTTCCTTTCTTCCGAAAAGTACGCTGATTACTTCGACATACCATACGTATCCACAGGTTATCCACAACTTAATCCACGTAGATCGTTCCATTTAACACGTTTCATAACACATTTCCGAACACGGTCAGAAAACTGTGCGGCTCCATACTGCCTCAGATATTACTCACCACTGTCAGTAACTGTCAGTGTCCTTAAAGTGACAGTTGTCTGTCACTTACATGTATTTCTGACTCTAACAAATTATAACGACATCCTTGTAACATTCAAAGTAGAAACAGAAGTGATTACAGTTAAACATGTAAATACAAGTGAATATTTAACAGCACATTGAATTTGGCTCCTACAGATGTTAAATTAACAGTGAAAACTCATCATAGCTTAATTTAACATCAGTATTCATAATTACACTTCATGTTTACTTCTCCTGATCTTTACCTCCTATAACAAGGTCCATAGGGGCATCTCAATAAATAAACATGTTATATTATATTGTATTATATTATATAAGTGTTATTTACTGTTTTTTTTCATGTTGGAATAAATGTTAAATATTTAACTGCCAAGTAATAATGCGTGTTTGATACTAAAATTGTTTTGCATGAAATCATACTGGGATGTTTGCCGAAATTGATAGGATGGCCCTACCTAGAACATTTGCCACCAGCCGCCACTGTTTACTACAAAACTACTTGGTTAGGCTGAGGAAAGGATTGTGGTTGGGGTTAAAATAAGTAAGCTTGTTACATAACTGGCGTGACTAAAGAACGGAAGTTACGTAATACACAATTTTGGTAAAATAAGTAAACATGGACTTGGTGTCACATGGGACACTAACAGGGGTCTCCTGGGTGAAAGTTCTGTGTTTGTTTGACCTGTCTGACCCCACATCCCGACGCAGGCTTTCTCACTTTTTACACTATCTCAGTTGCTCTGAGATTCTAGTAATGACGCATGTGGGTTTACAGTGGAGTTAGTTGAAAGCCCGGAGCATCAAATACAGTAGCTAAAGGGTGCGTCGCTATCGGACTCCGAGGGACACCGACCAAGCGGCGGTATTTGGCGAGTTGCGAGTGAGAACGGGTTGCTGGAATTTACAGTGTCATTGCTAAATGTTGGTTAATTGGATTCACAAAACACAGGAACCTGGGCATGTCAGTTTGTTCCAGTCTGTGTGACGTCGGAGGCATCGTAGTTCCCTTCCTGCTCTACCGACTGGCGGTCATCTGGCTGGAGCTGCCGCTCATCATCTTCGGTAGGTTGTGACACCGCCACAAACGTGAGCGGAGGGGGATACATATATTTGTATACTTTTCTCTTTCATCATGCAGATCGTAACATTGCCATGAAAAAAGAAAAAGCGAAATAAACAATTTATTTGGAGCCTCCTTTGTGCCCTACAGTTCTAGGGTTTCTGACATTATTAATTACTGGTTATTTATTGTGGCCTTGAACATTTTAACACTGCTGTGCACAGGTGGCCCAAGGAATCCCGTCATCAGGCTAATGCCGACTCTGATCGTATGAATTTTCATTTACACAGGGGTGGTCGCGTTGATAGCTGGGGGTTTGGTGTTACTCCTGCCTGAAACCAGAGGAGTTCCTCTCCCTGAGACCATTGATGATGTTGAGTTTCCTAACAGGTGAGAAATCTCTCTCAACACTCCCAAAACGTTTCATCACTCGACACAACACAGCGAGAGTGTTAGATTATTAAGTGTGTGATGTTATTGGACCAACAAGTGTCTTGTTAGGTAGTGACATAAATAGCAATACATGATATTAGCTAATTAGCTGAACGAATACTGTGGTACTTTAAAACTGCAAGTACATTTTCTTTATTTACTTTACACCACTGACAAACTTGTTTTTTTATAGTTGTCATTTAATGAAGTAACTGATGCTTAATTTTAGAGTAAACTTGCAAAGGGCTTACATGTCAATGAATTAAATGTACCAATAAGTGTAAGAACAATTATCTGAATATAATAAAATCTTAATGAGTGATTCACCGGAATCAAATTTGACAGGTAGGAATGAATGCAACGTTAGTGTTTTCTATTTACTTTTAATTATATGTGTGTTTTTGTTCCCAGGAAAAAAGAGGATGGAGGACCAGCAAATGGAGAAACCTTTAAAAACAGACCTGAGAAACAACAAGGAAGCAACAACTGTATGACTGACTGAGTGCACGTAGATGTGTGTGTGTGTGTGTGTGTGTGTGTGTGTGTGTGTGTGTGTGTGTGTGTGTGTGTGTGTGTGTGTGTGTGTGGACTTATTCACTGTGATACAACAAAAGTTTTTTTTTTTTACAAACATTTTCTTTAAATCATGACTGATATGGAAAATGCATATCCACCAACTGATCGAGATATTTACAAATAATCCAAGATATATTTCTAAAAGACGCCATCTTTCTTAGTTTAGCTGCCAACTCTGCCAGTAGAGACTTCCCTCTGGTGGCGCGTGCTGTGCGCTACATCACGTCTGTATTTATGAGGTTTTGGAAAATCATACCGTGGTATATACGGTAATACCACCCAAACCTACGATACAGTTTTTCTAGAAATCTTCCCCAGTATCCATAATTTAGTTTGTGGGTTTCGTACCTGGCAGCTGTCTGTTCCTCCCTCGATGTTACCGGCACACATCTCGTGGTCTTTGACTCTGCCGTTCAGGTACGACGGACGATTGCAGATCTTGTTCTCGATCACAGGGAATCCAGTTTCCTTCAGGACGCCATCACCCCCCGTGCCTGCAACACACCGCCACACATTTATTCAGATTCAGAATATCTAGTGCGTCTCTTAATTCAACTAGAACTAATGCATTGTGGTCGTATGCCTCCGCCCACCAGTCAAGTTGCAGTTTACAAAAAAAGCGTGTTTTGAGAGGTCACAGTGACCTTTGACCTTCTCTTCAGTCTTTCTTTGCAAGTGGAAGTTTGTGCCAAATTGGAAGAATATTGCACAAGGCGTTCCCGAGGCATAAAAAGCAACACAAGATAAAATATGTTAACTTTGGCTTGTATATGAACAACAACCCTACTCTCGAACTAGTCCTCTCAATGACATGGTAGTACAAGAGCGCGCGCACACACACACACACACACGACGTACTGTTACGTACCTTGAGTTTCACCCCATCCGGTAACATAACACTCATTTCCACTGGGAACAATGTAGTCCTTCTCTGGCAGACAAGCTGGCAGGACTTTGTCATTTATTAGTGCCGGGCTGAAAGCACAAATGAAGTACTCAGATCTTCTACTTAAAAATAGCAATACCACAGTGTAGAAGTACTCTGTGACAAGCACAAGTAATGCATTCAACATGTTGTAGTTGAATACAAGTATTGGCATCACGTTATCATGCAGTATAGCCCATTTTAGAATAATGTATATGATATTATTAGATGACAATATTGATGCAATAATATGTTCATCGCTTTATAGTTGCTGGTGGTAAAGGTTGGGGTTATTTTATTAATTTTAGGGGTGTTGTGATATACTGATATTGACGATAACTGTGATATTTAAATAAGGAAATATTGATATCATGTTAATAGCACACAAGTGATAATATTGTGTGAATAATCCTGCACCTCTTAAATTATTTCATATGTACAGTTATGGTTACAGACTTTTTTTGAGTGTAATATAAAAAAAAGAGACCAAACGCACAATAAACTAAACTAAAGATGAATTTGTTTGTAGCCTACCTTTCTTGCTTTTTACTGGTGCCGATTGCATTCACGCTTCAAAAGTCATACAAATTTGCTGAACAAAAGGTGTAACTATCCAATGGAAGAATCCCATTGCCTTTTGGTCGAGGGAACCAGTGCGATGTTAACTTTCATGTTGGACTACAAAACCATAGGACACCCGTGCTACACTACTATACTCATTTTTCAACCATCCAGGAGTTTTTTTTTATCGTGTGTAATCAGCTTTACAGCCTCATGGGGCTGCTTAGCAAGCGACTTTTAGCTTGTTCGACAAAACAACCAAAAGGAGAAATGCATCTCTCGAGTGTCAGAAGAGCCACCAGACAACATGTTCAGGAAAGTAAATATTAATTAGCTGGTTGTTCTTTTGTCCGTAGGAATCTCGGCGTGTCGGTTTGTTCCACTCTGTGTGACGTCGGAGGCATCGTAGCTCCCTTCTTGCTCTACAGACTAGCGGTCATCTGGCTGGAGCTGCCGCTCATCATCTTTGGTGGGTTTGATATTATTATGGAGCGAGAACATTTCATTGATATTTTTCCAAAGTCTGTCCCAAAGACGGCTGCAATAGATGAAGATGTTCTCTAAATGCTGGTATTTTATACCTAATGCATTCAGGTGTCTCGTCACTTTTATAAAACCTTCTGATACTGTTGGTGTCAGCGGCACATTTTAAACGGCTAATGAATTAGATTGTGGTCTGACCGACTGATATCGATATTTTCTGAAAGCTAATGTGTTGTTCAGGGTCTTTGGCTTTCGTGGCCGGTGGGTTGGTGCTGCTGCTTCCTGAGACCAGAGGTGTGCCGCTGCCCGAAACCATCGAAGACATCGAGTTCCCAGAAGAGTGAGTATGCACTGCTGAAATAATGAGGTCCTTTCAGTGTTTTCATTATCTTTTAACCTTCCAGATTATTCTCTTCATTAATCATTTTGTCGATGTCGTAAAATGTCATCATAAAATAGTAAGAAATGCTTGTTGTAATTTCCCACGGCCCAAGGTGACTTCTGCTAATGTCTTGTTCTGTCTGACCAACAGTCCAGCGAAGATGTTTATTTATGAACGACAAAAAAAACGACTGACGCAATAAATCCATCTTCAAAATAGTTGCCAATACATTTTCTGTTGACCAATTAATCGTTGCATCGCTGTACATCATGTCATTGTGTGTGTGTTCAGAGTGAAGGAGAAGGCTGCACTGAAGAAACAGCAGTTGGCCAACTTGCTGCCCAACGACGACGTGTCAACCAACAAAGAACCAGCAACTGTTTAATCTGCGCCTTTGACCAAAGTATTTATTTATGCTCCGTTCATTCCTATGAAAGTTACCAAGTGGCACATGAAGGCAACAAAAACGTTGACTTCCAGGGTAGTCAATTTCCTGCAACCACGGTCCCGTAGAGCAAGCGCACTAGCCTTCCCTTTAGCCCCGCCTCCCAGCCCTTGGTCCAACCTCGTTTTCGGGCTCATTTGCATTAACAGAGGGAGGAAAATAACTCTGGATTCAGCTGTTTGTGCATTTTACAACTTTTGGGAGCCAATAAATAAGGGTTATTCAAGTGTTCATACTGGGAAGTTGATTTACCACAAACAAGTCTACGGGAAAATGTTTTTTTGGGCCCAATGACATTGATTTGTAATTTCATGGTTTGTCCATGACGTCAACGTTGCTTTTAAGCCAGGCGCTCTTGGCGCGGTCAGTAACATTGTGATTGATACAGTGTTGAGGAGAAAACTCGGATGTACAGACTGAGTTCGAGGCGTTTAGCTCAATTCAAGCAATAAGGTTTATTTGTAACAGAAGTATTATGCCCAGCAGTTAAACGTGCACGGGCCTAAGAATGTCCGCTCTGTAGGAGCAAGACGAGATAAGAAATAGCTAAAAAAGGCGCATAAACAGAGTGTGCATCATATTTAATAGGTTCTCCTTATGGGAGCCTATTGGTGGAATACAAAGTAGGAGGCGGCTCTGTTGTTAGCTGTCAGAGAGCCCTGTTGGAACACTGAGCATCTCCGCCCACACCGGCTCACGTCCCGGACCCTCCTTCTCTGCATCATCAGTGTGCGTGCATGTTGTGGAACACATATTGTGCCGATAGGATGTGATTCTAAGCTACTGCCGGAGTCTCTGCTAGACTAGATAAGCGAGGAATGCCCTTGTTATGGCGGTTTAAGCAAGCGTCTCCTTCCAGGATCACAGTGTCTGTTTCTATCGTGCGAGCAGGCGCCGGAATGCCCTGCTCGGAGTATTTGACCTACTTACATGTGACCCCACAATTCCGCGATATAAGCATACAAGTATAGCGCATATTATTTTACATAACAAATCCCCCTTTTCACACCTGCTAGGTGTGAACTCCTTAGACTTAAACTCCTGTGTGTCATCGTCTAACTGGGAGTTTGTCAACGGAAGCAACTCTGGTTGCTCTTCCTCTTCCTCATACTCCTCTGGGTCAGAGGCCGGCTGGTCTCCATTCAACAGTGGATAAGCACCATATGGAGGCGGCTGCTTTTCCTTGGAGAGAGCTGTGGTAATAAGACGGCCTATCAGAGTTCGGAGGCAGGGGATGCAGCAACAGCCACAGGTGATGAGTATGGCTACAAAAACCGAAATGGAAACGGCTACGGACATGATGAGGGCCTTCCATTTGCCAAACATGGACTCCATCCAATCAGAGAAAGGATTGTTTATGCCTGAGGCCTCATGCATTTCTTCCGAGAGGGTGCGCAGACTATGTAAGGCCTTGGTGACCGAACCGTCTGGGGCAGTGTTGTTGGGAATGATGGTACAACACACGTCTCCAAACATTGACAGTCAATTTCTGTCATTATCATGTTGGTGTGTGACATTTACAATAAATCTGGCTGAGCAGAAGTGTGTGTGAGTGAGTGAGAGAGAGAGAGAGAGAGTGTGAGGAAGGGATGGGGTGATGTTCATGTGTGCCCATGTGTATGATGTGGCTCTTTGCGGTAACACAGTAAAAAATGTGGCTCTTAGTCTCTGACTGGTTGGCCACCCCTGGGCTAGACCGTCGGCCCGGGCTAATCTACGACCTATTAGGGTAAGGGGCATTCTGAGTCTGACCATTGCACAAGTTCCGATGGTTTTGCTTGCGTCTATTCTAGGTACTAAGCAGTCCTCCACAGTAATAGAATAAACCTGCTCTGGCCCAGGGCCCAATGTCTAAGCCATTGCGGGTCTCATTGCACCAATCAGGGGAAATTATGCCCACATCCAGCTGCGGACTGACTGCTGTGAAAGTGAAACATGTGTACCTGTTTGCCTGACCTCTAATTGTGGAAAATCTGCCCAATTTTGTGTCATTTACAATAGGTGGAAATATCGCGGCAAGTGTGGTACAATTTGTGGGCGTAGCTTGCCGTGTGAGACCTATCATGCAAGCATAGCTCTGAGGATCAGTTTGCGGGTAGAGAGGGGCTGGCTCGGTGAACATGGCTGGTCAGGCGGAGGCGCAAGCCACACACCCTGTCATATTTTGTCTTTTAGCATTATCAGTGATCCAATTTAACCAAACATTGTCATTGCCATAGCCGGTAGACCTCTGCAAGACCTGTAGGGGAGTCATTTCAGTATAATCTTGAGAAAACACTATGGGACCGGTGTTAGATAGGGATGCCAATGCTGTGGCAGACGTGGGCTGGGTGGGTTTGTTCACTACCTTGGGGAATATGTTAATCTGGATGCCGACCATGGGATCTGTGGTTGGGACGTCGACGCCTAAGACGAACCATGCCCTGGTTTTACCGTAACAACTTGCTGTGATGCCGTTTACCGAGTAAGAGGGTTAGCTGTGGCACTAAAGTCTCGCTGTAGGCTAATTTTGCTCCACCATCTATACCATGGGTTGGTGGTTTTCATACCATTGGGGACCCATGTTCCGGTGTACTTAGTTACATGATCCCATTCGCTGCATCCCCCGTCTATAGTTGGTGGCGGGTATCCCCTGGTCTCGCAACTTTCCACCAACGAGGGAGTGTTACAAAGATAAACCTCGTAGCCCCGCCAACCCCTTGGGTTGCCCCTGCAGTCTATAACATCGCATAAATCAAACGTGCATGCACTGGTGGAGCCTGCAGTGTAATTCAGAATGAGTTTGGCTCCACATGCTGTGTCATGGACCAATGGTGGGGTGCTACGTCTTGTTCGGTTGTGAGTTTGATTCGGGGATGGAGAGGGAAGAGGGGCGGTTGAATTAGATGGGTGCTGGTGTGTCTGATACATGGTTTCTAGTCCCCACATCATGAGGGCAGCAAGTATGCCCACACCCACCCCCACCCCCATCATAGTTTTCTTCCCACATCCCACCCTTTTCCATGTGAAGCGCCACCTCTCTCGGTCGGCGGGGTTTGCATGCGGGTCCCCTAGACAGTGTCTAAATTCCCGATGCATTTTCCAAATCAGTGCCAATTTCTCCCAGTGTTCTGGTTGGTACCGGTGCTGGGACACAGTGTGTCAGGTGGTGCCAAGGGGCGCCTGATTTGCCCTTGACCTGGACTGAGTGCGAAGTAACCTCCTTCACCTCGTACGGCCCAGTCCACCTGGGGTCAGTCCACTTGCGTTTGTGAACCTTGACCCTGACCCAATCACCTACTTGAATCTGCTTTCCAGCTGCCGCTGCTTCGGGTACTGCTCGAGTCCTCTCGATCTGCTTGGAGAGAGCTTCAGTAAGAGAAGTTAGGGCACTCATATAGTCAGACATTTCAATCTGCTGTACATCCAGAGGTGGCATATGACCTCCATCTCTGGGTGGACCTGGCATCGGCCGGCCAGTCATGATCTCGTGTGGGGAGAGATGTGTTTCTCCCCCTTTTCCGGACCTCATGGCCATAAGGGCCAGGGGCAGGGCCTCAACCCATGTTAGTTTGGAGCCCGCGCAAACTTTGGCAATCTTAGCCTTAAGGGTCTGATTCGCTCGTTCCACCAGACCCTGAGACTGCGGGTGATAGACGGACCCGAATCGGTGTGTGATCCCCAGGAATTGCTCTACCTGTGCGAGCGTGGTGTTGCTGAAGTGTGATCCGTTATCGGAGCGGATGCATCTTGGTACTCCGTAACGGGGAATCAGTTCTGTCTGCAGCCACTTTACAACCGTCTGCGCGTCTTCTCTCTTGGTGGGAATTGCTTCCACCCATCTTGAAAATCTGTCTACCATTACCAACATGTACCTCTTTCCCTGCACTCTGTTCTCTGGTCCCATATCTGTATAATCTATACTAATGTCTTGGAAACAGGCTGAGGGCACGGGATAAGATCCCATCGGTGTCTTGAATGGTTTTTTTGGGTTGTGATTGCCACAAATTTGGCATTCATCGCAGAAGAGGAAAGATATGGCTTCCATGTGCGGATGCCACCATAGTTGTTTTAAATTGTCCAATGTCCGTTTCTTTCCCTCGTGTGTAGGTCCGTGGGCCCCTGGTAGGAGTGCTGCACACAGTTCTGCTGAGGCGACCACCCTGCCGTCGTGGGCTCTCCACAGACCTTCTTTGTCTTTTGAGGCTCCTTTCCGGGTCCATTCGGACCATTCATAAGGTCCTGCTTTCTCTTGATGATCTTTGATGTGTTCGATGGTGAGCTCAGGTGGACCGGATGTTGGCTTCATAACCATTTGGCGAGGTGCGTAGCCTCCCGTTTTCTTGGCTGCTCTGTCTGCCTCGTCATTACCGGCGCTGATTCGTGATCTGATTGTGTCATGTCCCTTGCATTTCATGATGGCCACCCCCTTTGGTAGTTGGATTGCTTCTACCAGCCTTCTCATAGCTGCTTCGTGTTTTATGGGGTGGTCATTTGAAGTGGTGAAGTTACGTCTTCGCCATACAGGGCCATCGATGTGGGCCGCTCCGTGGGCGTAAGCCGAGTCTGTGAAGATATTTACAATTTTGTCCGTGCTCCACTTCAGAGCCTGGATCAGTGCTTCCACTTCCGCTAGTTGTGCCGAAGCGGGTTGTGGCAGAATCCCTGACTCCACTGTTTGGTGGTAGCCATCCCTCTTCTGTTCCACTACTGCATAGGATGCAATGTTCCCTTCTTCCCCTTTGTAGCAGCAACCATCCGTGTACAGCCAGGCCTCAGCTGTGAGGTGGGGAGTGTTCTGGAAGTCCGGTCTCAATTTGTTTTCTTGCACTGCAACTTCCTCGCACACATGTGGTTGTCCATCCGTGAAGTTAGCCGCCATATTTCTTGTGGCTGGCACAAAGGTGATGTGCGGCATGGTGCAAGCTTGTTGAATCTTCGTTTTCCTTGCGGCACTGAACGTGAATTCTTTACTCATCAGGAATGCCGCCACGCCGTGGTGCATGTGTACTTCCAGTGGATGGCCCATGACAATATGAGAAGTCTTTTCAAGCGCTTTTGCCACTGCTTCAACATACCTTGCGCACGTGGATTGACCGCTTTCAACCATGTCAAGTTTTGACGAATGATACATCAGTACTTCTCTGTCACCCCCCTTTTTCTGGAAGAGTACAGCATTGAGTAGGCTGTGTCTTTCAGAAACATCAAGGTGGAACGGTAGGGAGTAGTCCGGGGACATGAGTGCGGCCGCATGTGCCAGTGCTTGCTTCAAGCGGGTAAAGGCTGTTTCACCCTCTGACGTCCATGTGAGGTTGGCAGTAAGATTTCTGGTGCCCACTTCCTTCAACATCTCTCTGAGAATGGTGGTGTGGTCGATGTAGTCTGGGATATGGGCTCGTGAGTAGCCGGTTAAGCCCAGGAATGAGAGAAGAGTGGCCACAGTGAGCGGTTGGGGATGTTGCAAGATGGAGGTCCTGTGCGTGTTTGACAGGCCTAGCCCGTCTGAGGAAACATTGCGACCCAAAAACAGCACTTGGCGTCTGGTGAACTGCACCTTTGAACGTTTGACCCTGTAGCCCTTTTCCGCCAACAGAGTGAGGAGTCGGACAGAGGAATCAAGGCAGAGGGCTGCTGACGTCGCCGCCAGAAGCAGATCATCCACATATTGAATCAGAACTACCCCTCCTGGGAGGGAGAGGTCAGTGAGATGAAGGCGTAAGTGGTGGTTGAATAGTCCTGGGGAGCACCTGTACCCCTGCGGTAGGGAGGCATACGTATACTGCTGGTCATTAAATGTGAAGGCAAAGATGGGCGGAGAATCTTTGTGCAATGGGATGCTGAAGAAAGTGTTGGCCAGGTCCACAACTGTGAAGTGGGTGTGTGCAGGGCTCAAGTTGCTGAGGGAGAGATGGGGATCTGGAACCGGGTGACCTGTTGGGACTGTGATTTTGTTTACGGGGCGGAAATCCTGGACCATCCTCCATCCTTGTCCTCCTGCCTTTGGAACCGGAAGGATGGGAGTGTTGAACTCTGATGAGGTGGGGTAGATGACTCCTGCTTGGAGCAGGCCTTCAATAGTCGGCCAAATGCCCTCCAGTTGTTCTGGTTTCAGACGATATTGGGGTCTGTACACTGGAAGCTGTTGTGGGTCTTTGAATGTGACCTTGATGGGTTCCGTAGTCAGGCGGCCAACGTCATAGGCCCCTGAGGTCCACAACTTGCCCGGGACCTGAGCCAGACACGCAGTTGTAGCTGGATGATCTGAACACGATTTGCCATGGTGACGAGGCAAAGGGAGGTGCTCCGGTAGAGTGTGCTCTACAGTGTCAGGGGCTGTCCATCTCCACATGGTCTCCTCCTTGGCTTTGAGCAGACCTTCAGTAGTGGTTGGTTCCCAAGTGAGAGTAAGTGCTCTCTTGATCATAGGGCCCAGACTTCTGGCCTCGTGGCCAAACCCAACAGCCAAAGTGACATGGGGTGATGAGTCCTCATCTAGCTGGCACCATGGGCGCAGGAAGGGAGATAGAATGACTCGCGATGCTACTCCTTCTTGGCCACAAAAGATGTGTAGACACTGAATTGTGGGTCTTAGGTGAGACATGTTTTCATCCCAGTCCTCTGTGTAGGGGTCGTCGGGGTCTGGTGTGACATTTAGAGTGCAATGGACGTGGTCCAGGGGAGTTTTGTACGGGAAAAGCTGAGTGATTTTTGGTTTGAGAATGTTGAACCAATATTGAATGGCAGGGGTTTGGGCGCCAGTTTGAAGACAGCGTAGCCAGAAAACCTCTTCATCCTTGGAGGACATTGTCGCCTTAACGGGAGTAAGAGAGAGAATGCGCACTGGCATGGACAACGTAGTAGCTGGTGGGTTGGACGAGACATGGACACCGTCTTGGTTCATCCAGATGGTCAGATTGAGGCGAGTCATCAGGTCACGTCCCAGCAGGTTGACAGGGCAGTTTGGAGCAGAGAGAAAGCGGTGCGTGAGGGTTGCATCGTGAAAGGTGATGGGGAGAGGGGTGGTGTAAAATTGTCGAACTGGAGTGCCAGAGACTCCCACCACTGACACAAACCGGTCCGACAACGGCTGCGTTGTCATCACACTCGAATAGGTGGCTCCAGTGTCGACGAGGGAGATGTGATCCTGTCCATTTACTGAGCACCTGATTAAGGGTTCGCTGGTGAGGCCGAAGTGTAGAGTGTGAGACGCCAGTGGTTGAGGGGCGTGTCAATAGGGAGGACTGTTGTAACCTCCAGTCCATTGTTGTTGGCTGTTGGCCTGGGTGGCATGGTCCCCTCCTTGGGGCCCCCTTCCCTCGTCCCAAGGAGCCCGATGGCCCCCTTGTTGTGGTCCTTGTCTGTCATAGCCCCGTCCGCCTCCTCCTCTGGAGTATTGTCCCCTTCCTCTCTGTGTTTGCTGCGGTGCTGACTGGCAGTCTCTTGAGTAGTGACCTGGTCTCCCACAGTTGTAGCAGAAATAGGACGCTCCTCTGCCTCCAGTCACTCCTCTACCTCTGGCTCCTCCTCTTCCACCCTATTGGCCCTGTGGGACCCATGGGCGTGACTGTTCACCGCCTGCTAACATCATAGCCATCATAACCTTCAGTGGGACAGAGGGAGTAGGTGCCGTTGGAGGTGGAGCCGGTGCCTGTTGGACTACTAGCTGTTGTTGCTGTTTAGCCTTTCTTGGTTGCCTCAGCCGAGTCTTGTTCTTTGAGTTGTTTCTTGAGTAGGGCCTTCTGCAAGGCCTTAATTTCTGTGTCGCTACCAGCCTCAGTTTGAATGTGCTTAGAGAGGTAATGTCGGAGCTGGGCATTCCACATTTCCTGTGGCATTGCTTCAAGGGCAACCACTGCGTCCATGCACTGGCGAGGTCCATCAGGGAGGCCTCGTTTTACCATTGCGCGCCATAGTGCCACTGTGGTAACGCTTCCATCATGTGGCTCTCTGAAGGCCTGGCGCCACACCCGTTCTGCTCTGGCCAGGTACAGGGGCGGGGACTCTCCCGGGGCCCAGATGAATGCTGCTACTGCGCCTTGGTTCACTGGAGTGGGGAACTTATTTCTGAGTTCCTGCCACAACGCTGTACGATGTCGAGCAAAGGGGTCGGCATCTGGTGCCACACAAGCGCCTGCCAAGTGTAGGAGGGCAGCACACTGGGGTGGGTCCAGACAGCGGGAGAGAAGGGCTCTCAGGTCGCCTACGGCCATCTGGTGGCCTGCAGTCAAAGATTCTGTGAGCTCAATCCACGGATCGGCTCCCGCATGGAGGGATGGGAGCTGATGTACCATGCAGGTCATGTCTGCAAACCCAAAAGGCACAAATTGGACACGCTGTGGCTGCGCGGGAGTGGGGGCTGGTCTCAGGGGATATGCACCGAAATCACTCTCTTCTGTTTCTCCTCCGTGGTGGGGGCCCCGGGACCGAAGGTGCATGTCATGCCGGGGGAGAGGGACTCCAGTCCCTGTCGTGAGGGGGGTGACTGCTCCGTGTAGAGTGCCCAACACCGAATATGTTGGCAGCTCCACCGGTCTTTCATGGTAGCTGGTCTCTCTGTTGTGGGCGATAACTGAGGCCAGAGTCTGTTGTAGTTCTTCAGCCCCTGCTCGCAGGACAGAGAGCTGCTCCAACGTAGTTGGTCCGCTTGAGTCCCTTGGTGATGGCTGTCTTCCGCCTGCAGGATCGTGGTACAGGTTGCTGGCCACATTGGTGTCTCCTGAGTTCATGTGGCGAGGTGTTCTGTCAACGACTTCCTCACGGAGTCGCTGAAAGCACTCCTGATCGAATTCCCTCTGCCGCCTGTCCTCTTCTTCCTCCTCGTTGTCCGGCTGGCCTCTCTCTGCTCGCTCAGGATCCTCTTCGTCTTCCCTAATGGGGACTCCTGTCATAGCCCTTTCCAATTTCTTCAACCTCTCCATCATGCCTCTTACTGCTCGCTCTGTTGAGGTGGAGCCCGTCTCGATGGTGCACCCTTTATCTAGTGCCATCTGGAATGCTCCTGTGAGCATGCCTCCCTTTACCGTTCTCACCGGTGCTTGTATAACCGGATTGTTGGAGGAGTATGGGGGAAGAACTGGAGGGAGTGCTGGATTCAGGCCAGTTGAGGGAGAAATTGGAGGGAGTGCTGGATACAGGCCAGTTGTGGGAGAAACTGGAGGGAGTGCTGGATACAGGCCAGTTGTGGGAGAAACTGGAGGGAGTGCTGGATACAGGCCAGTTGTGGGTGCGGGAGTGGCCGACGCCTGAGATAAGGCCAAAGATGCCTGCTCCGGTTCCTGTGCAGTCTTTTCCGGACATACCGGGGCTTGTGTGGTAGGGGTGATGTCGAGTGGCACATGGGGCCTGGTTTTTCCTTTTCCGGTCGGCATGTCCACCTGCATCCGATCCGTCATGGCCGTTCCTAATGCCATCATCGCCACTCGGTGTTCCTCTTCCCTGTCTTTGCGGGCTTGCTTCAGTGGGTTACCGAAGACAGATCGTTCGGTTTGATTGTTCTCTGCTGTCTGTGCTTGGGCCACTCGTTTTGTCAAATCCTGGGTAAAGAACCGGAGGTTGTTGACTGATGGAGGTAGTGGACTAGCCGCCTTCCACCATCCCTCCTCTGTCCATCGTTTCATGCAGTTGTCCCAATGGGCCTTGTCCCTTTTCCATGCTGCTTTGCCTCCTGTGTCGGTGACTGTTTTCTTCAGTTTTGCACGCAATACCCCTGAATAGCCACCAGATGGAGCCACAGCCCCAGCCATCAGTTTTGCACGCAGTACTCCTGAATCGCCACCAGATGGAGCCACAGCCCCAGCCATATTTCCTGCTGGCAGTACTCCTGAATAGCCACCAGATAGAGCCACAGCCCCAGCCATATTTCCTGCTGGCAGTACTCCTTATCTTTCCCTTCACACTCTCTGCTGTCTGTTCTTTTCTCCTTTCTCTCTACTTTTGGCGATTCCTGTCCAACACAACTCCCCAATAAATCTGAAGTATGGCTAACACTGCAATTATGACTGACATGTATATTAGCGCAAATCTGAGCCGCTCTATTTTGTCCTCAGCTTTCCTCAGGCTAGACTCTAGTGTTCGTGGTTCTGTGATGTGTGCAAGGCTTGTGTGTTATGCTTGGGCTTGACTCTAGTGTTCGTGGTTCTGTGATGTGTGCAAGGCTTGTGTCTTATGCTTGGGCTTGACTCTAGTGTTCGTGGTTCTGTGATGTGTGCAAGGCTTGTGTCCGATGCTTGTTCAGCGCTGTTTGATCAGTTTCCCGAGGTGAGCAGAATGGCTACGGACGGCAGCCGGAGTCCCGGCCTCTAGGGAAAACACCTTTCTTTCTCTTATCTGTTGGCAGAAGAAAAGTCCGTCACTCGATGAGTCTCCTCTCAGATCGTTAAAACCATCCCTCTGCTACCAAGTTTGTTGAGGAGAAAACTCGGATGTACAGACTGAGTTCGAGGCGTTTAGCTCAATTCAAGCAATAAGGTTTATTTGTAACAGAAGTATTATGCCCAGCAGTTAAACGTGCACGGGCCTAAGAATGTCCGCTCTGTAGGAGCAAGACGAGATAAGAAATAGCTAAAAAAAGGCGCTTAAACAGAGTGCGCATCATATTTAATAGGTTCTCCTTATGGGAGCCTATTGGTGGAATACAAAGTAGGGGGCGGCTCTGTTGTTAGCTGTCAGAGAGCCCCGTTGGAGCACTGAGCATCTCCGCCCACACCGGCTCACGTCCCGGACCCTCCTTCTCTGCATCATCAGTGTGCATGCATGTTGTGGAACACATATTGTGCCGATAGGATGTGATTCTAAGCGACTGCCGGAGTCTCTGCTAGACTAGATAAGCGAGGACTGCCCTTGTTATGGCGGTTTAAGCAAGCGTCTCCTTCCAGGGTCACAGTATCTGTTTCCATCGTGCGAGCAGGCGCCGGAATGCCCTGCTCGGAGTATTTGACCTAATTACCCCACTTATACCCTTATTGTGACCCCACAATTCTGCGATATAAGCATACAAGTACAGCGCATATTATTTTACATAACAACAGTCATGTAATGCAGAGAATATGTTTTCTTTAAACAATTGCACATGTAAACAAATACAAATTGTCACAAATGGCACAATACAATGAATTATATTCACATTTAGTATAAAACATGCTACCTGCATCTCCTGAGTTAAAGGGAAAATACACCTAAATTGTGCGTAAAGTGTCTTTATTCTTTGATTTGAGGGTTGCTGGAAGTTAATAATACCTGACTGTCGGTCAATTAAGATATTTTACAAAGCAAAAACTCTGAACTGAATTTGTATCTTCAAATGGCACATTTTTGAAATGTTTAAGGTGCTATAAAAATGTTTTTCTCAATAATTCCAGACAATGACTGATATATATGTGTTGATGACATCGTTCACTCCACCCATACTGAAAATTAGACATTTTTACTGTCCTAATTAGGAGATATTTCAAAGTAAATGTCATACATTTGAATCGAGAAAATATCTAATAAATGAATATTTGAAGTGTAATAAAAAGTATTAGTGAGTAACCCTCAAATCAAAGAATAAAGACACTTTACGCACAATTTAGGTGTATTTTCCCTTTAACTCAGGGTGCAGGTAGCATGTTTTATACTTAATGTGAATATAATTCATTTCATCTTATTTCCATTATGCAATATGTATACTTTGTTGGCATCTTATTCTGAAAACCGGATGTTCGTCTGTAGAAAACCGGAAGTTGTCTCACGTTAATCCTTCCGCTAACTTTGCAAAGTCCTTGTTTCAAAACAAGTTATAAAACAGTTTACTTATAAGAATATAAAATACTTATGAGAATACAATATTTCCATTACCCAACAGCAAGATACATTTGAGCACGTATGTTAAACACAAAGGGTGAAGATGTACTGAGCTCAGAGCAAAAGTATACAAGCGCTTAGGCATTTACACAGTATATTAAGTAGAAATATATACTAAGTAGAAATGTACCATTGCAGTCAGTGGCGGCTGGTGGAAAATTTTCTAGGTAGGGCCATCCTATCAATTTCAGCAAACATCCCAGTATGATTTCATGCAAAAAAAATTTTGCATCAAACACGCATTATTACTTGGCAGTTAAATATTTAACATTTATTCCAACATGAAAAAAAGCAGTAAATAACACTTATATAATATAATACAATGTAATATAACATGTTTATTTATTGAGATGCCCCTATGGACCTTGTTATAGGAGGTAAAGATCAGGAGAAGTAAACATGAAGTGTAATTATGAATACTGATGTTAAATTAAGCTATGATGAGTTTTCACTGTTAATTTAGGGGGGAAAAAGTGGCCCGTGAGTTACTGTCAGACGGGCCCACTCAATACACGGCGCGCTGCCCACTCAATACACGGCATGTATTTCGCCGGTCTTTCGCACCTCCGCCGGCGTCGCCCCGACAGACGCCCGGCACGACCGCACGGCGCAGACCGCGGTTATGGAGAAAAGTTTTTAAAAGCACCGTAGTGTCCAGCAGTGCTGTGGCGTCCTCGGATCGCGAGGAGTAGTATAATGTCAGTTTATACTGTTGATACAGTTTTCACTGATTATTGACTTTCGGTATTAGAGTAAATTGAACGTGTTCTGTGAAGCATATAATATAGTCCCGTCGGCCTACCGGGGATTCCCCCGGTATCCCCGATGGCCAGTCCGCCCCTGCCTGTGGATACGTATGGTATGTCGAAGTAATCAGCGTACTTTTCGGAAGAAAAGAAGTTGATTGACTGACTTGTACGAAGTAGTGAAGCTTCGCATGTAGTCTGCTGTCTGATTGTGAGGTCAGGCTGATCTGATATCAGCTCTTTGGCTGCAGAATCTCCGTCAAACTTCTCCTCTCAAACGGGTCTTGGAGGAGGAGAGCTCGCGCTGACGCGGGCGCCTGTCGAGACTTCTCCTGATGAGAACGCGCAGCTCGGGGGCCCTGATCGTTCTGGCCCACAGCTGAATCTATTTGAGGGCGCTGATTGGCTAAATTGTATGTCACTCATTTATATCTTGAATCAGCAATTGGCTAAACGGCTTCATAGACCCGTCTCTTTTGGGCCAAAACGATCAGGCCCCCTTAGCTGCGCGTTCTCAGACGTGTCGTGCACACAGGCAGAGAGCACGAGCAGACGAGCACACAGGGGGAGAGGACGAGCAGGAAAAGCATATATTTTGCGCAGATATCATATTGTACACACATTACTGGGTACATTCCATAGTTATAAAACACAAATATTGACAATTTGTATAATTTATGATTATTATAATTCTTTTTTTTTTTTTTTTATGGTGGGGCCATGCCCCATGGCCCTCTATTGACCAGCCGCCACTGATTGCAGTAGCAAAACCGGTCTTCTCATCACTATAAGGAGGGCCCCCAAAGTAAATCTTATTTAGGGCCCCATGCTGTCTAGACTGTAGTAAGCAGTATGCAGCGCATACAGATTGAGTATGTACACAGCTTGTAATCTATAACGCAGGCAGTGCATAAAGTTGAGGAACTCTGGTAGCACAATCTAATCTGACTAAGAGAGTTTGTTTTGGCTCTGGTCCAGTTGAAGTTCAGCCAATGATTGTGCAATTCCTGTTATTCTCAGTAGGCCTATGGCTCCATTAGACATGTTTTCGAGTCTCAACAGACCTCTTTGGCCTTCTGCCCCAGATCGAGTGTAGGAGGGGTTTGAAGTCTGTCAAATTTTTGGCAGACTTTTGGTTAGTTTCCCACTGATCCAGTGTGTGCTGAACTGTAAAGACTTCATTGGTTTTTTGATATCTTTAACACCGAGAACTTGCATTGCTGCAGCAATGACGACCTTTGATGACCTGCTGGAGGAGGCCGGCACCTTCGGACGCTGTCAGCGGCGCATCTTTGCCCTGCTCTGTCTGATGTCAGTGCCTTTCGCAGGCGTGAGCGTCGGCACCGTCTTCCAGGGTTTCACCCCGGATCACTGGTGTCGGGACCCCGCGGTGGTGGAGAGGAGGCAGGCGTGCGGCTGGAGCCTGGCGGAGAGTCGCAGGCTGACGGTGCCTCCGGTCAACAGCTCCGGGGTGCCGCAGCAGAGCAGCTGTGAGCAGTACGAGGTGGACTGGAACGCCACAGCGCTCGCCTGCGATACACAGGAACTGGACCTCAGTGAGGTCCCAGTTACCGGGTGCAAGGTGAGACCTCTGAGATTGATCTAAGTCTGTAGAGGTATTTGGCTCTGCAGCAGCAATCATATAAAGCTTGCATGTGATTTAGTGGATGGTTTGGAGATGACATCTCAAAAACTAAATATATTAAAATGAGTAGCCTATTATTAGTTAAATGGTGAGCATGATCACAGCTCCCTGATTTAATTTAAGGGATTCATTGGAAACGGTGAGGGGAATAGTTTGACATTTTGGAAAAAACAAATTTGCTTTCTGGTTGAGAGTTAAGATCAAAATCCCTCTCATGTCTGGAAACATCTAGCCCGGCTCTGTCCAAAGGTAAAAAAAGGCAGTTGACCCCCAGGTTGTTGTTTTTTAAATGAACCCACAGGCAGTGGTGTATAGTAACGAAGTAGAAATACTTCGTTACTGTACTTAAGTAGTTTTTTTGGATATCTGTACTTTACTTTACTACTTATATTTCTGTTGACTTTTACTTTTACTTCACTACATTTTGCAAAGAAAACTGATACTTTTACTCCGATACATTTCCCCTGAAACCTTCGTTACTCGCTACAAAATCAAATCTATCTTTAGAAACAAAATGAATAATGAGACCAGCGTCGGGGACTGTGGTGGAACACAGACTGCACTGCAAGCAGGTTTGGTGAATCAGTGGTCCTAGCTTGCAAGTTAAATCATTGGTTAATCACGTTAATGCACAATTGCAAACAAGTGCTCTCAAAGCCGCGGTGTTTTGATTCCCAGTGATGCCCAGGATGCTACATGCTATAAGCTAGCAGGCGAATACCTGAGTAGAATTCCACTCTACGATGACTGATTTCATGATGGAAGCAGAAATGGAAGCACCTGCTACTCGCGCAACAAACGACGGTGGTGACGAAGACCAACACCAGTGGATCGCTTGCGAGTTAGTGAGCTGAGGAAGTGTTGACAGTTGTGCAGCACTAGTTGGCTAACGTTAGCTATAGCTAGCCACCACACCATATGATTGACAGGAGCCGCGAGAGCGCAGCATTAGCGTTAGCATTAGGGGAATCCTTCCCAGCTGTGTGCAAGCTGTCTGTGACGCTGAACACACCTCTACCTGCCTCAGCGGCCTGTGAAAGGCTATTTAGCATCGCAGGACTAGTCTTCAGCTCAAGAAGAGCGAGACTGAATTCTCACAATTTTGAAAACCAACTTTTTTTGAAGATGAACAGGACATTTTTCAGTTTCAAGTAATGACTGTGTTGCTGCTTTAGTATTGATCATGTTTTGATATTTGAGTCATGTTGTGGATGATCAGATGGCGTTATGATGGTAGCAGTCGCCCAATTGCAGATTCGGCTTGAGCAAAACCTTTGTCTATTGTGTTCAAATCAGGCCCATAGGAGTTTACAAGGCAGGTGTCCTTTCTCTAAACACTGACCTGATGCATCAAGTGGATATGTTTTGCTGAACATAATATTATGCATTTGCCCTCTACGTCCTCTAGTCGGAATGAGCATACTTATAAACGCACTGTTACAACTCCTTCATAGTGTCATATTGCTTTTCGGAGAATTATGATGATACGTTCATAGTAGATGCAAAAGTATACTTATGTACAGTATACACAAGTATATTATGTTGAACATTGTTGCTCCTGGATGGATCACAGCCAACCCAATTATTTTCAACACAGCTCCATGTCCTTGGTCATGGTGGCCACAGCACTTAAAAGAATAAACTTCATAATTCTCAAAATTCTGACCCTTTGCTTTTTTATTAACAGCATTTACTTGTACTTTTACTTTCAATACTTAAGTACATTTAATATCAGGAAACTACTTTTGATACTTAAGTCCAATAAATATCAGATACTTTAAGACTTTTACTCAAGTAGTATTCTAATAGGTGACTTTTTACTTTTACTGGAGTAGTTTTCCAATAAGGTATCTTTACTTTTACTCAAGTATGGCTTTTGAGTACTTCATACACCACTGTGTAGTGTACACGCTGTAGTTTGACCACACCAGGTTGAATATGTACAAAGACAGAAATGTGCCTATATACACAGGGCTATGTTTGCCAGACTATTTATTGGCTGTGAGCAGTTTTTCTCCACAGACTGAACAAACCGTGAGATTAGCAGGTGCTAATAGGAGGAGTTTGTAATCATATGTTGGGATCAATAGGGGGCGTGTTTGAGTTATCAGCTTTTAAGAAACTGAATTCTTGACATCAATAGAATTATTAATGTGAATAACAATTATTAATTATTATTAATAATAACGGGGCACCACCCTGCGAACAGGGACCGATAACCAAACGATAAACTAAGTCTCATAATTAGTAGTCACTCATCAGTGACAGTGAAGGTTTGAATCCGTACACGGGCTACTACATACAGATCATCACATACATATGCACCATTAATCACAGACGACTGCTCTTTAAAGTATAATAGAGTTTATTAAATTAGAATAATAAAAGATCAGATCAATTAATATCACAATCAACAAACGCCATCATACTATTTTATGTACCTAATATCTAAAGAAATGAATGAAATGGGGAGGAGGGTGTGTATATAAGTATGTGTGTATGTGTATGTGTGTGTGTGTGTCTGTGTATAAAAGGAAGGGGGGTGGCTCTTAACACTGACAGTCGAGAAACTACAAAGATGGCCGCTGGCCAACTAGCAAAAGGGGGGTTTGAGACTGTGGGTTAAAAGGGGAAGGACTTAAGGTCTTACCGCTGAACACCACCAGATGGCGTAGTCGAGGGACTTAGACAAACTGGGGGATGGGCCTTAAGATGCTACTGTTGAACCACCACTAGATGGCCTAGTCGAGTGACTTGGACAAACTGGCGGAGGAAGGGGGGGTAGCTGTGTGTGAGCATGTGTGGCCACGTGCGTCAATAGGCAATAGGCAATCGATTGAACGGGGTTTCCCCCAGGGGTTAGACTATGTGCGTGCGTTTACGAGAGAGAGAGAGAGAGAGAGAGAGAGAGAGAGAGAGAGAGAGAGAGAGTGGGGGTCACCTCCTGCTGTGTTGGCAGGAGGGTGAGCCAAGAAAAGGTGGAGAGAAATCGTAAGTCAACATAAATCAAACTTCTGCTGCGATATCCTGAGGAGCATAAGTATGTTATTCTATCATGCATAAGCATACCGTTGTCGTCTTGAACTGTCGGCAGCTTACGCAGTGATGAACACGGCCCTCCGCTCACTCACAGAGTCGAGTTAATGAAGAGAGAAATATCACACAAAGTCGAATACAAATGAATGAAAATAATCCCAAAGAAAAACAGTCAATGCAGTTAATACACAATACAAACGGAGCTTCTCTGGTCCGTGATGTTTGTGTATTTACCTCCGTATACTGCGACGGTGTCTTTAACGCGAACAGAATACGGGCAATGCACAGTGGAGCGGAGCTGGGGTCCGCTGGGTGTTGCGCAATACCTTGATATTACGCAATAGTAACGAAACACACAAAAACACGGGAATATCAACATATACATGAATTAACTTGAATGAACCTTCAGTTAATTTAAGCTAAGCTAGCCCAGATGCACAATGAACTTACTGGTAGACGCTTCTTTGCGGCGGGGAGAGTGTCCGCTGCGAATTGTGACTCCTTTGTCCCGGGGGAAAAAGTGGGGCTGCTTGCCGGTCAGCGCGGCTGTTTAAGCGGCGACTGTTTCGGTCCGTTGACGCGGCTCGTTCTGGAGCGGGCGCAGGACGTGATCAATCCTCGCTGCAGAGAGGATTGATTTAACATCGGATTGAGACGCCGTGGTACGTACGTCTCATCGGAAATCGTCGGGAAGGAGCGAGTTTTCAGCTGCTGCTTTGCCGGAATGTGCACAAAAAGAAAACACGGGGAGGAATCGTGGAAGAAATTCGTCCCGGTGGAGTGAGAGGGCCTTGACTCAAAAAGAAAAACACGGCTACTTCGGCCAGCGAAGATAGCATAAGACCTGTCAGGGTTTGGTGAGGGTTCGAGGCTTTCTTCGACAGCGCGATGCTGGCGGGGGGGAGAAAGCTGATGCGTCTCCCTGCGTCCCAGGGACGGATGTCCAGGGTGAAGAACGTTTGGATGCTCCCTTGCTCGACGGAGGTCAAAGGGAAAAAGCGTGGAGGTGTGAATTGCAGGCACTTTTGTTGGGCACTGGTTTAACCGCAGGGGTCCTGGTGCTGTCTTGGCTCTCGGCCAATGAGGTTGCAGCGGTGCTCTCAGGTGACTTCAGGAACCATAGTTTTTGGGGGGGGGGGGAAATTCACACCCTAATGTGAAAGTCCTTCAGAGGGGGTTTGGTGCTCATCAAACCACAATCAGGATGAAACCTTTGCTTGCAAAAGGGAAGGCCTGATTCTCTTTGTTCCCAGCACATGTTGAAGCCATGCTCAGACCCCAACACATAGGACAGAGACAGTTTCCAGTCTCAGCTTCATATTCACCGTACAGTGAAGAGGCCTGGGGTTTCTCGTTTCTTTAAAAGTTATGTCTACTCCTTTGTCTCTGAAATAATGTTTCAGTTTATGTATTGTTTTTATGTTTTAAAGAATGGCTGGGAGTATCAGTATGAACGCTGGCAGTCCTTTGTCACAGAGGTGAGAGGAGAAATTGAATGCATTTCTGTTGCAAATTTGTGTTGATTACAATCACCAAAAAAACCCCACTAAACATATCACAATGAATAATAAAATGACGCACATCATGTTGGTGAAATTTCAGTTTGGCAATCCTGTGCAAAGTAAATCCTTTCATATTTCATTGTACAGACACAAAGACATCTTGTATAAAGACATGTAACCGTCTTCCTTTTGGTCCCAGTTTAACCTGGTGTGTTCAGATGGATGGTGGGTGGACATGTACCAGTCTACTCTCAATTTGGGCTTCCTTATTGGCAGCTTTGCTTTTGGTTTCTTTGCTGACAGGTAAGGCATTGAATTATTTTCACAAGCACCTGTAGTCTCACATATTGGCCACAATTACACGTCCATCAGTAGTAACGCAGTTGTATTTGGCAGAGAGCTGACAGTCAGGTTGGTCTAGATTTACATGGCAACATCTATTACCGGTAGTTCATTTTTTTTGTTTTTACCCTATTCTGTTCATTCAAGTGTCTCTTATTTTGAAAGGAATCCTGGCCTCATCTCTTTCTTTTTGCAGGTTTGGGAGGAAGATCAGTTTCCTGGTGTCCAACTCACTGAACGCGATCGCAGGGATTGGTCTGGCTTTGACTCCGAACTACGTCTCCATCCTGGTGTTGAGAGGCATCTTTGGCTTCGGAGCCAAAGCAGGATGGATGTCCGCATATGTGCTGCGTAATGATGACTTTCTATGTTTCCTCAAACTGAAGTTAACAAACACTCCAAGTCTCTGAGAGGACCCTGGCTCTCAAAATGATGCCAAACGGCTGTATTTGGATGTATTGAATAATATGAGTGATAAAAAAAGAAATATATAGTTATATAGTATATAAAAGTACAATGTAAGAGCTGCAAAAGCTGGTTCCAAAATGACGACCTCGCGTGACCTCTCTGTACTAAAGCCTGTATAACCTTTCTTATTCTTCACTTTATCCAAGCCAAACTTTTTTTGTGGGACTACTGATAGGTTGTGCTATGATTTGGGAGAGGTTTTTGGCTCTCAGCTGCATTATTTCAAAAACATAATATCAATAAAAGTGCTTTGTTTTACAGGCGAACCTGAATATTTTCAATTTCAGCTGTGTAATGTCTTCATGTACTATATTAACCAGCAGGATATACACAATATTTACCCATCTGAACAATTCTCACAAGTGTTATCTGCATTATAGCATCAACAATTATTAAAATAGACCTTGTAGGTACAGAATTGCAGTCTCTTTAGTATGGGTATGCCATTTTCGAGCAGAGGCCTAAAAATAGGGATAGAGTTTATTAATAGTCTTTGAGAGAGATCTGTAAATCATTCATTTCTCTATGCAGGTTTAGTTTCGGTGAAATTAGTTCAGTTTTAACATGTTTCCTGTCTTCTTGTCAGTCACAGAGATAGTTGGAGTGGAGTACAGACGGACGGTGGGCATTTTGTACCAGATGTCCTACAGTGTCGGCATTCTCCTCCTCCCTCTGCTGGCCTACTTCATCACTGACTGGCGTTGGCTGCAGCTCGTCATCTCCGTCCCCTACATCCTCTTCCTGTCCTACTACTGGTGAGAAAGCTCACATTCATTCCAGAATCAAATATAGTCCTGGCGGTAGATTTGGTTGCCGTCATAGTCCTGTCCCTCACGCTCTTTAATGACTGTATTCATGCACTTTGTCAAAATAAAGCCGTAAAGTAAGAGCACATGCTTACGTTTTTTTTTGGTTCTCACTAAATCTCCTCAAATTTATTACAATGAACAAATCACCTTGTCATTATTTGTTCTTCACGAGCGCTCCAACCTTGGATTTGCTGCCGGTAATCATGTGAGAGATGTTCTTTGTTATCCCACACCTGCTCCTAAAAAAAGATTTCAATGTTGAACATGTCGTCCAATGTCAGAGATTTTTTGAGCTGTCGCACAGTGTCCCCGGTGTGAAGAAACGCATTAGACTGAGAAAGAGACCACGCTCAGATCGTCCATTACAAGCAGGAGTGTTGTTGAACAGTTTCTGAGATTTCTGTATCCGTCAAATGTTTTGTGTCTCAGGTTTATCCCAGAGTCTCCGAGGTGGCTCATCTCTCAGAACAAGTCTTTCAGAGCTCTGGAGATCACTAAAGCTATGGCTAAGGAGAACAAGAGGAAACTCAACAACACTGTGGTAGATACATCTCAATTCTCAAGAAAGGAAACACAAATACTTGTACAGATACTTAGTTAGAATGTACTAATTTAGTGTCACAACTGGATCATGATTACTTGTTTCAGACTCTGACTGATGAGGAGGGTGACTTGCCCTCTGCCTCTCTGTTGGACCTGGTCAGAACTCCAAACATGAGAAAACACACTTTCATCCTCATGTTCAACTGGTGAGACTCATCTGAAATCACAGGTTTGTTTGACCAAAAGAATGTAGCCGACATTGAATCTTCTGGTTCCTCTTTCAGGTTCACCACCGCTATGGTTTATCAAGGCCTCATCATGCGGGTGGGGATAGCAGGAGGAAACGTCTACATCAACTTCTTCATCTCTGGCCTGGTGGAGTTCCCTGCTGCCTTCCTCATCCTCTTCACCATCGAACGTATCGGCAGGCGCATTCCCTTCGCCTCCGCCAACATCGTAGCAGGAGCTGCCTGCTTTATCACCGCCTTAATCCCTGACAGTGAGAATTACCCTTTGTCAGTGGAAATAACCACAAGACCTGCATCATTATAAATCTAATAAAAGTCAGCACAGATGTTCTATCTAGAAAACAAAAAAAAAGGTTGAGTTTCAACTTTCTAAATATGCACACGATCCTGTAAATGCTCTTTTGTCTCCGTGCCTCAGACATGTTCTGGTTCAAGACGGTGGTGGCCTGCATCGGTCGGCTGGGGATCACCATAGCCTTTGAGATGGTGGTGTTTGTTAATGCCGAGCTCTACCCGACATACATCAGGTGAGGTCAGACTGACACACTCCACATTCACGACACAGCAGCTCTGGTATCAACACGTTCTCACTCCCAACTCGTCGTCTAGTGTCAACAAAACTACTTGGTTAGGCTGAGGAAAGGATTGTGGTTGGGGTTAAAATAAGTAAGCTTGTTACATAACTGGCGTGACTAAAGAACGGAAGTTACGTAATACACAATTTCGGTACAATAAGTAAACATGGACTTGGTGTCACATGGGACACTAACAAGGGTCTCCTGGGTGAAAGTTCTGTGTTTGTTTGACCTGTCTGACCCCACATCCCTACGCAGGCTTTCTCACTTTTTACACTATCTCAGTTGCTCTGAGATTCTAGTAATGACGCATGTGGGTTTACAGTGGAGTTAGTTGAAAGCCCGGAGCATCAAATACAGTAACTAAAGGGTGCGTCGCTATCGGACTCCGAGGGACACCGACCAAGCGGCGGTATTTGGCGAGTTGCGAGTGAGAACGGGTTGCTGGAATTTACAGTGTCATTGCTAAATGTTGGTTAATTGGATTAACAAAACACAGGAACCTGGGCATGTCAGTTTGTTCCAGTCTGTGTGATGTCGGAGGCATCGTAGCTCCCTTCCTGCTCTACCGACTGGCGGTCATCTGGCTGGAGCTGCCGCTCATCATCTTCGGTAGGTTGTGACACCGCCACAAACGTGAGCGGAGGGGGATACATATATTTGTATACTTTTCTCTTTCATCTTGCAGATCGTAACGTTGCCATGAAAAAAGAAAAAGCGAAATAAACAATTTATTTGGAGCCTCCTTTGTGCCCTACAGTTCTAGGGTTTCTGACATTATTAATTACTCGTTATTTATTGTGGCCTTGAACATTTTAACACTGCTGTGCACTGGTGGCCCAAGGAATCCCGTCATCAGACTAATGCCGACTCTGATCGTATAAATTTTCATTTACACAGGGGTGGTCGCGTTGATAGCTGGGGGTTTGGTGTTGCTCCTGCCTGAAACCAGAGGAGTTCCTCTCCCTGAGACCATTGATGATGTTGAGTTTCCTAACAGGTGAGAAATCTATCCCAACACTCCCAAAACGTTTCATCACTCGACACAACACAGCGAGAGTGTTAGATTATTAAGTGTGTGATGTTATTGGACCAACAAGTGTCTTGTTAGGTCGTGACTTAAATAGCAATACATGATATTAGCTGATTAGCTGAACGAATACTGTGGTACTTTAAAACTGCAAGTACATTTTCTTTATTTACTTTACACCACTGACAAACTTGTTTTTTTATAGTTGTCATTTAATGAAGTAACTGATGCTTAATTTTAGAGTAAACTTGCAAAGGGCTTACATGTCAATGAATTAAATGTACCAATAAGTGTAAGAACAATTATCTGAATATAATAAAATCTTAATGAGTGATTCACCGGAATCAAATTTGACAGGTAGGAATTAATGCAACGTTAGTGTTTTCTATTTACTGTTAATTATTAATTATATGTGTGTTTTTGTTCCCAGGAAAAAAGAGGATGTGGTGGAGGACCAACAAATGGAGAAACCTTTAAAAACAGACCTGAGAAACAACAAGGAAGCAACAACTGTATGACTGACTGAGTGCACGTAGATGTGTGTGTGTGTGTGTGTGGATTTATTCACTGTGATACAACAAAGGTTTTTTTTTTCCAAACATTTTCTTTAAATCATGACTTCTCAATTTTCTTTTGCATTCACTTTTATTGTTCAACTCTTACAGAAAACAAAGCGGGAACATTGATCTGCTTATTATGTTTCCACCACAAAAACACCTGTTAATATCAGATACTACCAGACTAACTGAAGTCGTCGTGCTGGGGCAGAACAGTTCCCGCACGTTAAAGTATCTTCAAAAAGCACAACGAACCGTCGCTTTCTGACTGTTTCTCATTAATTGGCTTTGATGGTTCTGTCGATCCACTCGACAAACTTGGAGACTCGGGCGTAGACGCCGGGCTTCATGGCATTGGCGCAGCCCAGACCCCATGATGTCACACCCTGCAGGACGTACCTGTTCTGGGAGTTGCACACCAGAGGGCCACCGCTGTCACCCTGCAGGGAGAACAAATGTCATGGTTCTCAGTTCAACTGCTGCCAGAACATTTATTGATCTACAAGTGACACCGATATGGAAAATGCATATCCACCAACCGATCGAGATATTTACAAATAATCCAAGATATATTTCTAAAAGACGCCATCTTTCTTAGTTTAGCTGCCAACTCTGCCAGTAGAGACTTCCCTCTGGTGGCGCGTGCTGTGCGCTACATCACGTCTGTATTTATGAGGTTTTGGAAAATCATACCGCGGTATATACGGTAATACCACCCAAACCTACGATACAGTTTTTCTAGAAATCTTCCCCAGTATCCATAATTTAGTTTGTGGGTTTCGTACCTGGCAGCTGTCTGTTCCTCCCTCGATGTTACCGGCACACATCTCGTGGTCTTTGACTCTGCCATTCAGGTACGACGGACGATTGCAGATCTTGTTCTCGATCACAGGGAATCCAGTTTCCTTCAGGACGCCATCACCCCCCGTGCCTGCAACACACCGCCACACATTTATTCAGGTTCAGAATATCTAGTGCGTCTCTTCATTCAACTAGAACTAATGCATTGTGGTCGTATGCCTCCGCCCACCAGTCAAGTTGCAGTTTACAAAAAAAGCGTGTTTTGAGAGGTCACAGTGACCTTTGACCTTCTCTTCAGTCTTTCTTTGCAAGTGGAAGTTTGTGCCAAATTGGAAGAATATTGCACAAGGCGTTCCCGAGGCATAAAAAGCAACACAAGATAAAATATGTTAACTTTGGCTTGTATATGAACAACAACCCTACTCTCGAACTAGTCCTCTCAATGACATAGTAGTACAAGAGCGCGCGCACACACACACACACACACACACACACACACACACACACACACACGACGTACTGTTACGTACCTTGAGTTTCACCCCATCCGGTAACATAACACTCATTTCCACTGGGAACAATGTAGTCCTTCTCTGGCAGACAAGCTGGCAGGACTTTGTCATTTATTAGTGCCGGGCTGAAAGCACAAATGAAGTACTCAGATCTTCTACTTAAAAATAGCAATACCACAGTGTAGAAGTACTCTGTGACAAGTACAAGTAATGCATTCAACATGTTGTAGTTGAAGTATTAGCATCACGTTATCATGCAGTATAGCCCATTTTAGAATAATGTATATGATATTATTAGATGATAATATTGATGCAATAATATGTTCATCGCTTTATAGTTGCTGGTGGTAAAGGTTGGGGTTATTTTATTCATTTTAGGGGTGTTGTGATATACTGATATTGACGATAACTGTGATATTTAAATTAGGAAATATTGATATCATGTTAATAACACACAAGTGATAATATTGTGTGAATAATCCTGCACCTCTTAAATTATTTCATATGTACAGTTATGGTTACAGACTCTTCACTCTGATTTTTTGAGTGTAATATAAAAAAGAGACCAGACGCACAATAAACTAAACTAAAGATGAATTTGACTGATTATTATTATTCATTTTTTTCTGTCAAATTTGTTATAGAAATCGCGCCAATATCGTTTCTGTGAATTATTTTCTTGTGGAGTAAAAAGTACAATATTTGCCTCTAAACTGTAGTGGGTTAGAATAGAAGGAAAGTAACAAATGTAAACACTCAACATACCTCAAAACTGGTTACTTTCCACCACTGCGTAGCAATAGTGAGTAAAGGAAGGATGGTTGTACTAGCTGAACGAGTGTGACTGTAGGTTGATCAGACTCACCTCTCCAGCTTGAGCAGAGCGATGTCGGCTCCATTGGGTCCCAGTATCAGTTTGTTCAGGTTCTTCTCTTGTTTGGACGCCTCATTGGCTCTCTCTGTGTGGACACCCAGCAGCACCTTGTAGGCCGCAGGCCGTTTGGACCTACAGTACACAGCACATCTTTAAATACACCAACTAGTTGTTGGTCTTTAGATGTGTGTTTTAAAAAAAGAAAAATGCTTCTGACCTCTCCAGGCAATGTGCCGCAGTAAGGACCCACTGAGGGGCAATCAGAGTTCCTCCACAGAAATGTATCCCCGCGCTGGTAGAAAGAGACACACAGAAATGTATTTAAGTGGGACAAGAGAGATATAAGATGATCTTTTTTAATATGTGATTTCAATAGTTAGATCTTGTTTGTGTACTTTATTTATTCCAAGGCAGTAATGTGACGATGCACGTTTCTATCCTTTAACAGGCTGTTGGATCAACCTGCCTTTAAAGGAATAATTAGGATGTTACAAAGTGGGGTTGTATGAGACTTATGCATAGTCAGCGTACAGTGGACGAAAAATGTAATTTTACCTCACAGAATACCAGAGTTGCTAGTCAACCCTCGCCTCTATCGGTTAGTTTGTTTGTGTTCGTGTGTGACTTGTAATAAATACAAACTAACACCAATGTCACCTCATGCTAAACTATGTTAATACGGGGGTAAACCCACAAAGGAAAACAGACTCAAATGCACGACCCAGAGAGCAGGATCAGGTGCAGTCTTTACATATCAAACAGGTTCGGTAAACAGGAGATCCTTCAGGCAATAAGGTAAACAAAGCAGGCAAGGATGAGACGAAAAAACAAAGTCTAGAATATCAGGCAGAGATCAGAAAAACCAGGAAGACTAACACTGGGAATATTGCTGGACTCGGGGGACAAAGATGCACTGGCACTGGCACAGAGAGAGGGCATCGCACAGAATAAACACACAGGGGAGGTGAGGATGAGTATCCAATCTGGGGCGGAGTAGACAATCACAAAGGCGGGGAAAACACACAAGGGCAGGAAGTGAAATATCTGATACGAGAGGAGAGGTGAGTAACACAAAATAAAACAGGAAATAATGAAATGTCAAAATAAAAGGAAACACAACCCAAGGAACAGGACAAGACATGACAAACTATCCATTCAAGCTGCGTCAATTCACAAGTCTAGATTTGACTTGAACTGTTGAAGAAAAACCCATTCAGCAGAATTGTAACTGGGTTCACTGGGTTTGGTGATTTTGACACTAATAAAAGAGGGTCATGCTCTGTGAAATATGGGTTTTATTTTGCTAATTAAAATCAATTAAGATTTTCCAATATCTAAATACCAAAGTCCCATTTTTTAAATATTGGTTATTGTTAGCCCCAGCTTGCGCCTCCCATGTATTTGCACACATTCCGGTCACAATGTTTGAAAAACTCATTTTAAAAACATTTACCGCTGTTTTAAAAGTATTTCAAGAATCCTTAAAGACTCTTCAAACTATTTGAATGGAAAAAAAAATATTCTGCTGAATAAAAAAAATTGTTATTTATGTGACCACATGTGTGCCAATACATGGGGTCAAACTGGGGCTAGGTCACGTTTTGCATCTTCTTCTTCTTCAAAAAAAAAAGAAAGCCAGTTTCACATACACTTTTCTGATATATCGCAAATGTCGTACAACCCTTGGGATCATAATTATTATTATGTAGTAGTATTATTCTACTCACTTGGTCCGGAGGCTGATTTGCCAGGGCCACGAGTAAGCTTTAGACACGCAGCCTCCTACGATCCGACCAAAGCAGCGCTTTGGTTTGATGACCGGCGTCCCACATTTCAATCCAGCTGCAAAATAAAGTTCACGGTCAGGAATTCATACGTTTGAATTGGTATCATTTAAAAAGACTAAAAGTTAACAGCCATTGGAAAAAGGTATGACCTGAGGGTGGAGCCAGAAAAGCCACGATAAATCAAAACAGTTTATCCTCTTTACCGTTGCCATCTTAGCATGCAAGACACGCCTCTACATTTTCTAAGTTGAATCAGCTTTCATCAGTCTAACTTACACTTTTCCGAGCTCTGCTGAACTTAGACTCATGCTGTGCTGGGAGCGGAATAACTTCTGAACCAAGGCTGCATATTTAACATTTTCTGTTCATGTGTTCAGGTTCAGGTTATTTATGATCAACTGTGATCAAGTCTATAAAGTGTCAAAAGATACATTTGTAGAAATGTCTCAAGAACAAAGGTGATGTCATCTAATTGCTTAATTCTTCCCAAAACTGAAATAAATTATATATTGGTCATTACTCATCATCTATTCTAAAGTGTCACCTTCACAAGTTGTTATTTGAAATAGTTGATTGGTTCCAGACTTATGTCTTACTTAATGTCAATGAGAAGAGGACTAGAGTGGACCTGAGCTGGGCTGGTCGGACCAGGCAGCCGAGTGGGCAACACACGACTGTGGACAGCTAATCGGGTCCACTGGGGTTCAGGTCAGGACCGCATCCTTTTCTTGTTGATTGACAACCAAGGCAGTTTTGTTGTTTAACTTTTTTTTGCATTTTTAGAATGCTAACATTAACATGATGACAGGTATGAAGTACTTCTGATGCTGACAAGAATGAGGATAACAATATTTTGACCTTTTGGTGGCAATAAATGACAAATCAATGGGATTACAAAAGTCAGTAGGATTTATCCTCTGGAGACAATGAATGTTTGCACCAGTTTAATGGCATGATGGAGAGATTTTATATCTGGCCTGGGAACGCCTCAGGGTTCCCCAGGAAGAGCTGGAAAGCGTTGCTGGGGAGAGGGACATCTGGGATACCCTGCTAAGCCTGCTGCCCCCGCAACCCGGTCTCGGATAAGTGGAAGATAATGGATGGATGGACTATGGACACATTTCTACCGACAGACCAACCTACTGCCATCCTCACTATTAGCGTTCACATACCACAGTCGGGGATCTGGCAGTAGTCCCATTTCTTGTCCCTGTCAGTAGTGTAGCACCACGGCCCGTTCACATCGCCATCTGGGTTTCTGCATTTCTGTTTGTGTCGCACAAGGACAGAATCTTTTAACTAAAAACACTAATTATTACCCTCATTTATCATTTAAGCTAATAAGAGCAACAGTGCACTCCCTCATACAGGAATGCACACACTTACATTGCCCTCCAGACCCCTAGTGGGGTGACTTTGTGCGGTGAAGCTGGTGTGTTGGTGAGGGCTCTGAGCACTCCAGGCCTGGCAGGTCACACCCAGAACGGTGATGGAGGTTGGACCCCGGTATGCAGCGCCATTTCCAGTCTTACAGTCTAACACAGCAAAAGACAGAATGTGTGGACAAAAATAGGATAAAACGAGCTAAAAATCGGACAAATGCCCAGTTAAGAAGAATTTACCACTCTGTGGTGGGGTCTGGGTGGGGGTTGAAGGGCCCTGGGGATTCGGAGGGCTGAGTGTGGGGTTACGTCCCGAAGGATTAGTGGAGCATTTCTCCAAGTTGCAGTACTCCCAGCGGACACTGGGGTCCGTAGTGTAACACCAGGGAGCTCTGTCTCCGTCCGGATTCCTGCACAGATTCCTCCTGAGGTCTCTGTTGAAAGAGAAAACCTGGAACTTCAGGTCAGCAGTAACCAATGTCCTACTAGGTTTTATATTATACTTCTATATTTCTTCTATATTTAGCTTAATGGTGGTGATGTGAAGTCATGTGACCGTGGTGTTGACTGCTAACAATAACTTTCTCATTCTGCCGATTGCATTCTTTCTTCAAAAATTGTAAAGCTTGTCTTGCTGGACAAAAGGTTTAAGTTTTATGAATTGTTTGCCACAGAGCTTATTTTCTGCAGTAATTCAAAATCGAATGGAAAAATCCCATTGGCTTTCTATTGAGGGAACCAGGGCGATGGAAACTTCCGAGTTGGCCTACAAAAACACGTCATCCCTGCCGCTATCTATAACTAGTGAGGTGGAGGTTGCCTCACCAGATGGATTGTATAGTAATGTGTAGCTTGCTCTGACCAAATACACAAATTCTACTCTGAACTCGAGCATTCATGAGGTTGATGCTAACTGCTTTGCCTGAAATGTTCAGGCCTAGTGAACGTGGAAAATAAGGGTCAAAAAAGGGTAATATTTGCATTTTTAGATATAAAATGTACTAGAAGTCTCTATTTGATGCTCACCCTTCGGGGAAGTGCTGTGGAGTTTTTTGGTGGTTGTGAGGAGTCATGGCGCTCCATCTTTGACATCTTTTTCCACTGATGGACTCTGATGTTACGCCACGGTAACTTGACCCGTTCCCCTCATAACAGTCTTCCTCCTCTGGGGGGATCACTGGCTCATCTGCAGCACGATGAGAAGTCAGACTGATTCATTGACGCTCTCTAGTGTTTATCCATCAGCACTGTCATTAACATTATTGTAATTGCATGAGAAATCAACTCATAAAAGTCTTTTATCCTTCCTTAGCATATTACTCTTTCTTTAAAGTACATGCTGAGATTACAGGACACTAATGAGCATTTATATAAATCATGTTTCCATAGTACAACTGCTCAGCTTTGCAACATTTTCTGAATCAAGCGCAGCTGTTCCTGAAGTTAACATCATCATCATTGATCTGTGTCGTACTTGGTCCGGCTGCTTCCCCACAGCTCGGCACCTTGCAGTACTCCCAGCGCGTCTCAGGGTCAGTGGTGTAACACCAGGGCATCCTCTCGTTGTCTGGGTTACGACAGTAGTTGCTATCCAGGCCCCTGAAAAACAACAGACGGTAATAACGGTGAACACACAGGTAAACCCAACGATAAAAGTATCATGCCAAAGATCCTTTATTTATGAAAAATCATTTTCCTGTTGCCGCTCTTACTTGCAGGGGTAGTTGTCTGGCGAGCGGCTGTGTTTCTGTGGCGTCTGTGTCGACCAGCTCTGGCAGCTTTTGCCAGATTCCGTCACAGCGATGGTGCCTCGGTACGCTCCACCTTCCCCGGTGGCACAAGTCAGCTCTGGGACGACGGTGGGAGGCTCGGACGCTGAAGATGAGATGGACTGGTTAGATCTCACATGAAGCAACAGGAGCAGCAGTGTTTTACAAGAACAATGACACTGAAAAACTGCAAAAATAGGAATGACTTATGTGTTACATGATTATCAATAATTAGAGGATGTATCTGAGCAGCTGTGTTTTTACCATAATTTAGGACCTTTGTGATAATCTGTTTCACATTGAAATTGTGTGAAATAATGATACTGTAACAATATAAATGTAAACATTTGAATTTTTCTTCAATCTGATATATTCTTTTGTTCCTCAGGTTGCGGTGCAGGGTCGGTTGGCCAGTGCGACGCAGCAGGGAGTGGTCAAACATCTTGCTCACAGGTACCACGGCAGATGAAAGGGCAAGTATACATATACTGTAGATCTCTGGTTCTCAAAAGCTGCAATTCTACTTGCCATGTTGCTTGTAAATGTGGGCCATGTATTTCAGCTGTTACAATGGTGAAATAGGGCAGAAGTAAAGGAAACATATTGAACAGGAGGACTTACTGCAGCGGGGTATGGAGCAGAAGTCCCATCGTTTGGAGAGGCTGGTGGTGAAGCACCACGGTTTGGGGTCTCCATCTGGGTTTCTGCAGTAGTTCTCCTCAAGATATTTCTCTGGAAGACTAGAGGAAGCATCAATGGAAAGATAGAATACATCTTTAGGACAAAGGAAACAAGGTTCAGCTTCTGAAAGATGTCTTTTTTGATTGATTGAATGTCATCAAATCCTGCTTGTGGTTGGGTGATTGATGTGCTGTTTGTGGTCTTACACGCTGGGGTTGTAGCCGTGGTTGTGAGGTTTCTGGGAGTCCCAGCGCTGGCAGGTGTAGCCGTTTTCTGTAGTCAAGATTTTGCCTCTGTAGTCCTCACCACTGCAGTGCATACACTCCTCTGTAATGGAGCAAGCAGAGACACATCACACGTAATTTCGACACTCAAATTAGATGGTGGACCGTGAAATAGCGGGAGACTAGATTTGTGCCGAAGCGTCATTAATATCACACACAAACAAACCAAAGACACAGAATGAATGAATGTTACCAGTGCAGCTGGTTACATTGCAGTGTTCCCAGCGGGTGTCGGGGTCGGTGGTGTAACACCACGGTCCCCCGCTGTCTCCATCGGGGTTTCTGCAGAAGTTAGACTCCAGGTCTGCTCGTGGGTGCTCCTCCGGTGTGAAGCTGCAGCAGACACATTGAGAAAAGTTATATATACGAAAGGAAGCATACGAGTTGATGTGTAAAGTAACAGGATGATACGGAAATACATACTTAGGCCTGTGTGGGTATTTTGCTACCCATCTCTGACACGCCTTTTTTGTTTTTGTTTTTCTCTTTGTTCCTCTGTAATCAGTTCCTAATCCATTTACACACTCCAGGAGGTATCCTAGACAGAAAAAAAATATATATATATATACACCAACGGACACTATCAGCATTGTATGGAAGAGTGTTAGTGCAAGGCATAAGGAAAAACATGAGAGGAAGAATTTGTATTTATTTTGCATTTCTAGCATAGAGCCTAAATGTGAAGAATAAGGTCGAGCTTTTAGTATCAGTGCCACAAAGAAGAGAAAAACAATCTGTATTTTGAAAATAAAATTGAAATGTTACAAATAAAGTTGAAATACTATTTGGAGAATAAAGTTGAAATGTTGAGAATAAAGACGCAATGTCGAGAATAAGCTTTTGAGAAGGAATCAAACTAGTAGTGTTAGCACACATACTTCCGTAGCAGTCACTGTATAATGCGCAGCAGGGTACAATAATCGAATTCTTATCTAGTGGACACATTTATCAGACAATTCCTGGAGTGAATTCATCTGATCCCACTGAAGCAATGTGTTTTTTTTGTTGAAGTAGTGTTCAATCTGCGACACCTCTTCACTGCGTTTGCATACATTGTCATCATCGCTGATCATGCAACATGTGCTAAACCCTAAACCACAATGTAATGGATACTAAATATTGTGCAGAATCTAAACTGGAGCAGTGTGTGTAGACCTATGTGTCACAGTTCATAGGACACAAAGACAGGACACTAATAAAATAAAAAAGACGTGGCTACTTATACTAATGAACAGACAATAGGACTTGCCTTCTTTTTCATATAATGCTGCACTACTTCTTCGCAGGATAATCTCTGTTTTGGAGTTTGCTGCTGCTGTCCAACACTCTTGGTCCTTTTCAATATACATGAAAGCCCTGTGGAAACACAGCAGGTGTCAGGTCGGGATGCCAAGCCTCACATGTAAAAGTTAGATTGTGAATTAAAGGGAAAAGTTGGATTCTTAAAAATAAAGCGTGACCTTACCTGCATGTGAGGGTTGTTTCAGCGTCACATTTGGCGGCACAGTCAGCCACATTGTTTGATGAGTACTGTCTTCTCTGCAGCGAGAGAAGCCATGCTCCTTCAGTTTTAGCGTAGCCGTCCACCTCAGTACCACTAACTGAAATCAGAGACAAATAAATATTCATTTACTTTTAGATATACATCCCGTTAATTGTCATTAATGTCATCTGAGCTCAAGGTTGGTTTCAAGTTTTATGAATGAGGTAAAACAACAGTACATGTATTCATATAAACAAATATAACAAAGCTGCACGTTCATATGAAAGACTGACATGTAAAATAAAGGATGAATTGTAACCCCCCCCACCAAAATACATGAATATTATATATATATAAATAAATAAATAAATAAGAATGTAATAATATAAATATATATATATATAAATAAATAAATAATAATGTAAGAATATAAATATATATATATAATAAACAAATAATGAATCGAATAATAGTAAAAGAAAATAGTAAAAATAGAAAAAAGCAACACAAGGTATTACTGTAGTTCCTGTATTGAACACAAGTTATTGGCATTCAACATTATGAAATACAAGTTTAAATAAAGAAGGAAAAACTATGTAAAACAACAAAAATGATACACACTTTATAAGTATACACATAGGCTATACTTTCAAAATAGGAGAGATAATAACATGTTCAAACTGCGGTCCATCTACCATTTACCATTGAGTAACAGCCAGAAATTGCGTCATCATATTTGCAAGTGTTCCGGGAAAACCAGTGTTGACTAAATTACAAATATTGTGATTGCGAGACTAAACTGTCCTTACCTTGTCAAACAACATGGTAGGAAAACACTAAAGTTACAGGATGTGTTGCTGTAAAGTATATATTCACTGCTCTCACACGGCAACTTATACATCCAGTATATATGCCGTTTTATCATTTCATTATAATCTAGAAATTTGTGATTCAAAAAATACATTTAGGTCTAGATTAGGTTTCTGGGATGGATATTTAATCACCATCAGGCCAGCGCTCTAAAGTGCATCAGTTTGAGGGTCGTGACCGTTGAATTGTGTAAGAGGACTCAGTGAAACACATTTCCCCCCGATGACTGTTCAAACAGCACAGGAGCAGAGAAATGTGACCTTGAGAAGTCATGTTGTTGGTCTGACTTTGTTAAAATGGCATCGTTAGAAACACAAAACAGAATATGACTCTACAATAAAAAAATGTGAGTCAAAAAAAAGGTCATGCAAACAGCTTCAAGCAATAGTTTTGACATTTTGGAAGATAGTTTCAAGGCTTATATGAAAAGATTAATACGGTTCTAATTTTTTTGGACTAAAATTAGGTTAGCTTAGCATTAAATCTGGAAGCGGGGGGAAACTTCAGTTTCAGCTTTAGCTTCAGTCATCATGCTAATCTAAGCTACCCATCTGCTAGCTGTGGCTTGAGACATGAGTGATATCAGTCTTCTAATTTAGCTTGCATGTCTTTTTTCCACAAAATATCCAACTGTTTGCTGGAGATTTGATATCAGGCCCGAAGGTTCTTCTGGAAATTGAAGAGCTGGCTCAAGTGGACCAACAAAACGACGTTTCTCTTAAATAAAAGTTACTGAAAGTTCTTCGATCGCGGCACAGAGGTTTAACATAAGAACGCGAGAACTTGTTCAGCGAAGGCGTTTCCAGAACCCATTCACTTTAACTATTTTTCGACGAAAGCAAAAAACATTTCAAATGAGCTTAAAAACTTTCTTGTGCAATTGAATCTATGCTCTTCAGAGACCTGCTAGGAACCACATCAAGTGGTGATCTGATAATTATAATATGACCTGTTTCTTAATAGACCCCAGCATGATTGAATAATGCAAATAGTACTGAAAAAAGATATTGAATCAGTTTGGACAGGGTTTTCTTGATGAGGTACTATCACAATGAAGTATTGTCCTTTTTAAAAAATATTTCATGGCATCAAATCATTGTAGAACCATTATTAGTTACTTTTCAAATATGCCAATATATCTTACCAGTGCAGATCAGGGCAGCCAGAAGGAAAGCTAGCTTGTACAGGTCCATGGTGAGGCCCCTATACTAGTAGCTCATAGTCGACGAAGTCTCCGAGGTATCTCCTGGTATGTTATTGGGCTCCTTTTAGCATGTCGGGAAGATAAACAGGACAGCCCAAACACTAGTCAATCATTGGCCAAACAAGGAGCAAAGAGCATCAGGTCAAAAACCTTGTTTGTGTGAGAATTTGGAACATTAAATGTAACATCGTTTCATCCTCTTTGCCAATGTTACATGAATATTTTCAAACGTACCGTGTGTTCAACTCTTTCCTTGTTTGCAGTTATGAGTTATGAGTTGGGGAGCAGGGAGAGATGCACCCATGAGGCGTTTCGAGCAAATCTGCTGCTTTTCTGCAGCTACAATACATTTTTGGGGACTGTTCATGAGCTTAGACCTCTTTTGATATCATGTGACCTTTTGCTTCTTATTAAAATGGCAATTATTTCTCTTCATCACTGCACTGGTAATATGTTCTGTTTAATGTTTAAACTTTCAATATAACATAAGTAGACGTTGTTGTTTAATTGTAAAGCGTGTGTGTATGTTATCATGTTATAGTGTAATACCGTCTACTGGTGAATATGAGAGCTAGTTTAAATGAGATCAATATGTATAGTTAATATTCTGCTAAAAAGGGACCAATGTCCTCAACTGCAAACATGTGATTACAAAACCGCCTACATTTGGTTTGTTTTAGGGCTGAGTAACTACTGTTCAATTCTGGAACTTTGTGTCACTGTCTTTATAATAACGTGAGTTCTAGGGCCAATTTCAGTTGATTAAGTTAATGGTGAGAGTTCTCTGTGTATATAAGCTCCTTTCAGAGGCTCTTTGATTGATTTTATTCTGCATTATAAGAAATAATAATTTTGAATGCAGGACATTGACATTTAATTTTTTTTTGTTATTCCTATTCTTACTCAAGAAAAGGAGCTGGGGAATGTTTGCATTGGGAAACCAGATGTTTTAAGAGAATTAAAACAAAACCAAAGAAAACACACAACCTGCCTCATGCACTGTTCCACTGTGGGGATGGCACCAAATCTGAAAATCTAAGGAACTTAATCCACTATACCATCCCACCTCCTTTCCACCTAGTCCCCTTTAAACACACCTCTGACCAACATCTGCCTGTTTCTTTTAATTTATCATTCATTTTGCAAGAAAGTACAACACTTGGAGTCTTTACAGCATCCAAAAGAAATCGATCAGCCTCATGCACGCACAAACTCTCGCAAAGTTCCCCGAGCAAACCGCGAATGCACCACACCTATGCACAATGTTCTGCACTATATCAACCCTTACCTTGCACTTATGACCTCTCCTCTGTCAAGACTGAAACAAGCTTTACATTACAAAGAATTTACAAAGAGAAACCTTTGTTCTGTCTTGTTTCTATCACCTGTTGTGCTTTGTCTTGCTACAATGATTATAATAATAAAACTGCATTGGGATTATGATGATGCTAAGTGAAGGTATCGGTTGCTTTTGCACCTAATGCTGTATTTTATTGCACATTTCTCTGGGCTATGACGCCTTATCTACTTACTTTGTTTGAAATTGGTCTTCAAATATAGATTTTGTTCAAAAGGGTCTTTAATAAACTCCATTTAGACCATTTCTACTGAACATAAAGTCCTTTAAATGGACTTTTAATGGACTCTTCAGTTTAAATACCATTTTAAAGTAATAACTCCATCACCTTGTCCTGTTTCTAAACAAAAGCAGATGGATGTTATGAGAAATAATCGTTAATGTTTTTCTGCGATGCTCCCACTTTCAGCGATAATAACGCATCTCATTGTTTCACTGAGGGACTCGGTGTATTGGTTTTGCTCTGATGAAGGTCAGTCTGTTCCATACAGCAGGACCACAACAATACTTCACATAGGGGGATGGCGAGCGAGTGGTGTGGGCTCTGCGGTGTCCAAGGTTTGCTGCTCAATCAATATCCCACTGTCTGTCAGACCTCAATTCAGGGATGTCCGTCTCTCCATAGAAAAGGGAAGAACAGCTGCTTTACTTTGTACCATCAAAAGAATCTATTCATCTTAATTCACATACTCTGCGTATTACAGCTGAATGTGTTGAACTGCCTTTTGTGTTTCCCTTCCTTTTTCCTTTTACTCTGCCTTCCATAGCTGTTGGTTTTATGATGGTGTGTGTAATTATGTGGTTTTGGCCAGTATTCCCTTGAAAAACAAATTTCTTTTACAGAATTTTCCAGAAAGGTCAAACTAAAACTCAACATGCACTCAATGAATTATTAGTTGGTAGTAATACAGACTGCTGATTGACAAGATTAACCGGTGACAGTTTTATTCATCAGAGGAATGAGGAATAATATTAATGAAGAATAATATTTTTCTCTTCTTTCCTGCTTATTGGCAGAGATGGAAGGAAAATGCATTGAAAAAAAAATGCAGTCAGTCAATCAAAGCTGCTTGCATTGTAAAGTCATTGTGGAAGTGTGGAAAATAAGTAAATATTAGCTGTCACAAGAAGCTCTAACAGAATGAAACCTCTCTATTTCAAAAAGAATTAGAAATATTACAGAAAAAAGCCACCAAATGTCCCACAACACAATAAGTCTTATATGCAATTGAAAACTGCCACTGTCTCTACTATAACATTCTCAAGATTTAAGAGAACAAGTTAATGATATATATGCTTCATTTACAGTATAGTGCACAGCATAGCATGTAGAGATGTTATGCATATGTTATGTACAGTATATGTATAAAGACAACTATGAGTAACAATATGTGTTGTAATATGTATACCTTTAAAAGGCTACCTTTCACCTGGAGGTTCATTCCTGAACTTTGTACCACATTTTTGATGAAATCTTCTTTTTTAAAGATTTTAAGGGAGGACTTTTTTCACAAAACATCATGGTTTGGATTAAAATAACATAGACTGCACATTAGAATTGGATTCGATCACTGTGTCGTCACACATTGTAGAATAAAGTTTTGAAGCATTTTTGCTGTCGCCATTTCGTTTTTTTGCAACCAGAAGTGACATAAAAGGGTGGAGCTTAAGTACAACCGAGTGCAGAAGAAGACATTTTAGGAACCCAACAAGTCACAATTTAATTTCATAAACTGAAAACACACTGTGAAAGGGTTGAAGATCTAAGACAAACACAATCAACAGACACCAATGAACATCATGCTGCATTGAAAAAGACTTGAAACTAATTTTATCTCGGGACATCTGCCTCAAAGTTGCCCTAATACAGCTTCTGAAAGCGAGGAAGAAACAACACAAATGTCGCATTTGGACAATTCACTGCATACAAATGGAACAAAGAAGTATAACGGGGAAACACATTTGCCAACTTGACAACGCGCGGAAATAAATGTGCCGCAAACACGGAAAACACAAGCAAATACATCGACGCTGCAAGTCTGACAGGAAAAAGCACAATGTTACGACACAATAGAGGTTTCCAGAGGACACTAATGTGATGAGCATGCAAGTTGCATCAGTCCAAATGCTGGCTTGTTGAGCTTGCTGTATGTGGCAAGTTGTAATTTGTCACAGTTTCTGAGTAGTAGACATCTCTGGAAATCCTGCCTCTGCAGATTAAACCGACTCTTCAATATCTCAAAGAATATGCAATCATATTGTAAAACTAATACAAAATTTTCTCTTTCACACATTGTCAACATATTTGCCTCTCGATATTGTCTGTTGTGTCAGACTGTTATCAAATGAACAGATGTATTTCTTCATCTGATTGTGTATCACTTATTTGCAGGGTTTATTTTTCCGTATGATACCCATGTGTCGTCAAAGTGGTGATGATCTTCATTCATCTTTATTCATCTTAATTTGCTTGTGTTTTCCTAAAGTTGCAATGCGATGGCCATGTGATCGCCATTTGAGTCTTTCTTCTGAACAACAACCCGATCAAACCCCAAAAACATCTCATGGTCATTTTTCATTATGGACAAAAAAAACAACCTCATTTATTTCTCCCTCAGAATGTCATCTCTTTGTGTGTTTTCAATTACAGGCTCATTGGACAGAAGGTCCCGGGAGATGGACGCAGAATGATGGTCCATTAGAGCCGACTATGGTAAATCACGCAACACGTTTAAAAAAAACCCCATTGTTCCTTCAATTGAATGCATTTTTCCTTTTATTAAAGGATTGCTTAAGTGACTTGCCCTTGACTGGACCATTCTACAGCACTGTGGTTTTGAAGAATGTTTGATTAACACATGCCTCTGAAACTACACACAGTACAGGTATTTTATTCTCGGATCAATGGATGTTTTAAAAACGGTTGCACATGGACGTGAAAAATGGAGTGAAACAGTAGGCTACTTTCAACCCTCCACATCCCGCAGCTTGTTCTTGTCTTCGCTGTTTTGTCTCCTGCATAAATAAGTGAAATTGATTAATTAAATTGCGAAACAGGTTAGTGTCAAATTCACTCTTCTCTTTACCAGATAAGATAACTCACTCCTGAGTCCTCCTGACTAAGAAAGAAAATGTTTCCTCTTTGGGTGAATGCTTGTTATGGAAACCTCTTTGTCCACCTTTGTCAGTGTTTTGGACGCATGTCAGAGAAACAAGAGACAAAACGATACAGTTAAAAGGGAGCAGATCCGCTTAAACTGATGTTCAACAAGGTTCGAGGCAAGGCAGGTTTATTTGCATGAAACCTTTAATAAGTAACAAAGCAAATCACAGTGCCGCCCGTAAAATAATCACCAGACGCTAGCGGCTAGCCACCTGTAATGGCATCCACCTGTCACTCAAAGCAGCCACGCCCTTTATTAGGCATAACTTTAAGCCTTGACTTAATTTAGCTGGTGAGTGAATGAAAATACACCCCCTGTACAATTGTCACGAATGGCAAAATTTGCTATAGCCCTTATAAAGCCCTTTTTTTGTACCAGGCGAATCAGAAATGTATTTAGGCCCTAAACAGTCTACTTTATAAACCAAGATTAAATCTTCTTAAATCTATTCTTTAACACACATCAAACCAGTGCAAACATAACTGATGTGGTCTCTCCTGGTCTCAGTGAGGACTCTTGCAGCACCGCTATGAATCAGATATCTTCTTGTTTTCCATAATCTGCGTGTAGATGTTGAACAGAAGTGAACACCACTTCATGTTTGAATGCTCAGATGTGTCAAATGCAGCACTGAGATCTAAGAATACCGTGACTGAAAATGCGTCCACTGTCTGTGTTGTGGCCTCATATCTTCTGTTGTTTCCGGAATAACAAAGTACATCTTCTTATAGACGAGCACATATACGGTGCTGCACAAATATGCACACACAGAGTCCAGTGTACAGAGTCCAGCTGTCTCTGTCTCTGCCATTGCTGTAAGAGAATACCCCCGGCCGGCGCTCTAACCCACTCCATCAATCTCTCTCTGTTTGACAGAAACTATGCCCACCTGTTCTCCCACAGTCCACACGCAGCGACTCAGAGGCTGAAGCTTAACGCACTACTTCAGGCTTCAGGTTTGGATTGATGGAGACAGAATGTGATCAGTGTTTTGTGTTTACTCACATGGCAAATAACTGTCATTATGTCTTCAGTGACTAATTCATCATTTGATGAGGTTCAGGTCTTTTTTGACTGTTCTAAGATGCTGTGATTCCCTGTAGACTTTGTACTTTAATAAAGTAAAGTACTGCTGCTTTAGGTTTTTCAATTAGGTCTTAAGATTATGTTATACTATTTTGTACTTCTCCTTCACTACATTTCTGGAGGAAAATATAGTACCTTTTACTATTACAGCTGACAGTTGTTTCTGAAGATTTCCATCAATTATTTCGATCAGTATTTTACATTTAATATGGGATTAACATTGTTGTCAGGTAAGAATCATTCTTTTCCCATATATCAACTTTTAAGGGGTGCTAAAAAAACTCTTTTTGAGCTTGATGATACAATTCTTTGAAAACATTTGTCGGAAACCGTTGATGAGCCTGTAATCATTTTACTGATGAGAAACTGTATCTTGTGTTCTTCAACTTTAAGAAACCATTTTACACAATACATTGGTTTTAGTATATATACTATATAATTAAACTGCATTCACTGCTATAACTCTTGTTTACATAGTTATATTTTTTAAATGTAGTTAGAATAATAAAATATGTGTCATAAGTACATAAAATGTATGTTTAACTGATATGTTGGCCACTTGGGGCAGCAGAAACAAGCTGTAAACACAACATTTGTACGCTGTGTGGAGGCAATCCCTCAATCATAGATTCGCTCTGAGGTCCTTCGAGCCACATTCAGGCGTCCCCATGTTCACCGGCCCTTACTGTGAACTTTCTCAAATAATAACTTCTTGTCAAAAGATATTGGTGCCCATAGGTGTGATTGTAAGCCAGGATTCAACCCTGAAAGATAAGTGGAATAGATAACAGAGGAATAGATGGATGGAATAGACTAAAGCTGAAACTAATCTAAGGTGGACAAGGTGAATCTGATGATTATTCATCAGCTCTCAAATGTATAAAGTAATATATACGCTTTTTCTTCTTTCTTGATGCAATAAAACCTGGACCAGTGCACCTTAAAAATCTAACATTTTCACAGCTGTCATTTCTTTGAAGATTATAGGTTTTTAATTCTTAACTCAAACATTCCTCACAGGTAGCAGGATTTGCGGGATTTGAAACAACGATCCTGTGATCTCCAACTGTTAGGCTACTGCTGCCCCCCATTTAAGTGAAACAGACTTCAGACAAAGAGTGACCAAATCCTTCCTTCCTAAAATCCTTCCTTTACAAAACGGTTTTTTTCTTTTCTTTTTCTTGTGGCCAGAGATCATCTGTCCAACCAGAGAGCTGTGTCTTCACACCTCACCAATCACTTTTCGTCCCCTCTCCCTATACCTGTTTGGTCCTCTCAAGAACACACACACCATCAAGAACACACACACACACACACACACACACCCTGAGGCCCCGTGGTGGTGTTTGCTAATGCTTGTGGGACTCAGGCAGGAAATGGTGTGGTGGTGGTGGGGGGGGAGGGTCATGGAGGTAGGGGGTTCAAGGTGGGTCTGCTCTCAGGTTACCTGTCCAGGTAAGTCTGTGTTTGTTTAGTGTTACCTCCCAGTAGTCCGGAGGTCCAGGCTGACACATGGAGTGTTCTCTCTTCAAGTGTGTGCGCGGTTTGATTGTGCGAGGCGCTGTTGACATTTGAAAGAGGTGATACTTTATCCGACTATTGTGGGAGACTCTGTAGATCCTCTCTCTCTCTCTCTCTCTCTCTCTCTCTCTCTCTCTCTCTCTCTCTCTCTCTCTCTCTCTCTCTCACACTCACACACACGTAGCAGCAGCAACCTCTTAGTTCAGAAAATTGCTTAATTACTAGGCGAAGCTTAACTGCCAAGTTTACTTTTTTTGTCTACAGATACAGCCATCAAACTGTAGTAATGTCGCTGATATGTCAATATGCTGTCAAAAGCTGTGAATGGAAAAAATATGCAACATTCTTAATTTCTAGAAGAGACACAGCTGAAATGCAGCCAAGCGGCACCTGAGCTGTGCTGCTCACGGCAGGCCTTGTGGCTACTCTAACCTTGGGCGCCGGAATAACATATCCAAGGTTCCACGATAAACACGTGCTGCTCACGCAGGCAGTGTTGCCCAGTGGTTACTCCTCGAACATACAATTCATGCAATATTTAACATTAATTCACAACTTTCCAACATTTTTTAAAACATTTTTTCTATCATTTAAAAAGAATAAAAGCCTACGAATTTTATTCATTTAACAGGCAACATTTTCATTTTTTGTGTTCCTTGAAGTTGTTATTCTTGAAGTCACTGAGGCTTGAGAAATACTAAAAACAATTTGGTAAAGTGTTTGTTCAGTGCTTGGGTTCGGGTTAGGTGCTTCGATTATTGCATCAATTGATGTAACTTTTTTGAAAAGTAAATCGAGAATCAATTTTGAATCGAGTAGTGAACCCAAGAATCTATATCGAACTGAGATACCAAAAGATCCACACCCTTAACCTGGAGGCTAACCTGAGGTACATGTTTGTAAAGTTTGAGTGTATATCTCAGAAAACCACCACAGTACTCCTGCCTTTTATCAGAGTAGTCCTATATTCTTCAAATGAGGTATAAAACCGTGTGAAATGAAACTAATGTGTTGCAGCTCAATATTTTTTGTCCCCGAGGAGCTATTTTGGCAATTGCGAGTCTGTCCACGCTGTTACAGTTTCCACTTCTCCTCCAGTTGAAATCGATGGAAATCAAGCATGTGGGAGCTAAACAAACCTCAATTAAAGTCAGTCAGTATGTATTCAGCACCAGGATTTGTTTTACCCCACAGCTGACAGTTCTGGCAGTCAAAGCCTGGACAACAAGGACCACAGCTGTGTTTCCACTTGACTCTAGCCCCTCCACTTAAACGGAGAACGCATTCCCTCGGTTCATTGTGGGCTCACGACGAGCAGATCAACCATTTAAAATGATTTATTGAAATGCGACACATTACTGTGTTTGTTGAAGCAAGGTGTTTGTTTTGTCATCTGACATCCTGAGAATGAAAAGGATAAACTGAGTGTCACTGACATTTGGTCAGTGTTTGCTCCATTATGGCATTCCAACATGCGCACAATCAAAACATATGAATGCTGGTGTTGGACTGATGTATTGGAAGTTTGAAGGCTGATATTTTTGGGAATTTAAGCTGCTGATGGATGAAGTTTGCAATTTCTAGAAGTGTTTTCCCCAGAATTTTCCTCTGGCTGTATTTGGTTGGGGAAATGTGAAACTGTCGTTCCACGTAACTGAAATGATGTGTAGATTATTACAAAAGGCTGTCAGGTATTAACTCCACCTACACCACCATAGCATTGATCTAAACAGTAAATATATAATCAAATTGAATCAATGGTCACTGGACTAGATCATATTTTTAAAAGTCAGTATCAACTTCATCAATCAAATAAGAAAGAAAACTACCACATGGCATGATACTAAGTAAGGTAGGCAGGAAATGTTTCCACAATATCAGATTTTGAAGAAAAGAAAACATTCTCGTAAACATCTGTTGCCATCTGTGGATTTAATGAGAACTCAATGTGCAGGCATACAGTACACTGTAGCTGCTACTGGGGATTATCCTCATGTGCCACGTAGTGTGAGAGTCTAGTGAAGGATGTATTTAACAATCAGTCGCTCCTCAGTGTGAGTTGGAAGAGCAGTATAGTCTTTTTACCCGATGACAAATCTGCCTAGGTTTTATTTAGAATTTCTTTTTATCGTCTAAAGCCAATAAAATCAATCAGTCACCAAAAATACTGATATTAATAATAGGCCTCTTGCCATTGGACACTTTAGCCAATTGGAAATTCCACTAATCGCTTTAATAAGTGGCCGTACTACAGGAAAAAATGCTGATGCAATCTTGCAAGTTCCCAAAGATCCTTAAAGTAGCTATAATCAATATTTTTACAATAACTCTGCATCGAATAAAAACGGGAAAGAGGATTATGACCCATATCTGAAGCTCCCATTTTTACAGAGCTTTACGGCGAGCTCATTGTCCCGCCCACTACTTTATTGTGTTGGTTCACTCTCACAGCTCTCATAGTGTCGTTTGTCGCTGCAGCACCGTCAAAGCTCTAACAACCCACTGTTCAGTACCTGCTCCACAGCAGACGGACACACTTAGCCACTAGCTGGTGAAGATAGTGGCGCATTTAGCACCTAAAGAGCCAGATATTTCCCTCCCTGAGCTAAAAGAGACACAAACACGACTCAAAAGAATAATAAGCCCGCAGGCTCTACAACCTTGTTGCCACACTGAGCAATGTTAATGTTAACTGCTCGTTCACATTTGAAAGGTGTAGTGCTGCGGACTCAAGGGAGTGCAGTGTTGAAGTTGGAGAAATTTGGATACGGTAGCATTCTGTGCAGCAGCTGGGGTTTCAGGGCTCAGTGGACTGAGTCAAGCATATTGTCCTTTGCGGGCCTCCACAGGCTGCGGTGCATTGACTGCAGTTTACTTTTGTTGCTGGATATACTAACATTACAATCAAACTCTTCCTCACTTCCCTTGAGTCAAAAAAAACCTGTGTTCCTTAATAAAGCTAACAGTACCCTAACCCGTGCTCAGTACTGAGCAGGACCGGGGGCCAAGCGATTGACCCGCTCCAAACGGCGGCATGTTCAGAACGGCCAGGTCCCCCGACAGAGAATCAATTTCCCCCCGTTCCCTACAGGCATCCCCTCAGAAAGGCCAAGCCATGAACTGCCACTGCATTACATTTACATTACAGTCATTTAGCAGACGCTTTTATCCAAAGCGACTTACAATAAGTGTATTCAACATCGGTTTTCGAGAGAACAACTAGTCACCAGAAGTAATAAGTCCTTTCCTCAAGCAAGCATCTAAGAGCATACACCAGCGCCAACGTACAGTGCAGAAACAAACGAATGCAGTAAGTGCCACAAACTAATATGAAAACGATAAGTGCAATAAGCTAGTATGAATACAATAGATGCTAAGAAAGTGCTAAGCGGAAGGCTAAGGGTAGGCCTTCTTGAAGAGGTGAGTTTTCAGCCTGATGGAAGATGGGCAGCGACTCTGCCGTCCTGACGTCAGTGGGGAGTTCATTCCACCACTGAGGGGCCAGGACAGAAACCAGCCGTGACCGGGTCGATCGGCCGCAGGGACCAGTCGCCCCGAGGTAGGGCTTGACCATGGCCTGGTCAAGCCCTACACCCTACTGCAGTAGCCAACATAACAGCTGATTACACTATGTCAATGTTCACAACTTGTTTTCAATGCTGAACAAATCTGTTATTGTTATCCATAGAACTACTGCTACTGCTTTGACACTGATAATTCAGCTTACTCGCAACTTCAAGAAGATGAGGAAACATAGTTTAAGTTGTACTGTTTTGCTTGTTGGAATTTTAATGGTGTAAATGGCCTTCATCTTTGTTTTCAGCTTCTCTCTCAGTGAGTCACGCTCTCTTTCCAGGAGTTGTTTGCAACTAAATGTCCATCATTCTATACTTCTTGCCGTGGGTCTTTCTTCTTGCCATAAGAACTGTAGCAAAGCCCGAGGTAGAAATGTGGGGAATGTTGCAGAAAAGAGCAGGAGGATTCACTCTGCATTGTTAAAGGGCTGTTCCGCTCCGTCTCTCCTGTAAACACTCGTCAAGGGAGGAGAAACCTGATAGCTTCACTTAGCTCTGATCTGCTCTAAAGACAGAGATCACAGGCCAAAGTATGGAGGGATGGAAGGCAAGTGGGATAGACTGGAAAGCAGAAGTAGAGGATTTCTTTTACCTTGACGAGATGTTGAACATTTTATCTCGTGGTGCTCAGGTAAAATGAATGTCAGGCACTTACCAGACAAGTGACAAATGTTTTATGTCTATCTCATACACCTTGACACACGTAATATTCATCCTCGTACTTTTTTTATTTATTATCAACGAGTGATGATAAATGACTTCCAGAAGAATGTTGAGATAAATGTTTTTTTTCTCTTTTTTTTTTGGTATCCACTTTCCCTACTTCGAAGCGACCACAAAACAAGCCTGAACTTGTCGCATCGAGCCACACAGGTTTTTAGGAGTAGAAGCGTAGTTGTTGCTGAAACCAGCTGCTGCTGGAAACATGGTTGATGAGAGTGACGAGACTGATTCTTGAAGTAAATTTGGCGTAAAACCAAAACAATGAGCTAAAAGAAGCGTAAAAAGTGAGAGCGCCAGTAAAAATTTGTCATTTGAGTGATTGTTAATAGAAAGATATTGATTAATGCAGCTTTATATTTCCAGACTTCCAACTAATATAATGTAGAAAGTAAGGGCCTTTACACACCCTGTGCGTGACGAATAAACAACAAGAAAATGCTAAATACTGGCGTGCAAATATTTTGTATCAGAACTATTCATACTGGCAGCGATGTGAATTTACAACAGTTGCAACATTTTTTCAATAAAATGTTCAAATAGATTTGCAAAGGCAGAGGTCCACCTACCGGATCCAGCGCCTGGCAGTCTGTCTGCGATCAATTGTTTTATAGCATAAGCAACGGTAAGCTATTTTGTTGAGTTTCCTCCTAGAGAAATACGAGGGAATCTGAGTGTCCTCTGGATAACGGTTACAAAGTGTATATATATTCTATATAGTGGATCTGTCTGTATGTGCTGCCCAGACGGCAACCTCTGGGTCTGAAAAGTGAAGCCAATGCTCCTCTGGTTGCAAAATAAATCAGATTTTATAGAAGGCTATGAGAAAATTACCCAATTTTTCACTTGATTTCTGAGTTTATGGTCTCAATCGCTAGTTTCAAGTCTTCTTCAATACAGCACGATGATAATTAAGTGAATTATGGTCCCGTTTATAGTAAAATAGACCATAAAGCAGGGTATGCTTTAGGGCGTGGCTACCTTGTGATTGACAGGTCACTACCACGGCGTTGTCTGGGCTGGGAGTTGTCCCTTCACCCTCTTGTTTTACTTCTGGTTTCAAAAACCAAGATGTCGACTGCAGTCCATAAACCAATGGGTGGCGCCACTGTGACCATGTCCACTTCTTATGTACAATCTATGGCATTGCCTTTGTCAAGGTTGCAAGGAGTAGCTAATCAAGTTTGCTATCCTGGTTCTGATTACGGAGCCTCCTTGTTGTTGTACACTGTAGTGTGTCCGTACCAATCAACGCGATTGGTTGATACCTTTATTCTTGCAGCAAAAGCTAAGAAAAAGTCCCCTTTTTCACCGTGTAATATTTGCGTTCTGTGTGAAATTATATTTATGACAAAAACAAAAAAATATTATGTTGATGACAAAACATCAGGCATCATATTCATTAGCATCATTCATATAAATGTCTTCTTGGTATGAGAGCTGATGTAGCTCAACAGAAGAAAAACATAAAAATGCACAAAGACAATAGTGCACTTTAACTATTGAGATCTAACAGTTTACTGAAACACACTGATGAATCAATGCATTGTTCCCTCTCTGTGCTTTGATTAAGGGGCAGCTTTTGTCCTTAACCTCAACCTTGCATTTCACACAATTAACACAGCTCCATACCTTCCTTTTCTGCTGGAGAGCTGAATTAAATCTCACGTCTTTGTGAGAAGAAAGATTTAAAAAAAATAATCAAAAAATCTTTACAGAAAGCTAACAGAGAAAAGAAAGACAAAAAAGAAACCAGAAGGTGGTTTGTGAGTATTGACAGCAATAGAGAGAAACAGCTCCTCTCCACCCTTCTCTTGTCTGTCGTCACTCAAGTCAGAAGTCGGTATTAATCCACAGCTGTCTCGTTCTCAGCTGAAACTAATTCAAACACACGCCTTCAGCTTCTGAGAAACAGAACATATGGCTGAAATTGACGGTGTTTTGTTTTACTGTATCGCAAACAAAAGAAACTCTTTTATCACTTTTTATCACCTTTTTTCTATTTATCTTTCTAATATTAAAATAATTTTGAATCAGATTGACTGTTGAAGCCTCATATTAGCTTTCTATAAAGTATTAATTGCACAAAGGAGGAATGATTTCAGCAAGCAAAAAAACAGTTTCAGTGTTAAGAAGCACAGGTGAAATGGTTTAATGTGATCAGTTACGCCTGTGCTTTTCCTGTTGTGACATACAACATCGTCTGCTGTGGAAAGGGTCTCTTGCCCTTGGTCTAGTGACCAAAAGCATGGCTTTGGGTAAAACATTATTTTTTTATTATTTTTCTTGAATCTTTGCTTTGTGCTGTGCTGTGAGTGCTCTGATCCTCTCGAAAGGATGTCAAATATCAAAATCCAACCACCACTCATTTAACTCTGCTTTTTTGGGGGACTGGATTTTGCCTGTACATCAGAACTGTACACTGATGTTTAAACAGTGTTGTATTACTGTGCCTCTTCAATGCTGCAACACAATAAACATGACACTAATTTGGGGAAAACATACAAATACATTCCCTGTTTTTAAAAACATTTTTAACAAGTACAGGAGTCCAAAGTTGTATTTAATACCAAAATACTACAACTATGAGCAGAGGATCAGAACCTTTACTAGCTGTACTAGCTCCAAGCCCCTTCTGTCTACTGAAAGCTGAGTGATTGCAGCCGGGGTCAATAGCAGTAGGCTCGTTCGAGATGAACTGCGCCTCACTTGGACAGTAGAGGAGAGCAGGCGGTAGCAGCAGGGGGCATTGACAAAAAACTGAGGTCAAGTTCAGCCGCCTTTAAAGAATAAACAGGAAGTCAAAGAAACCGTTACATCCTGTTAGATCCGACCTGTAGGCTACTTGTAGTTTACAGACCTCATACGTGTTTGTAAATGTGGAAATGTGCATGTATCTGCATTGTATGCTATCTTTTCTTCTTTTGTTTGTCTGTTCGTTTTTATGTTTTCAATAAATAAGCGTTTATTATTATCAATCACACAAGATATGTTTTTTAATTAAACCATCGTCGGTCAACATGAGACTAGTAGCCAACAATTGGGCAAATAAATATTATAATTACACAGAAAATTAGGATTTCCTACAAAACGTGGTGTTTGTTGTCAAATCTAAGAGCCAATCAGCTCTTTGATCTGGCGACAGCCAGGCGTTTCCCATCATGCCCCGGGTCATGCAGTCGGTGAAAAGCAACCGCGGCGCCTGGCTCTAAAATCTGCGGCCGCCATGAATTATAAATAATACGTAATCTAATAATAAATATATGTTCTTCTCTCGTTTCAAGTAAAGTAAGCGCTGCATTTAAGAATAAATTACATGACAGAAAGCTTATGAAAAATGTGCATCTTAAAGTACTTCATTTTAGAAAAATGTATTGAAATGAATTGTCCTGCAACTTTATATTCAGTTCATTCAGGTGTGAAGTGATGTCAATCAAAAAAGCCACGATATTATATTCTTGTCATCTTCTAAGAAGAGAAATTTGTGTGCAGGGACTTTATCGGTTGTTATTGAAACCGCTTGTTTCAGCCTCATTCCCCGCATGTTTACATCATTGTAGACAAGGAATTATGTGTCAGGATTCTGATCATATTGGGCTCTAAGATTGTTGATTTTCTGTGCCTTGATTTCGGTTGTGAGTGGGTGCGTTTGCTCAAAAGATGTGTGCTTTGTCTCTATGTCAAGCTTCACATTACCGCTTTTAATAAACGTCACGGTCTCTGAACATATGAGACACACTGGTTTTGGACGAATAATTAACATTTAAGAGTCTGTCCATTCTTGTCACATTTCTCTTTGTGTAAATCTCACTGGAGTTGCGATGCTTATCAGAATACACATTTTTGATTGGCGGAGTAGCATCACACGATGTGATTTACAACGCATATAATTGGACGGTGTGTTTCCTGGACCGCTGAACGAGTGCCGTAAAGGTCAGAAAAGCTGCGCTGGTTAAAATAGAAGTGCTCCGTCAAAATGTAATAATTCTCAATTTTCTATCGGTTGTAGGTCCAGGATCGAGACACAGCGGCTTCTGGGTCTGGATCCGGAGCGCAGCCCGCCTATTAGTGACCCCTGCTCTAGAGGGAAAAAGAAAAAGTAGATGACCAATCACTCAAAGCCAAAGTCTCGTGACATCAACCACTGAAAAGAAATACAGGTCCGGTGGATGGTGTGCTCGCGATCAGGAGAAACGATAGTTTTCACAAAGCAATAAAAACACGTGTGACCTCCAATAGTCACGTGAGGGCTTTTATGCACAGGACAGGGTCAGAAGGTGTCAGACGTCTCTCTGTACACCACCTGTATTATGAACCTGACTCTTGAACTTGAGGATCTTATGTGTTATATTTAATACAACATCCGTCAAACTTAAACTGTCTGCAAACACTCTTTTCCGGACCATTTTCTTTTAGTTGTGATAACGTAAAATGCTACATCATTTTCACACTACTGTGCCGTGCGAGCTCTGCTCTGCTCTGCTCTGCTCCTCAAGAGCAATTTGGAGTTTGGTGTGTTGATCGAGGACACTTCCACATGCAGACAGAAATTTCCAGGACCTAAACCAACAACATTCAAGATAATGGACAGCCGAAACCTGAGCCACACTACTTTATGCACTCATATTGCAGAAAACGTCACCTACTCTGCATGTGGCAATACTCCCAGTCAGTGGTGGAATGTAACGAAGTACATTCATTCAAGCGCTTTTATTCAAGTACCAAATAGCTGCAGCTCAAATTGTCAAATTGTATGACGGCAAAATACTGAATTTGGTGTTGGTGTATCTGCCAGTATGACAAACTGGAGTTCTGATGTGACGTGTTCTTTTTATTACTGTAGAAGAACCAGACATTATGAACTCAAAGGAACTCAACTACACTAACGTGGGACAACCTCAGAAGGAGAGAGACAACAGGTAAACATCTCACCTGTCTGCTTATTTTTGTTTCCCTCTGCTCGTTCGTCCTGTCGTGTCTCTTGCTGTTTTTCTTCTCTTGAAGGATCCGCCAAAGGAAAGAGGCCAAAGAGGGTTTTCGAGTCAAAGTCAAAGATTCAGGTATGAACATATAACTTGAGGTTCATTGCAGGAGCGGTGTGATATGGTACGTTAGTGTATCTGTCAGTGTGATATCAATCATTGTTGGTAATGCTGAGGTCACATGCTCTTTTTAGTACTTAAGAGGAACCAGACATTATCCAGCTGTAAAGCAAAGAATCTCTGTCTGTCGGTGTGTATGTCCTTCTTACATCTCAAGAACATTCTACTTTACACTTGGCGGGCGTATTACTAGGACCCCAAGGGAGTGCCATGTTGAATTTGGTTGAAATTGGACAAGCAACACATTCAATATTAATGAACTTAGAAAAAACAAGCGATGTTTCAGGTACAAATCCACTATAAGTCTAGATAAATGTCATAGCATGCCTCGGGTTAAGGAATTATTCCTTTAAGCAGTTGAAGCAGAACCATCGGTCATTGGAAAGATCTTAAGGACCAAGTCTACAATTCAAACACATCTCCCAAAAGGAAACCGTTGTTCTTCATTTTCATGCACTATAATAAGCAGTATTGTGTTGTGAAAACTGTTTGAGGAAGTCGTTGATCCAGCTCTTAAAGTGCAGTTATGTAAATAAAAATGAACTCTGTAAACTTGAGTCATTTTCACACGTTGGTTCTTGTTATAACAGCAGCTGGATCTCCATAATCTGGACTGTCAAAAACAGTTGAGAGCTGGCAGTGCGTACACAACCAGCTTTTGATGACTTGCCAATTTGCCTAATTAAACATGCTTATGATGTAATCAGTTTAGTTCTACGCTGCTAATAAGTCACTCTGGAATTGCGTCTTGTTTTAAGTCTTATGACATGAATTAATACTTGTGTTTGACGCACTATGCAGGAAAATCTTAAATAAATGAATTCACAATGTATGGGTGTTTAAAGAGTGGCTAAATGAGATACTTACTAAAGTAGATAGATCTTTTCAGTATTTAAAAAAATATATAAATAAGTAAATAGGTTAATTGTAAGCTTATTGGACTTGCCGAATGATACATTCATTCTTTCTAAGTGATAAAGCGAAATATGGAAGTCAAACCCTGTTCCAAATAGAGTACTGTACCTTTACTGCTATCTTCATAGAACAATGTTTAAAGTCTCTTTCATCAGTTTTGGTTTCAACATATTCAAATTTGAATCATATCAAAGGCAAATAATGTCAACGCAGTGACATTACCGAGTGAGTTTGAAAATAAAAGGCTAAGACCTCCCATCAACACTGTTTGACGCTGGGTTGGTCGGGGTTAACTGGAACTGGTCTATTGTTTGGGTACTCTCAGAGAAAAACCTTTTAAAAAAAAAAAAATGAAACAAATCTGCCTAGCAACAAGGGCCGGTCCCCACAACTATAGCAGAAAATGTATTTTTTTGTTGATTGGATTTTTGGATCATTCTAGCTTCAGAGGCCGTCACAAAGAACTCAAAAACCATGGCTCGCACTAGCTCATAAAGACAAGTATGTTTGTGTGGTGTGTGTGTGTGTGCGTGTGTGTTCAGTGAGTTGAAGAGCAGTTGTCGTTGACAGCTGCATGGGAGCAGGGAGCGAAAGAATCAAGTGGCTTCAAATAGCCGTCGTTCTCCTCATTCACCAGAGGACCCCTCCCCTCTTTCTCTCTCTCAGCAGCCACTAGTTTGAGGTTTGCGTTTCTTTTGTTGACATAGTTCGTGAGATGTTTCAGGTGTGATGGCGGTTGCCCCAGTTAGAATTATTCTCAATCAAAATATCCCTCCTCATTGTGTCTGCTCTGTTTACCCAATTGAGCCCACCAAACAGTTTTACATGAAATAGAAGTTGATGACACTCGACATGGACGCAGGGTTTTTCAAATGTGCACTTCAAAAAAAATATCCTTATGTTCTTAACACCTGAGATTTTTTAGACTATTGTGCTCATCTCTTCTGTGACTCACGGATACGACCAAAATCAGCAGGCGTCACAGTCATACAGTTTGAATAATATTTAAATAACGGATGAAACGCATCATCATTTTCATAATTGTATCTATTAATCAATCCATTATTTTTCAATGGATTGATTGATAGTTTAGTGTATAAATTGTAAAAAAAAGCAAAAAAAGATGAATCATCAAAATCATAACCCCAAGGTGACATCTTTAAAAGTCTTGTTTTGCATGAACATCAGTGCAGTATTCAATCATTTAAAACAGACAGAAGCAGCTGTTCTGCACATGTGAGAGGCTTTGAGCAGCACGTTTTGTGTCTCTGAATTTAAATCATGAACTGATTATCAAAATTGTTCATATTAGTTAGATAAACAGTATCTGTATGCTCTACTTTATGGTATATGTAAATGAATACACTGTGAACTTGTGTACATTGCATTACAGGACAATAGTGTACATCAACTGCACACAATTCCGTATGCACATACTGACTTTTTTGAGTCCACTTTATCTTTCCATATGCTCAGAGTTCGTACACAGTATAATTGGGACACAGCTAAAGTTGTTTGCAGCTGTTATTGGAAACACTCTGTGAAATCATTACTTAAATATATTTTGTTATCAGTCAAAACTGTTTAATTTAACTTTTACAGCGCCACAAAATACTGAGTGTTTTTCAGTTGACATTGAACCAATACTCCATGTAAACCAAAGTGTTTGGACTTCTGCCTTCACAGTCTGCCAAATTCTTGCTGTGCGGCCTCCTCAACACCAACACGGCCTTTCCTCCAGCCACAACACTCCCAGTGTCTGTTACCCAGTTGTCCCAGTGAGGCAAGTCCTGCCAAGTCCTCAAGCGCTTGTCTTTGGAGTTTGACAACACATGTTTCTGTCCGTCTGTCCCAAGACTTTTTTTTTTCCAGTTTAGGAATGTTGTCCCTGCCTGTTACAGAAGCACAAAGAGTCTTGTCTTTGTCCACATCCGTCAAGATCAGATTCTCTGTCTCTCCTACGCGAGTCCACTTTTGTTTCCACGCTCGTTTTTGTATCCACACTGTCGGCATTCAGCTCAGCAGGGCTGCGCTGCTGCTGCTGCTGCTGCACAGGCCTCCGTAACACCGAGCTGCAAGTAGACCAGAAGCAGTTACAGCACAAAACTGCCGCGTGACTGATTTTTCAGTTTCTCTGTCAGTCATCCCATAACATCAGCAGAGCAACAGCAGGAGTGGCGGAAAGAGGCTAAAGCTGAAGGAGTGAAGTGGGGAGGGGGGGGTCTCTAAAACCAATACAAATCCTTGCTCTTATCTTGTGCCTGCAGACCTGAGAGAGGAGGAAAAGAAAGGAGGAAAAGAAAAGGCAGTGGAAGGGAAGAAAAGGCAAGAAAAGGGAGATTAGAACAAGAAGCGCAAATGTCTTGTTGATAAAAGCAGGAGGAGTTGCCCGAGGCAGAGAGGGGATGAAAGAAAGACAGCAACAGAAAAGGAAGTTTACAGCTGGTGTTAAAGTGCTGATTGACAGTCAGTTTGTTGGTTCAAACCACTTGTGGTAAGTTGATCTCAGGCAGGGCAGGGGGGGGGGAGAAAAAAATATCTTTATTTAAATCTGGTTGTCATGCTTTGGTGTTGCATGGTCATACTGACTTTATTGCTGCTTTCATTTAAACACTTCAACAATAATAACGAGTTCTCTGAATGGTGTGCATTTCACAGACAGGTGTTGGCCCAAACAAGCAGGACGTTTTTTTACTTGGTCAATATGGAATAGTGAAAATGCTTCCAAATCTGACTGTTATCGATGATGACAGGTGTCAAGCTTAACTTCGCTGTCGCTATTTGCAAAGCTTTTGGCTGCTTTCAATGGTGGTTTTCACATCTGTTGAAGATGAAATGGCCGCACACGAAAACTCCAATCAGTTCAATGTTTGGACCACACCTGGTGGTTCTGCTGAGAACGTACATATGTATAAACGTTGGTTGTACTTTAATATCATCAGAGTTTAGTATGCTGTCATCTTGTCTTCCAATTGCCAGCTCATTTTTTGGTGTGCAGTCACCAAATGACATTTCACATCTTATATTTATATATATATATAACCAGTGTTGTGCAAGTTCACGCCTTACAAGAGAGTTCACTTCACACAGTTTACATTTTGAATTTTGAACTATATGTTTACAGGCCTATGAACTAGTTCATGTTTATTTGTTTGTTTGATAGCGGATGCTATGGCATGTAGAACCAGGCGTGTGCATGTAATCTGATTGCAGAGAAATCATCAAAGCATTGTTGCTCCTGAAGAAGTATTTCTGCTAGACGTGCACAAATGCGGTCACGTCAGCACGGCATTTTGATGAGGAAGAGCTTGTCGAGTTGACTTTTGAGAATTTGCAGAGATGGAATAGACGGTAGACTGATGTCTCCGCTCCTTTGAATGCACCAGTTGTGCCGTAATTGCGTCGTTAACTCAACATCTCTCACGTTCACTTTTCATTAGTTGCCAACGGATACGTTCACCAAAAACATGAGCACATTCCTGTTCTGTCGTTTGACTTTTTAAACCCAAGAAACTGCTACATATCTGACAATTAATGTCCATCAGTTAAAAAAATGTAATGTTTTGGGGTTGTTCCCAATAACTTCCACAGTTCACAGTGACTTGGTTTATGAAACACAACATTTGACAACAACCAAAGTGGGTTTGATGCCTAAACCACGAGGTCTGGATGGACAAATCCCAGTGTTAACATTTGACAACACAACATAATAGGGAAAACAATTTAGCATTATATAAATATAAATATAATGTAAGCATGACCTCACAAAATAAGAATCTGATCAACATGTAAGTAATCACTGTGCATGCTGTTGAAACTTTCGGGTTTTAGATTAGAATTGGCAAAAAAAGAAGACCACTAAGTTGTTTTTTCAAAAGTTTGAGTGATGACAGATGATGTCATCCTGTTTCTTCACAATTTGCTATTTCTGTCTACTTTGTATATCTATTGAAGAGAAGACGAATTTTTCCACTGTTGATCTTCCTGAGGTTTCTTTCTTTTTTACTCCCTATTAAGTTATTAATTCCTGCACAGATTGTAAAGCACTTACTCAGCACTACACTTTTAATAAAGCAATGACAATACCTGTGTCCATGTTGAGTCCGATCTCTGCTCCGGCTCCGGTGAAGGCGCCGCTCCAGGCCGAACTTGTTCCAGACTCCCCCTTCCCTCCCAGGTCACAGGGTGAGGCGCTGGGCCCCGGTACCGAGCTACCGGACGTCAGACGGTGATGAGGCCTCACCGATGGCACCAGCAGAGAGCTGTAACGCGGGTCGAACGCCGTGCCGTACATCTCGTGAACTCCCGGGCGTGGGTATGCCGAGCCCTGGCTGCCTATGGCGCCTCCTAATGAGTACGGGTGGTGGTGGTGATGGTGGTGGTGATGGGACGGGTGCCAGGAGTCCGGGCTGGGCTGGTGGAGGTGGCTGTGCAAGGAGGCGGAGGAGTACGGGTCCCCAGGGAATGGGAGCTCTGTGTGGGGAGCCGACAGAGCGCTGCCCAATGCGGAGGAGGCCGATAGCTGGTAGGAGCTGTTCCAGAAAGACGGAGGGAAACTTCTCTGGCTCATTGGGAATGATCCATCTGAGGACAGAAATCCACACAGGTATGTTATTAAGGAAGCTCGTTCACTGAGGCTGAAGCTTCATTCTTGCCCTCAGAAATAGTTTGACAAGGAATTCTTATCACACAGTCTACTTGCTTGTTTTTCCTGCAGCTTTAAATCATGTATTGTGGCCACGATATCTCATAAAACTGTTCCTCTTTAAATGTGTCTTTTGGTGTTGACTGACCAAAAAGAAGAAAACTATTTTGATAATTGATTCCTCATTTTCAAAGCAACAATGTGAGTGACTCTTAAATGTGATTTTTCTGCTTCTCTCTTATTGTTATGTATCATTGTGAATGTATTATCTTTAGTATTTGGACTGTTGGTGGAAGAAATAGGTTAAAAAATATAATGAATAGATTCATGGATAGTGAAATAATTAATACAACTTTGAGGTTGTAATTTAAAAAATACAGAGATGTCTAGTTTAGATATATATATATAGCATACATATTGTATATCCCCATGCAGAGTAATAATAATACTTACATGGCTTGAAAAAATGGCTTTTATATTAAAGTTTTTAAACTACAGTCCTCGTCAAGAAATGATTGACTGGAAACACTGATAACAATGCAAAATCTTCGTGCTCATTTTTTGCCTTTTTTTGTTTCTGGTTGGATTCAAAAGTTGCTAAATTACACAAAGGTGCTCGAGAAAGGAGATGACAAGAAGAGCAAGTTGGCTGTTAATAAGAGAATAAGCATACCAAGAATACTATAAAGACATACATCTGTATGAGTTATTATCACCCCCTTATATTTATAAAAGTTTAAGTTTGAACAAGTTCAGCATTCTGTAACTGCTGTAGCTGAAGAGATCAGTAATACAATCAGTAGTAAAAGAATCACCAGTTTAAGGGATGTGCGACAGATCAAAGTCTGTGACAGAAGCACTTAAAGGAATATTAAAAAACTGAGAAATTCCCGGGAAATACTTTTAACTGTGGTATTGATTAAAATTGTAAAATTGCTATTACATGTAATGAAACACACGCAGCGCTCCAAATAAAGAGAAATAAAATGAACCAAAAATGAAGTAAATAAAAGCATATCCCAAATCCAGCTGCCGTAAAGATATTTCATTGCTTACACTCCTCTATTTGCTATGCGATATTTACCATCTCACTATTTGATTTGACTTTATATTAAACTCAAACACAAAGCCAGAGCGGAAGCAAACTGCCGGCTAAGTAACAGCCAATATAATAAACAAAAGCTAAGGCAGCTGTGTTACATTTATAGATAGAATATAGTATTCAGCCAATGCCATCTAACACTGTGGAAATAGAGTTTAATTAATCGCATTGTTTATGGGTAACCCTTAACCTCAACTCAATCCAATTCTGATTGGATTTTCACACAAGTTTAAACACAGTTTTATATCTAATTCTGGTTTCAGGGGAGTTTTAGTGTATAAATATTCCAAATCTAATTAAAACACACCGAATAGTAGAGCAACAGCTTCAAGTGTGCAGCGGCCATCAAAAACCAACATCAGTGCAACTCTACACAAAAGGGAAGATTTTGTAGTTCAGATCTGAACTCTTGACTCAGTAAAGCAGAAACATCACCGGAAAGTTCTCCTTTATCTTCGCATGATGATATTTAATCAGATGTTACCTGGTGGAAACCTATGACGGTCCAAGATAAAGTTACTGAATCCTGGGGAATGACCTTAGCTTTTAACAGGCTCAGTCCCACAATATTAAATCACAAAGAGCAGAGACTCAAATTAAACACATTCGCAGCACAAACACACCAGAATTTCCCAAAAACCATGAAAGCATTTCATGAATTTCACTGGTGAAATAGAACGTCCCGACGATGGTCAAGACGGTCTTTCAGAGGCTTTTTCCACGCTGACAGACACACACTGAGGGACAACACTCGCACACACACAGGAACACACGCACACACACCTCTTACGGCCTTGTGGCTGCTTGGGGCAGGGTACACGGTTGTGTGGCTCAGGGCTCGGCTGAAGTGCTCGTCCACTACGGCGCTGATGTCTCCCTGGAAATAAGTGAAGAGGACGCAGCGGGAGCTCAGGTACTCGGCTCCCGGCGGCAGCTCCTTGTCCTCCTCTTTGATGGCCGGGGGGCCTGGGGGTCCAAGCCGGCTGCCGCTGTCCTGGGGGTCTTGCATTTTGGTATACAAGGCCAGTTTCTGAGGACACGCAGATGCATGTGTGTGTCATGAAAGTGTGTTTATCTAGTGTCCCGTTGGAACACTATCATTTTGCATAGACTTTTTGCTGGTGTTTTAGATAATATAAAGACTTAAACCAATATGTTACTTGACCTCTAAATCTCATAGGAATGTTTTTTTCTAACTGACACAAAATATGATAAATCGATTTGTTAAACAAGTGGCTGTTATTTAAAAAAGAAAATTTACATTAATGAGCACTAATTACACCTAACAGTGCACCGGCCTTTTAATTTACCACTGTCTCACTGTGTGCTGTACACATATATGCTATCTATTAGAGTACAATCATTTTCACATATGACGTCGCACCTCATTGCTGCACACGACTGAAAAACTCACTTTTAAAAATATTCCTTTTCATTTTTTACTTACTGTTATAATAAATAGAAAAACATAAAGTCCAGATTATGGTGAAAAAACTATATGCATATAAAATGTATTTAGGTTACAATAAGACATGGAACTTTAACGTTTTTTTAATAATTAATACTGACAACAAATGTAAAAGACAAACCATACAAAATAAGGGATCATAAAAATCTTGCTACAGTTTTTTAAAATAGATATTTTAAAACTTTGTTATAAACTGGCTGATCCAGAGTCAGTTTGGGTGACAGACAAAGTGAGTTTTGGCACTATGTGAAATATGCCTGGATGTTGACTGCGAGGTTTTAAGAGAGTGGAAAAAGCCCTTTAACAGGTTTGGAAAGGCCTCACAAATACCTGCCTCTCTCAAACAGTCTACTGACATATAATTGGTTTTCATCCTAAATTGTGGGTTCAACTCATTCAACATCGTAACACAAGGATGGATAATGCTGTTGACAATTTCTGTGCAGTACAGTTCTTTCTCTAAAACCTCTGCGAAACGCTTTAAAAACTTGTACGACACATGGAACCCTTCAGTTTCGCAGTTTCTGCGTTTTTTTGTTGTTTTTTTTAAGTAAAAATTAAATACATTTTTTTTCTTTACTTTCTGCTTTTGACTTTCAAAAACCTGACTAAAGAAAAAAAACAAACGCTCTGTTCACGGTTCTATTAAGTAGAACACTCAAAAGTAGATGAATGAAAACAAAATGAACAGGTGATCCAAAATAAAGTTTTACACTGCGCTTTGCACGCTGGATCTTCTCTGATTTTGTTTTGGAGATATAGAAGATATTAAGTGTTGTTAATGACTGAAGAACTTTAATGATTACGTTTTATAAATGTTATCCATATGGCTGAATGATCAGTAGTATGCCGTTTTGCACGGAATTGCGGTTTAATTTGCGGACTTAAAAAACTAAATTCATGTTAAAGTTTTCTTTAACACATACATAAGTCCTCTGTGCAGAGATAAGTAGAGCATGAGCTCTTTAAAGATGATATATGATCCATACCTGGTGGTGATAGGGGCTGTAGGAGGAGAAATAAGGCTGAGGACCAAACACTTTGTACATCACATCCAGGCAGCTCATGGCGAAGAAATCACGGAGAAGAACCAAGCTTCATTTAGAGAGCAGGTCTGTTCAGAAGGAGAGGAAACGGTAATCCCGGCGGCGGAGGACACAGTGGACAATGAGGGTCTCTCTGCTGCGCTGCTCTGCGCTCTTTACGCACTGTACTGCGGCCGGGCGCACAGAGGGGAACCCCGTCCACCCTCCTCTCTCCACACACCCAGCCTGACGCCTCCCTCCCGCCAATCAGAGGCCAGAGCTCCACCTCTGCCTTAATGGGCTTGTAATTACAGGGCACGTAGCGTAGCATCCACAAAGCTAATTTAACTCAAATATGTACGAAAAGAAAGGTTCGTGGAGTAAAACAATTGTAATAGTGTAGCAGTTTTTAAAAATATGTTTGCCAATTTCACATCGAATGCTGCTGCATTCATGTTTCTGTATGAATTTGTGTGCACCTTGACAAAGCTATTATCAGGAGATCAATTTATTTAAGGTGTTGGTCAAGTTACAATTTACTTTTCCATTGACTTACTGAAGTATTCAAGCATAATCTATACCATGGAAGTTCATTCTTGACCTTGCATTGTGGCAAAACAAACTTCACTAGAGGTCCAGTATTCCCAGGCTTTTAACTTTGTGTGCAGTGGATTGTTTTGCCACACAAGCTTTATCTAATGCAGCATAAGACAATTAATGAACACCTGAATTCAAACCTTCATTCATTTTATTTATATCTTTTTTCCTTTTCAAGGTAATTTGATACTTGGAAAATCCTCTACTGGCCCCCAGTTCATGACAGGTGTCGGACAAATAGGCACTGGAGAGGAAACACCAGAGCTCCTCTGAGTTTTTCCTTTTTTTGGGGACTTTATTTTGAAAGTTGTAAATTTGTAGCTGCATGATGGGGATAGCAAATGGAGGCTGTTTAAAAATGGTGACATGTAGTCCCATGCGGCTTATCATCAACACCACCCATCATGTTCCAGATATGTTTTTAGAAAAATTTGATATTATTGCACTCGTTATAACATAAACATGGTTAGTGTTACAATACGTTTATGTAGTAATCCTAAAAGTGTTACTATTGGCTTCTCGCTTTTCATTTTTAAAACAAATATTACATCTTAAAGGTGCTAAATTGAGAGCATATTGCCTCTAAAATGACGAAGTGGGTCAGGGTGACCAAACTGATATTGTGCTCTGTGTTGGAGAACTACTGCGGCTGACGCGAAAACGTGAAAAGACCAATCTAGAGCCAGTGTTTGGTTTGTCGGCTCTGGGCCAATGTAGAAACATGGCCGCATGCTCATAAGAGGACCCGCTCCGTAAGTATGAACATTTCATTCGAAGGTCATGGAAATTATTTTTGGGTGATTATACAACAGAAAACATACCGATTCAAATTATATTACATTTCTACCAATAGATCCCCCTAAATGCTACACACTGTTCCTTTAATGCTCTGAATGTCAAATAGAGAGCCTTTAACATTAGCTCACAAGTCAAAAATTGGGTTTCTCAATGTATCATTGGAGCCAGTATCACTGTTGATAGTGATAGAGCTATTTTTCATTTCATTTCGTTTTACATAATCACAAACCAACTCAATACCCACTGTTATAACATAAAGTAGAGCAGTGGCACGAGACGTACTCAGATCCTTTACTAAAGTACAAGTACCAATATATTAATGCAATAATACTCCATTTGAAATCGAGAACATGTTTAATTTTAAAGCCAAATCCTCATAACTGAGTTTGATTCATTTGCTTTCTCAGCTGAAAATGCTTAAGTGATCAGCGAGCATGATAAGCAGTACGTATGGACTGCATGTTCATGCTAACATTTTCTTTAAACTGATTCAAAATTGGGATCATTATATTTCCTGTATTATTCATTGTTTGTCTCCCCTTTGACGGGACAGTTCAGAATCTAACAACTGGCACTTGCTGCTAATTGAAATGAGTAAACAAATCAAGCCGACCAACGAGTGGAATGCAATGCCATGAAGTCCCACAATCCCTCAGTGGCCTCACACATTCTGGAGGTCAAAGGTCAAATAGTTGGCTCCCAGTTTGGTGTGACTACTTGCGGCCAGAGGTCACCGGCAACTTACCCAACAACAAATATCAAGCCACAGTACAGGCAGTGGTGGAAAGTAGCTAGGTGCATTTACTCAAGTACTGTTCTTAAGTACCATTTAGAGGTACTTGTACTTTTACTGCATTACATTGATCTGATGCCGTTAGTTACTAAGCAGATTCAGAGTAATTATACTCAAATATAATCAACAAATTGTCTTTTGTAAATTGAACCAAGTGATATTTTGATTGCAGGACTTTTACTCGTAACAGAGTATTTCTACACTTAAAGATCTGAGTTCTCCTTCCACCTCTGCAGATGAAACCAAGTCTTAGCCCAACTTTAAGTGCCTTGAGTGCCAAAACATTCCCATAAAATAATATCACGTTTCCATCAATATAAGCGGATATTGTAAGAAGACAAATGGCAAAAAAATGTTTTGGTAAATATCTTTGCAACTTTGCAGGTGCATTCCCTTTATATGTTGATCAAAAAAGGGATGGCTTTATGTTTCTTTCAAATTAGTCGCATAGTAGATGAATTTCTAAGAGACAGGGTTGCTGTCCAACATTTTCACCTTTTGATGTCAAGCTTGCAACGCCATCTGACTTTTCAGTCACACTAATTCAGCTTTTTGACTCAAACCTTTGATCCATGAAGTCTCCAGTCGTGATGATTTCTGCCTGTGACTGAGCAAAAGTAGCTTATTTCTCTTTCAAAATGATCCTTTTGATAATCAATGTCACATTCTTAATGAGATCAAAATATGATAAATCGTTACATGTTTAATGCCACAGTGATCTGCTTATTGTGTATGTGGCTTTTTTTCAGGCTTTTAAGCTTATACAAGTTGTTTTAATTAACTCAGATATTTGCCTGCACTGACTACATGAGGTTAAATGAGGTTAATTGCTGTTGAAACTTTTAATGAGTAATAACTTGGGACTGTGTGAAAAGAGCAGCCAGCACTAGTTATAAATGAACATAAAAAAGTACTTGCTCATTAATATAACCATTATGTTATCACCATGGGTTTTGCCCTTGTGAATAATCTGCTGTAGCGATTTGTGTCATTCTGGCACTTGACCGTCCTCTTAGCTGACCCCTCCAACAACCAGCACATCTGTTCCCCACCGCAACTGGCACAGAGAAGCTGTTAAAACCCCAAAATATCTCCCATTGAAGTGCAGCTCAGCTCATCTCACAGGCACTATTCAACCATCGATTTGTATTGTGGACCTCAAACCACCAAGGTTCAGTGAGCAATGTTTGGCATCCTCTCTCTCTGCTGTCACTCAGGTTTGATGGATTTAAGAGACGGTTACTGCAATAATCCGGGGTTTTCATTGCTTGTCGAATTTATCTTTTTCCCAACAAACCAAAGACGGGCAGGGATATTCAGAGCAAGACCGTGGCCCAGTTAAAGCAGAAGTCTGAAGTTGAAAATACGTGTCAACTCTGTACTCTCCCTTTCCTCAAAGGTCAGCATTGTCAAGACGGTTTGCTGTTGGTCAATGGCCCAAATTTGCACCTAAAAGTTTATGAAAATTGAACTTGATGTAAAAAAAAAAAAATAGTGTGGATTTACTTCACCCTCCACTTCACGGATCACAGCAATTCAGTTGAAATTAATTAACTATGCTGTTATTTAAAATGTTGCATTCCTTCTTCTAGCTCAGAGACTACGGAGGAAATTGCCTGGCATGCCACAACATCACCTCACGTCAAAGTCAAGTCTTACTGCAGTCAAGTCCAAGTCAAGTCCTCTTCAGACTTACAGTAAGTACAGTCCTGGTTTACTGTCACAGTGGTTAATGATAATTCCTTACTGAAGAGCTAATAAAATACCAATGGTGAGATACTTAAATTCTCTAAATAGTAGGCTAATCATTGTTGAGTTTAATCTTATAAAATTATATTACAATGTTCTACTGCAGTATTAAAACGATTAGGAATTATTGTAAAACGGTTAGTTCCGGTCCGTGAATATGTTTGGCTGAACCGCATCGAACCCATTGTAAAATACTAAATTACACAATTAGTCATCTATAGTTACAGCTGAAATTCATGAGCGAGAAGCTGAAGAGCTGAAAAAGTCAAGAAATGAAGCCGTTGTTCGCCCGTCAAATAGTGCTTCCGTTCTGTTTAAATGATAGCGCCCCCCTCGGGGGTTAAGGTGAGAGATAAGGGTTGGTTCAGGTTTAAGGGGGAACTATTAACGGGGAAACAGTATTCAGCACAACACCGGGACGTTGAAAGGACTCCGTGTTCTGTTCGTTTTCAGACCCGATCACCTGCCTGGACAAGAACGTTACAAGTAACATTACGCTACGCTGTCATTCAACGAATGCTAAAAAACAACAACACAAAGATGCAGGCGAAGGAAACCAAGAGAGAGATTTATGTTTGAGCAGAAGGGAATCCACGTTGACTGAGGTTCAGAGGTACATCGGGTCCTCCTCTAATCGGAGGTTTGGGGGAATTGATCCCATGCTGAAGTGTCGTTTATCTGGCTATGACTGTATAGTAATATAACTTAGTTAGAGTGCAGCCTGGTTACCCAGCAAGTAACCTGCACTGCATTTAAAATGATATTGCTGGAAAGTGACAACAGCTAGGGATGATGATTACTAGGGAGTCGCTCTGTCTCTCTCTCTCTCTCTCTCTCTCTCTCTCACACACACACACACACACACACACACACACACACACACACACACACACACACACACACCGAAAAATCAGTGCTCTTTAGCACACAATTAACAGCTCCAGCATGAGTGGAAAACTGACTCGGGTGTGCCTTAGGCCTAACAAATGTGCAAAAACACACACACACACACAGTGGTCATATTGGAATGCGTCCAGAATCACATGCTTGTGGCTGATCCCTGTGTTATGTCTACCCGCAGAAAGACAGAGTACTGTTTCATTTTCGTCAACGCCGGAGAGGAAAAGCTTCTGTGAATTTGATTGTTTTTTTGAAATTTCAAAATTGAAATAACTTCAGGATTCCCAGTGACCCACCATGAGTTTGACCCCCTTTCAGTACAACAAAGAGTATTTTAACAATAGTAAATGACTAAAGCCATTCTAACAGCCCCGTGAGGCTGTAATGCTCTTCACCAACCAGAGATAAGTGAACATAGTACTTCCTAGATCCACCAGAGGGGACAAAAAAATGTAAAGTTTGACTTGGGGGTCATCGAATCGGTTGTCTCCCAAATTTCACCAAAGCATAGTTTTTGGGAAAACTGATTATGAACTCAATACATATTGCATTGGCGTAATATAGCATATTTATTGATTGTCAGATACCTTTAAAACTAAACACACCATATTTGTCAGTGTGCACAGATGCAGGCCGCCAGATAATGGCCGACTGTGACACATTATCAGGCTGTCTTCATATGATCTTTTATATTTCCATTGTGCATGAACGTGTATCCTACACTTGCACTGTGTGCAGAATGCAGCGTTTTCATTGCCGGGTACTTTATGAAGAACGGCATAAGCCTCCTGGAGCTCTTTGGAAAACACAGTCTTTCTCTTTGGCATGGCAGCTAACTGTTACTGTACTCACAGGTTCTGTCAAAAAGAGCCGTAAGCGGCATAGCAACAGCCTTGGCAATGAAATATTGATTGATTGACACACATACAGACAAATCAGTGTTTGAATTTAGATGCATGTGGCATTTATACTGTGTTAGGTAATAATGAGTTCAAGAGAACATGATAAATGTGTATGTAAGGGCTGAAAACAAGTATAATAATATTGTTATTACATTGATTAAGGTGAAAACCGGTCAAGATGTCCCAGACAAACCAACTATTCGGCTCATTTTAGCCAGTGTAGAATAAAAACATGGTGGTATTAGCACGCTTGCTAGCCAAATGCTTCATCCACACACAGCACAGCACAATGTCAAGGCAGCAGTTGAGAACTTTATGAGCAACGACATTTACACCACAACCTTTGTTTGAGTATTCATTAATTTCACTCAAATAAAATGCCTTAATATTTATTCCACCACTGCTCATTTGGGTACTACTGTGCTCTTTTTGCATAAAAGCTACATACCTGTTTTAACCAAAATGAGATCTTTCTGTTATCTTTTTGTTCTTAGTTTAGGACTCTTTAGACTCTTTAATTAGATTATATTCTTATTTGCACATGTACGCTTATTCATTATTGAACAACTGATAATAAAATATATATTGTAAGTAAAACAGCAGGAAATTGTTTAAACAGGGTGATATCTTCAGAAGTTTTCTTCTGGACCAGCAGTACAAAACAGAATAAATTGAATTAATAATGGTAATAAAAACAGCAAATCTTCACATCAAAGAAACCTAAAAGGTTATCAGATTGCAATGCTGATTAATTATTGACTATTTCATATCTTGTGTAGTCTTAATATTTATATTATATACTGTACACATGTTGGAGAGGCTGAGCAGGTGTGTGTAGTTGTTAGAGTGCATCCTGTTCAAGCCCATTCATCCTTCAGTTTGCTTTTCCCCCCATGATGGAGGAGTGTGCAGGTTTTGTTCGGCCGCATGATGAGGAAGACCTCAACATGACCCTCCATTTCCCACTAGTCTTCCAATGTCCCACCAAGGACAGCACTCTGTGTGTGCGTGTGCGTGCATGTGTGTTAGTGTTGCGTGTGTGTGTGTGTGTGTGGATTTGAGAGCATGTCTCATAACTGTTCATGTAGACCTGTATGCTATTAAATGTTTTTAAATGTGTATGTTTCGGTGTACGGGCGATCACAATGCGTGTGAGCATTACCTTGTAAATGGGTGTCCACTTTACACTGTGTAGTGTCTCCAGTGAAGATGATTAAGTACACACATGCACGCACACACAATTGCACGCAAAATATTAGATTTGGCCAAATTAAAATGCTGTTCGACTTGAAATACTATGTTAAGGTGGCGTGTGTTGATATCTACATAGAGTACAGGTAAAAGGGAAAAAGCTAATATAGTAACACAGAAAATACTTTTTTTTAATTCGATTTGATCACAACCTATATGCCAATTCCCACCCTATTACAATACGCAGAGGCACGCTAAATATCACAAAATGGGAAAACTGCAGGTCTCATTTTGAATACCTGTAATTCAACTTTTAACTCGTCATCTGTCAAATCCCCAATAGGATGGACTAAATGTTGAACGAATCAATCTATAATAAACAGAGTAAAAGTACAGTGTCGACAAAAACTTTCAAAATATGAAATAAAATAAAAGCTTCCCAAAATTTGAATTCATGGCGGAGCAGTTGTATTTGATTGCATTAGAGTACACAGTTGTATATTATTATAGAATAAAGATGTGTGTGATGCTGAACTGCATGATGAACGTGAGCGGGAGAGGATTTGTTTTGCATCACGTCAGGTGTTTCAATTTTCCAGTCACTTTGCGTAGTTCTCAGAAAAAAAATCCACACAAGCACTGTCCAGATGAAAACATAGTTGAAGCGTTGTCAAGGCCAGTGAGCAGGTTGGGCCACACACACACACACACACACACACACACACACACACACACACACACACACACACACACACACACACACACACACACACACACACACACATATACACGTACACACCAGTGATGTTGACAGTGGGGACTAAGTCATAGTATTGCATTGGATTAAGTATTAATGACCCACGGAAAACGTTAAGTTAATAACCTGTGATTATTGTAATTGGATGGGAATTATTACAAACAATCATTTAGTGTACAGTCCTATACTGTACTGTGCTCTATAAGAATTTTTTACCATTAATTAATTGGACTAAATCTCATATTTTTGTGTGTATATTCGTGTGAAACACCTTCCAATAATGTAGTCTAGTATAACAGCACCACTAGTATTGTATTATAAAGTAGAAGTATCACCTTTCTGACAGCGTTGCACTGACTGACAGCGGATTGCGTTAGGTTGTACCTTAATCCAACGGTCTTGTAACTTCAATACAGCCCACAATGGAAAAACACAATCATAAATACTGTGTTAAATGGACAGCTATTGAAACTGTATTGCAAAAATCTCTGATTGTTGACAATTTATCAACATTTAACAGTTTGTGTTGCGAGCCACCGCAGTAAGTTTAAAAGTCTGAACCATACCAACAGCTCTGAAACACAGCTGTGGCACAGTGGTGTGACAGCTGGAATCTTAACAGAAGAACAAGTCTTTAACTCCGCAGCTAACCTCTCTCAGCTGTCTGCGTGTGTGTGCGTGTGAGAGAGAGAGAGAGAGAGAGAGAGAGAGAGAGAGAGAGAGAGAGAGAGAGAGAGAGAGAGAGAGAGAGAGACAGAGCGACTCCCTACTTTTTACTTACACTACTCCATTCATCCAACCTGTCAGCTCTTTGGACTCACAGCATTTATTAGAATATAACAACCAACATGAGTACATTACAGATTAATATGTGCTGAGTATGTTGTTCCTACGTATACATACCCATCTACATATACAGCATGTACATGTGCTACTCTATTTCATAAATTCCAAAATATTGTTAATATTTTGTTCAAAAGTAGCAGTTCTAAAAAAAACTCAAAAATTGTATTGATTATCACGTCCTGTTCCCTATATCCTTACCAGCTAATTAGGAATCACCCTAATTCAGTCAGTTAAGCTACAAGAAAACAATAATGCAGAGGTTCCTCTTCCAGTCGCAAACCCCAACCTGTGTTGATGCAAACCAAACCAACTTTCACTAAACCTGAATGGCAGCAAAAATAAGAAAAAGATCAACAACAAGAACGAGGAAGAACAACACCAAAGACGAACGCAAACAAGAACTAACGTGACATAACTTAAAACATGAGCAAAGACAAAGGAGAGGAAGAAGAACATCATGTACAGTCCTTTGAACAAATGACCCGAGCATTTCAAAGTTCACTGCAGTCCTCCTCCTCTCTTCTGCTCGTGTGTGTCTGGAAATGGCATTTCACTCCAAGTCAGAGCACAAAGATAAAAATAATAAAAAAATAAAAAATTCATCAAGTACCCAGATATTCACATTTGATTGCTCAAAGTAAAATTGAATGTTATGCTGATGGCTTCATCTTGACACACAAAAAGACATTTGCGGCGCCTTAAAAATAGCCTTTTTAATTTTAGGACTACACAAAAGACAATTTTTTTCACCTTTTCACAATTTATACGCATTTAATTTTAAATGAATTTAAATGTATGATCACACCAGGTATAGCAAGGGCAGTGTTTTGAATGTGTGCCTCAATATTGCTTTTTTTTTTTTATTCATCATGTGGTTTTGAAAGAATAACTTCTATGATGGCCTCCCAACAGAAAACCTTGAAGGTTCATGGTCTACTTGCTTTTGTGTGAGTTTGTCATGGGGATACAATTCTACTGGCTGAATATATATTTAAGACAAGCGCTAGAAATACTATTTCAACACCCTAATGAGCCAGAATATAAAGATCTTCTTGGAGCTATAAACTACATTAGCATGATAATGCAACGGAGCGCTACGGTAATGAGAGAGAAATCATTGAATACCTTGTATGGCATGTTAAGAGTAATAATCCATTCTTTACAGCAATTTGTGAATTCATTATTTTGTAGACGCACATAATTTACATATTGGAAAGACCTTTGTGGCTCCTTTATTTCCTTAAATATTATCACCTATCTATCTGTTCCTGCTTTCTTCAACTTGTTTCATATTCCACGTTTTGCGTAGACACAATTTCTTGCATTTAAATGAGCCGAATTTTACAAATGTGTCAAGTAATATTAAACCTGATGCATCATAAAGAGGGGACTGTGGCTGAGCGATTCGTGGTGGTGTTGGATTAAGAACAGGTAATTTGCTTGTGATGAAATAGTCCTGTCATTTTGTTTATTTAATCTATTTATTCATGAATCGGCAGAAATCAGCTTTTTGTGACATCTATAAAATCTCCCTTCAATTGAATTAAGTATGTTTGGTGTTGAAACTTGATTTAAATAAGAGGAGCGCGTATCAGTGTCTTTAAAGTTGAATGTGTAAGAACTGGCCAGTATCGTTTTTGCATATTCTGGCCCCTCTGTTAGGTGGTAGTTGGCTTTTCCTTTTAACTGATGACTGTAGATTTAGATTGAATGGTCTCAGTGCTGGAGGTGAAATGCTGCCCCATATTTCTTTGCAGGATGTAGCCAGACATTTACCCATTGCACCTTTTAAAGCATTTTGAAAAACCCAACTGAACTGTACTACTAAAATCTGGGCAAGTGGAGGTGTCAATATCCCCAAAAATGTATCTGTATCTCATCAATTGTGGTAGGGTCGAGCTCAGAGAAAGGTAAGGGTTATGGCAGTAAGTTAGGGCACTTGGGCCGACCAGAGAGGGGTTTTCTTTGGACAAAAGTTGTAAACATAACCTTTTTCCTCTGCCTGCACCGTGCATCACACGTTCAAGTAGATGCTCATCCGCTGCATTTTAATCCTAGAAGGGCGAGCGGCCTGTACAGTTACTGAACATACTTTATCTGGAAACACTGAAGGGCTAAAGCAAGATCCAACAAGCTCAAATACT